>JAUPFT010000024.1:27628099-28228099 GCA_036936625.1 Parnassius smintheus behrii
GGCGCTTGGAGTAGGCAAACACAACTTCCGGAGTAGACCCACACAGCGTCCGGAATAAACACGCAGCGTCTGAAGTAGGTCCACGCAACGTCAGGAGAAGGCACGCAGCGTTTGAAGTAAGTAAACACAGCGCACTAGTAGGCGGAGGCGTAGGCGTGGCTAGGCGACGACTTAAGGAGCGGGCAGAGGCTTGCAGGATCCCGAGGCAGTGCAGAAAAGGCCTTTAGGAGATGCTTCAAGTATCAAAGCTCAAGTCAGACTCCCCATTCGCCGATTGAGTTCGGCTTCATTTTTGCTTTTTGACGGATCTCACATAAGAACGTAATATTATTCTCATTAAATTTGAAATTATTTAAATTAAAAGCAAATTCTTGTAAATGGCCAAGAAGAAAGGAGTATTTTGAAGTAAAAACATCAGGCCGGTAACGATATTTGAATAAAAATTGCCATGACAACCTGATAAACAACGATGTCAAAACATGTCAAATTTTGGTTTTAGGCTCGTAATACAGAAACGGCAAGATTTAAGTGAAAAATGAGATATTATTTATATAGGAAAAAAAAGTAGCGCAACAGCGCGCACGAAACCCGAAATTGCAGAGTTACGGAGAACTAAATAAAAGACCGAAAAAGGTAGACTCCATTGACACCGATTTAAAAAGTGCTGATAGCATGAAAAATACGAAGTGAAAATGATTTGTTATTGTGTTCTTATGAATTAAAATATTACAGGATCCTATGGAAATAAAGGTGATGTAAAATATCAAGTTTTGAGGCGAATGCAGAACATCAAAAACAGAATGGAAAAATAAGTTTAAAATAGTGTAAAATGATATGTAAGTATGTATAAGCATAACACTACATTTTCCCCCCGACCCTGGAAAATTTTTGACTCAGCAAAAATTTTGATATGTACATTCTAAAAGACACCATGAAAACACAGCTTTGCAGAAACAGACATCACCAGGCAAAATCAGATATACTATCTCTTACATTCATCATCTGCATTCAGGTAAGGGTGGAGTTCACATTCAATGACTACCACTCTAAAAGTGTGTTTTCGAAAGGACATTCAGGCTTATTTAAGGAGTTGTCATCCGCTCCTGCGTGGAAAAAAAAACATTTTGAAAGGACGTTCAGGCTTATTTAAGGAGTTGTCATCCGCTCCTGAGTGCAGATAAAGTTAAAGAAATTAATCTTAAGCAAGCTTTAGTCGCTATGACTTAAGTAAAGATTAAGAACGGCCAGAGCGGTAGGGCTCAAAGCCAGAGATCAGCAACATCACTAACGAGATGTGTCTGAAATTGATATTTATACATATATACAAACTTATATATACAAACATATATATACATATATACAAATGTAGTGACATGCAAAACAGTATTAGCTGGTTCCTCACATCTAATCTTCACTTCGTATTCGAGTTCGGCCTTGTTAAGAAATTTGTACTTAATAACTCTTTTCATTGTTAGTATTAAGTGCAAAGTTAAGTTTAAGAAATAAAAATTTAATTAAAAATTGTACCTCTTTAAGTTATCTAGAATAAGAATATTAAAGTGATGAATGTAAGTGAAGTGTTATATGTAGGTCTAAATATAATCCAGATAAGTTGAAAAACTAGATGAAGTTTTGTTTTAGAATTTGGAAGATTGTACCTCTTTAAGTTATCGAGAATAAACATATTAAAGTGATGAATGTAGGTGTAGTGTTATATGTAGGCCTATATATAATCCAAATAAGTTGAAAAACTAGAAGAAGTTTTGTTTTAGAATTTGGAAGATTGTACCTCTTTAAGTTATCTAGAATAAAAATATTAAAGTGATGAATGTAAGTGAAGTGTTATATGTAGGTCTAAATAAAATCCAAATAAGTTGAAAAACTAGATGAAGTTTTGTTTTAGAATTTGGAAGATTGTACCTCTTTAAGTTATCTAGAATAAACATATTAAAGTGATGAATGTAGGTGAAGTGTTATATGTAGGTCTAAATATAATCCAGATAAGTTGAAAAACTAGATGAAGTTTTGTTTTAGAATTTGGAAGATTGTACCTCTTTAAGTTATCTAGAATAAACATATTAAAGTGATGAATGTAGGTGAAGTGTTATATGTAGGTCTAAATATAATCCAGATAAGTTGAAAAACTAGATGAAGTTTTGTTTTAGAATTTGGAAGATTGTACCTCTTTAAGTTATCTAGAATAAAAATATTAAAGTGATGAATGTAAGTGAAGTGTTATATGTAGGTCTAAATATAATCCAGATAAGTTGAAAAACTAGATGAAGTTTTGTTTTAGAATTTGGAAGATTGTACCTCTTTAAGTTATCTAGAATAAAAATATTAAAGTGATGAATGTAAGTGAAGTGTTATATGTAGGTCTAAATAAAATCCAAATAAGTTGAAAAACTAGATGAAGTTTTGTTTTAGAATTTGGAAGATATGATAAGGATGAGTAAATAAAGAGTTAAGAACGAAAGAGAAAGCAATTCAATCAAAAGGAAATGGATAAGGCGTAGCTAAGGTGAAGAAAAGAAGAACTTTTACGTCGGGCGCCAAATGTCGTGAAGCGACAATAAAAAAACTAAGAACCTAACTTAACTAGAACGAAAACAACCAAAATAAAATAAATTATTTAAAAATTTGAAGTTTTACAGTATCTTTTATAAAAAAAAAGGTATGAAGGTGATGATGGGTTGTAATGAAGATGGTGATTTACAATATTATTAAAAAAAAAAAAATAACAAAAGATACTGCAACGAAGTATGCACAGGCTATGCCTATGATAGGTGCACAGCTCCTGCTCTAGGAACACGTAGAATCTGGAGAAAACACACGCAGCGTCTGGAGAAGGTACACGCAGCGCTTGGAGTAGACCCACACAGCGTCTTGAGCCGGTACGCAGCGTCGGGAGTAGGTCCACGAAACGTCTGGAGTAGGCACGCAGCGTTTAAAGTAGGTACACGCGGCGCTTGGAGTAGGCAAACACAACTTCCGGAGTAGACCCACACAGCGTCCGGAATAAACACGCAGCGTCTGAAGTAGGTCCACGCAACGTCAGGAGAAGGCACGCAGCGTTTGAAGTAAGTAAACACAGCGCACTAGTAGGCGGAGGCGTAGGCGTGGCTAGGCGACGACTTAAGGAGCGGGCAGAGGCTTGCAGGATCCCGAGGCAGTGCAGAAAAGGCCTTTAGGAGATGCTTCAAGTATCAAAGCTCAAGTCAGACTCCCCATTCGCCGATTGAGTTCGGCTTCATTTTTGCTTTTTGACGGATCTCACATAAGAACGTAATATTATTCTCATTAAATTTGAAATTATTTAAATTAAAAGCAAATTCTTGTAAATGGCCAAGAAGAAAGGAGTATTTTGAAGTAAAAACATCAGGCCGGTAACGATATTTGAATAAAAATTGCCATGACAACCTGATAAACAACGATGTCAAAACATGTCAAATTTTGGTTTTAGGCTCGTAATACAGAAACGGCAAGATTTAAGTGAAAAATGAGATATTATTTATATAGGAAAAAAAAGTAGCGCAACAGCGCGCACGAAACCCGAAATTGCAGAGTTACGGAGAACTAAATAAAAGACCGAAAAAGGTAGACTCCATTGACACCGATTTAAAAAGTGCTGATAGCATGAAAAATACGAAGTGAAAATGATTTGTTATTGTGTTCTTATGAATTAAAATATTACAGGATCCTATGGAAATAAAGGTGATGTAAAATATCAAGTTTTGAGGCGAATGCAGAACATCAAAAACAGAATGGAAAAATAAGTTTAAAATAGTGTAAAATGATATGTAAGTATGTATAAGCATAACACTACAACCTATTTAGACCAAAATCTACCATACGCAGTTTGCATTTCGGAATCTTGGCTGTCAAATTCTAAACTAGAATTAGTGGTATTTCAAAACTATCATGTGGCAACCTATTTCTGTCGAAAAAGTTACTCAGGAGGTGGTGTATGTATCATACTAAAAAATGATTTACAGTATATAGAACTAAAAGATGTAAGCAGTTTCTCAGTTGAGTATGTAACAGAATTTTGTGCAGTGGAAATTACTAAATTAAATATTATTATTGTTAGTCTGTACTGGAATAATAGAGAGAGTGAAGTTTTTTATACACAAATGAAATTGTTATTAGAATATTTAAATAGAAAACATGATAAAAAACGAATTATAATTGGAGGTGACTTCAACGTGAATATTTTAGAGGAATCACAAAAATCAAACTTTCTGTTAAATTTCATCATCATCATCATCATCATCATTACAGCCTTTCACAAGTCCACTGCTGAACATAGGCCTCCCCCAAGTAATGCCACAAAGCACGGTCCTGAGCCACCTGCATCCATCGACTTCCTGCATGTCTTACCAGGTCGTCACTCCATCTAGTGGGGGGTCGCCCTACACTACGCCTACCGGTACGAGGCTGCCACTCGAGAACCTTTCTTCCCCATCGGTTATCGGTTCTTCGAGCTATATGGCCGGCCCATTGCCACTTCAGCTTACTAATCCGTTGGGCTATGTCGGTCACTCTGGTTTTACTGCGGATATCCTCATTTCTGAGTCTATCACGCAGAGAAACTCCGAGCATAGCCCTCTCCATAGCTCGCTGAGCGACCTTAAGCGTCCTCATACGGCCAGCAGTGAAGGACCACGTCTCAGATCCATAAGTCATCACTGGCAACACGCACTGGTTGTACAATCTAGTTTTTAGAGATTGAGGTATACCTGACGAAAAGATATGTCGTAATTTCCCGAACGCTGCCCAGCCGAGTTGAATCCGTCGATTGACCTCTCGGTCGAAGTTGGACTTACCTAGTCGGACTATTTGTCCCAGGTAAACGTACTCGTCAACAACTTCGAGCATAGTGCTCCCAACAACTACCGGCATAGGTGTGACATGGACATTGAACATGATCTTTGTTTTGTCCATGTTCATCTTAAGACCTATCCGTTGGGAGGCACTATTGAGGTCATTGAGCATAGTGCTTAAGTCCTCCAGCGATTCTGCCATAAGGACTATATCGTCGGCAAATCGAAGGTGAGTGATGTACTCGCCATTGATGTCAATACCGTATCCTTTCCAGTCCAGTAGCTTGAAAACGTCTTCCAATGCAGCGGTGAAGAGTTTCGGGGATATAACGTCACCCTGTCTTACACCTCTCTGCAGTTGGATAGGTTTCGAGCTCTGGTTCTGTACTCGGATAGCCATCGTAGCCCTACTGTACAAACACTTCAGCACTTCGATATACCGACAGTCAACTTGGCACCGCTGAAGGGACTGTAGCACCGCCCAAATTTCGACGGAATCAAAGGCTTTCTCATAGTCCACATACGCCAGGCAAAGTGGCAGATTGTACTCTTCAGTCTTCTGTACAATCTGCCGCAGGGTATGTATGTGGTCTATGGTACTGAAGCCTTTTCGGAAACCGGCTTGTTCGGGAGGCTGGAAGTCGTCAAGTCTGCGTGCGAGACGATTCGTAATGACTCTCGAAAACAGCACGTAGACGCGGCTCAGAAGGGAAATCGGTCTGTAGTTCTTTAAGAGAGCGTTGTCGCCTTTCTTAAAGAACAAGACCACCGCACTTCTGCTCCACGCCTCTGGAGTAGTGCCACCATGGAGGACGGAATTGAAGAGCTTCTGAAGGACTACAAGTACCGGTGTTCCACCCGCTTTCAGAAGCTCCGCTGTAATTCCATCCTCGCCTGGGGCCCTGCCGTTTTTAAGGTGCTGGAGAGCCATTCTAATCTCGCTTAGACTGACGTCCGGGATATCATCGGAATAGTGTCGGATAAGACTTGCTCTTGGATCGTTACTCACACTTGCGTGTGGCTCCAACGATGATGTGTACAGCTGCCCATAGAACCTCTCAATCTCACTCAAAATCTCAGGTGTCCCGGAAACGATGTTGCCACACTCAGTCTTCAGCTTTGACAGTTGGCTCTTTCTGGCAGACAGATCTCTGGCAAAGACTTTGGAGCCCTGGTTCCGCTCGATCGCTTCTTTAATACGAGAAGTATTAAAGTTGCGTAAGTCTCGCCGCATGCATTTGGAGATCTGTCTGTTCAGTTGCCTGTATGCTGTCAAATCTGTTGACGATTGCAGCCTCATCTCCCGTCTAACAGCCATGAGATTAAGAGTGTGATCGGAGAGTTTTTGTGTTCTTCTGCGGCGGGTCTTGCAGAACTTAGCTCCGACCGCATGGACAGTTTCCACGAGCTTGTCGTTCATATCGTCCACTGCATTGCAATCTTCTAGGCACTGGAAGCGGTTACGTAACTCGAGCTGAAAGGTTTCGGGATTCTGGATTAGAGCACGAGGGGGACGGAGCGTTGACTTCATTAGACGAGACCTCTCCAACTTAACGTTTAGGTTCAGTGTGCCTCTAACCATTCGGTGATCGCTGCCAGTTTTCACCCTTGCGATCACTGAGACATCACTGAACAGTTGGCGTCTGGTCGTCATAATGAAGTCAATCTCATTTTTTGTCGAACCGTCGGGGCTCGACCAGGTCCACTTCCTGTGGGGCCGCTTCTGGAAGAAAGAGTTCATCATAAAGAGTCCCTCTTTCTCCATAAAGTCGGCCAGCTGCTGGCCCCTTCGGTTCCGTTGCCCTACTCCAAATTTCCCTACCTTCAGCTCACCGCTTTCTCTTGTGCCTAGTTTTGCGTTGAAGTCTCCCATCAACACCGTGTAGTGAGTTTTGGAGGAATGTATGGCTCTGGAAATATCCTCATACATTTCCTCCACCTCCTCATCGGGGTGTGCCGAGGTTGGTGCGTAAACCTGAATGACCTTCAGCGAATACCGTTTGGTGATTCTGAGTATCAGGTACGCGACCCTCGTCGACACACTCCCAATCTTTACAACGTTGTTGACGAGAGACTTGTGGACGATAAATCCGACACCTCCTTGGGACAGATGGTCGCCCTCCCGGTGATAGAACAAGTTGCCGGACTCGAGGATTGCCGTGTCCTCCCCCTCTCTTCGGACCTCGGATAATCCAATAATATGCCAGCGCAACTTGTCTACCTCTTCTTCCAGCTCCAGTATCTTCTCGTCAGTCCTCAGGGTGCGTGCGTTATATGTTGCCAGGTCGAGTCGTCGTAGGTGGCAACCGAACCTCCACCGGAGATTCTTAGCACCCCCGTTAAATTTCATGCTAGAATATAATTTTATTCAAGTAATAAGGGAACTCACTCGTGTTACATGCAAATCTGCCACATGCTTAGATCTTATCTTTATTAACTTCCCTTTAGCGGAGTTAAAAGCTTATGTTGCAGATTTAGGTTTTTCTCATCACAAAGGAATTATAATTAATTTAAAGACCGAAAATAGAATACAAAAACAATTCCTTGGGTAATTACAAAACGATTTTTTAACGAGAAAAACATTAATGAATTTAAATCTCATCTTTCACTTATAGACTGGCGTACTCTTCTAAATGTCGAAAGAAGCCTTAACGAAAATTATAATATATTTAATGAAATATTACAAAATTTGCTAAATGTATGCATTCCTAAAAGAACCGTTACTTTAAGAGCAAGAAAAAGAACCGTTGGATAACGAAAGGCCTCAAAATTTCATGTCAAAATAAAAGATATTTAAAAGCCCTTACTTCGTATACAAGGAACCCGTATTTAAAAAAACACTATAAAATATTTGCAAAAATATTGAAAAAGGCAGTAAATAAAGCCAAACGAATAGATTATGCAAATAGAATAAAAAAATCTGATAATAAAGTAAAATGTATGTGGGCCATTATAAAGGAACGTACTAATAAAACAACGAACAAAATAAAACAAAATATTGAAATTTTAGTGGACAAAGAACAAGTATCAGAACCGAAAAGGGTAGCTAATATATTTAATAATTTCTTTGCATCAGTTGGCCACGTGCCACAAGCAAACATACCATCTCAACAAACACAATTATTTAAAAATACCAGTACACTAAATACTGTGTTTTTATGTCCTATAAATTTGGAAGAAACTAGTAACATTATCAAAAATTAAAAAATCAAAATAGTTATGGAATAGATGAATTACCACCTAAATTAATAAAAGAATGTGTTGATTCATTAACTCTTCCATTTAGTATTTTAATCAACCAATCTTTTACGGAAGTAACGTTTCCAGATTTATTAAAAACTGCTATAGTAAAACCTATACATAAAAAGGATACAAAAGCAAACACTACAAATTATAGACCGATCGCAATGTTACCTACATCCTCGAAAATATTCGAAAAGGCAATGTCAAATAGAGTTTACGCTTTCTGTGAAAAATTTTAACTATTTGATAATTCACAAAATGGCTTTAGGAAGAAACGATCAACGACACTGGCAGTATACAAATATATACAAAACGTACTTGATATTTTAAATAAAAGGAAATACGCCGTAGGTATATTATTAGATATGTCCAAAGCCTATGATAAAGTTCAATACCCAATACTGTTACAGAAGCTATATGACATTGGTATACGAGATACGGCATACAAATGGTTTAAATCTTACCTAGAAAACCGTAAACAATACGTAGAGATAGTGCATTATAATCATGACGCTGGCGAAATATACAACGTTAGATCTGAAGCAATCCACACTACTTGCTCCATCCCCCAGGGCAGCGTTTTGGGATGTTTGCTATTTATTATTTATATAAACGAACTACCTAGGGTATTGACTGAAACCTCTATTATATTTGCTGATGACATTTCCGTTCTTATTCCGCATAAAAAGACCAGAATTTAAATAATACATTAAATCGAATATTGAACCAAGTTACAAATTGGCTGACACATCACAACCTAGAGATAATTAAAAATAATATACCTATAGGGACTGTTGACAACTTCAACTTGTTAGGCCTGGAAATCGACTGCCATATAAACTGGAAAGCTCATATAAATAAAGTAAAAAATAGGCTATCAAAATTCGCTTACGTATTACGAGAAATAAAGAAAAGCACAGATGTCCCCAGCGCTCTGTCAGCATATTACGCATACACATCTTCGTGGCTGTCATACGGTGTCATATTGTGGGGAAATAGTAAAGATGCACAGCAATTATTTATAATTCAAAAAAAAATTATAAGAATCTTGGCAAACATAAAAATTCCAGAAAGTTGTAAGCCACACTTCAAAAAGTTTAAAATTTTGACTTTGACGGCTATTTATATTTGGGAAACATGCAAATTTGTAAAAAACCACCCAGAACTATTTACCAAATTAAGCGAAACAAATTACAAATACTCAATTAGACCAAATAAGAATAGGCTACTATTGCCGAAATCTACTCTTGCTTTGCATAGCTCTAGTCCCTACTGTATGACAGTTAACATTTTTAATAACCTTCCAAATGACATAAAAAATTTTACGAATACTACACTATTTTTATCCAAATTAAAGTTATATTTAATTGAAAAATGTTTCTATAATTTAAATGAATATTTTGATACAAATATTATTTAATTTATGTCGATAACTTCGGCCTGTGCCTATCTAATTTAATTTAATTTTGTTATTCAATCGTTATTTTTTACTTAATTTTATTTTTACTTATAATAATAATAATTATTTTTACTTGACATTGTGATTATGAATTAAATTAAATTTACAGAATTTTAAAATAATATAATCTAATAATGTAATGTATTAATAAAATCTAATATTGTACTTTAAAAATAATAATTTTATATTTTTATAATTGCTTTGCCCAAACTGGGTTCAAATGCGGACTTTTTTTAAACATAACATTTATTGTAACCACTTGATTGCAATAAAGACTATGACTATGACTATGACTATGACTATGAAAAAATTTCGACCTGAAAAATGGACCCTTGGTCGTCCGAAAACTTTTATCGACTATGACAAATTAGTCTACGGCTAAATAAGCAGCAGCTTTCGACGTTGGCACCAAAACAATATTGGTCCATTTACGTAAAATTTACAAGATAAAAAAAAACTTGACAAATAAGTGCCACACGAACTCGCCAGTGATCGCCAATGATCGTCAGCGCAAAGTACGTGTTGAGACACACTTTGCACTGCTCAACAGGCACACAAACGAAGAAATTTTGGATCGCTGCTGCCTGCAATGAAAAATGGCTTATTTTTAACGTTGATTTGATCTTGGTTCAGCACCTAAACAATACCCTAAACGAAAACTTACACCTATAAAAGTGATGGCCATATAAATGTGTCTAGCACCGGTGTGATTCATCACAGCTTCTTACCAAACGGAATGAGCATTATTACAGATGTCAAGTGTGAGGTATTAAACACAATGAAGGAGAAGCTCGCATTCCCCAACCAGCTCGTTCCCGCTGCTCCTGCACGACAACGCGTGACCTCATACTGCACAACATACGATCTTAGGCGGGAAAAAAAAACAATAGCCAAGATGCAGTACGAAATGCCTTTGAAGAATTTGTTGCCTCCTGTCCAGCTGATTTTTTCAAGAAGGGCATAAATAAAATATAACAAATATAAATATACAAACATAAATAAATATAAATTATACCTCTGCGTTGGCATAAATTCATCGATTTCATAGGTGATTACTTTGATTAATAGAAATTAAAAAAAAAATTACGTAATCTTACTTCATAAAAAACTGCAATTTCATATTAGGTAAGAATCAAATATATAAAGACTACATTTGATAAACTGGCTTTATTTTCTTCTCTATTCGCTTTGCATTTAATGCAAAGGGAGGCGTGTGCCTAGCAGTGGGACGTATATAGGCTATAACTTTACTTTAACTTTACTCGATTTGCATTTATTATTATAAAGTACCCGGTTGACCGAGCTTTGCTCGGTATTTTTCGCTCGATTTTTTTAATTCGTGTGTTTTGAAAATTATATTTAGATACAAATTACATACTGATGAATTATAAATAATATTTTTTGATCTTAGCGACATAACAGAAAAAACTGAACTGGTTATTTGAATAAAAAATCATGAGTGCAATTATTTTTATTTAAAATTTCGTGTTTTTAAAAAATACTAAAAAAAGGGCTCGAAAAAAATATATTTTCTCAAAGAAGAAAGAAACTTGAAAAAAAAATAAAAAAGTCGGTCGGTCGGTCTGGGCTCGAACCGGGGTTTTACGATTTTGTGACCGCCCATTATACCAATAAGCTATTTATAATCATTACCAAACTGTCAAAATTTACCTTCTTATTCTAACTATATTGTAGCAGTTTTTAATTGCCTAAAAACACGGACAAAAAGACATTTTCTAAAAATAAATCTTAGCTAGATCGATTTATTATCCCCGAAACTCCCTGGACACTAAATTTTATGAAAATCGTTGGAGCCGTTTCCGAGATCCCGATTATATATATATATATATATATATATATATATATATACATATATACAAGAATTGCTCGTTTAATAGTATAGGATATGAATTCTTTTAGGATAATAAAATAGCGCCTATTTTGTAATAATAATTATTTCACTACCAAACATACAACTACAAGTGTGCAAAAATAATATTTAAACATAAATAGATATAACTTTTTTTTTCTTATAGTCACATCGGCATGGAAAGAGCCACTTCCCGGTTGGGTAGACAACATGAACGGCCCAACTGGGCTTCTCATTGGCAGTGGAAAAGGTTTGGTTTTCCACATTCATCATCATCATTATCATCATCATCATTATTACAGCCCTTCACTAGTCCACTGCTGAACATAGGCATATCCAAAGAGTGCCAGAAAGCACGGTACTGGGCCACCTGCATCCATCAACTGCATGTCTTACCAGGTGTCTACTCCATCTAGTGGGCCTATCGGCCGATGCGAGGCTGCCATTCGAGACCCTTTTTTCCCCGTCGGTTGTCGGTTCTTCAAGCCATATGGCCAACCCTAATACTACTTCATCTTACTAATCTGTTGGGCTAAGTCGGTCACTCTGGTTCTACTGCGGACATCCCCATTTCTATGTATATCACGCAAAGAAACCTTGAACTTAGGCTCAATAGCTCACTAAACGACCTTGAACTTCTTCATACGGACAGTAGTGAAGGATCGCGTCTCAGATCCATAAGCACTGGCATCTGGCAACTGGCAACAAGCACTGATTGTATTATCTCGTTTTAAAGTTTTGAGGTACCTGACGAGAAAATGTGTCGTAATTTAGCAACGCTGCCCAGCCGAGTTGAATCCGTCGATTGACCTCTCGATCGAGGTTGGACTTGCCTAGTCAGACGTACGTCTTGGGTAAACATACTCATCAACCACTTCGAACTTAGTACTCCCAACAACTACTGGCTTGTTCATCTTAATGTCCATCTTAAGACCTATCCGTTGGGAGGTATTATTGAACTCATTGAGCCTAATGCCTAGTTCCTCCAGCGATTCTTCCATAAGGACCATATCGTCGGCAAATCGAATATGAGTGTACTTGTCATTGGTGTTAATACCGTTCTTTCCTAATCTAGTAGCTTGAAAACGTCTTCCAATGCAGCGATGAAAAGTTACGAAGATATAACATCACGCTATCTTACACCTCTCTGCACATATTCTTTGAACAATATTCTTGTTGATTTTAAAACTATAATTAGTGAACGGCCCTTATAATTTCACCGCTGAACATGGTCCTCCCCCGTTGGAAGGTTGTTTATACATTTCTCATTAAAAATATCTTAGTAATCAAAAAATCAAGCCCCCACTAGATGGAGTGACGACCAGGTAAGACATGCAGGAAGTCGATGGATGCAGGTGGCTCAGGACCGTGCTTTGTGGCATTACTTGGGGGAGGCCTATGTTCAGCAGTAGACTTGTGAAGAGCTGTAATGATGATGATGATGATGATGAATCAACTTTTTGACTGAATTAGACTTGACGAAAGAGAACATTGACTTAAGAAAATGAAAAATGTCGCAACATTTGATGTAAGAGGATCCATCTCACAATTTCTTCCCATAGGGTACCGTAAGAGACGACTATTAGAAATGCTAGAAAAATTGAAAAATGCTTTAACCCAAATGTAAAGTGCCCAAACCGGTGAATGTGAGCCGTTTTAAAGGTATCAGACTTCAGATGCTACGATAGACATACATTCCAAGCGTGTTGATAATGGCAAATCCTACCTGCAATGGAAGAGAGCGATGAAGAAGAAAAAGAATAGAAGAAGAAAATGCCATAATGTGTTGTTGATTTCGGCTTCACTTTTTTGTTTTACTGTGATATACAATGACTCGCTTGTATGACGTAAAATAACCAATCATGTGGCATTTTTTTTGCGAAAATTTTTCACAAATAGAGAATTCTATTGTTAAGAAGTGTCCGTGTTTTATACGTGGTAGAGCCATGCTGCAGCTATATTACTGGTATAGGTGCTACAACTATACCTCGAATGGGTCGGCTCGACCAGGGAAGGACCATGCTCTCACAGAAATAAAATACCATCGTAAAATAGTAGCTTAACGCTGCTGTGTTTCGTATGGTGAGGTGTAGAGAACCGGAGACCCTTTTTACTGGAACCGAGGCATTCCATCTTAATCCTCACGGATGACAACGCATCTGCATTTTGATTAGTAATCGAGGATACATGTAGATAGCTATGGGCCGCAGTAACCGCTTCTAATGTGGACTGTGTGCTCTTTTTTCACCCTAATCTTATTTAAAAAGCAGTGGAATATTTGTACGATATATAATGATGTTGATGAATTATATCATCATCAACAACAGTCTGTATATATAGATGTCATGGGTCGGTCACGATGGGTTGTAGAAAGAATTTGTGTTATTTACCACACTTATATTTCATCAAATGTCATGCACAAGTGATGCTTCTTCCAGTGATCGGCTTGGGTATTTTACATCTGGCGTAAATTAGACGTTTATAAAGCAATCTATACAAAAGCATGAACCCTTTCAGAAATTTTCTATAGTCAACTCTTACGACATCCATCCGATTGATCACTTTTTATCTCATCTTTTACTACAATTAATAATTTATTTTATATTTAGGTGTCATCCGCACAATGCACTGTGAACCATCGTATCAAGCGGACGCTATTCCAGTCGACGTTGTCGTTAACGGATGCATTTTGATTGCTTACGTTACAGCTCTTGATAGGTAAGTAACGATAGAGGCAAAAGTCCGAAAATTGGACTGACAATATTCAAAGCGTACCATACAGAAAAACGGAGATATGGCATACATATATATGTACATGACCTCCAAATAATTCCAAAGAACGGTATTAGTTGTGTTTAAAAATTATGAGTACTTAGACGTGCTTGTGACTCTGGCAATGAATGACTAAACAGCCACTATCCGCACAACAAGTACTATATGTAGGCACTTGTGAGTATTGAGGTCTACAAATGTCTGAAATCGGCTTTAGTTTTGAAAACTACATAAGTCCGTAACATTGTAAAATCTGATATAAAAGCTAGATTAACGATTATGAAGCAACTTCGTTTGTTCGTTACAGTCTACCAAAAGTCCACAGCTGAACAAAGGTCTCAATTATAGATTTCCTCATACTTCCTATGACGTGCTTATCACGGATGGCAACAACAATAATAAAAAAAATTTTTGTTATTTTGAAGACGCTTCTGTTCTGCCCATCTTTTGGTTTGTTTCCCTATGTCGCCTCTCATTACACTCACGGGACGATATAGATAAATGTTGTAAAGTTACTTATAATTGATAAAGATGCCTAAGCAAGTTTTACAAATCGGAATTCAAATTGAATTCAGTTCATTATATTATTTGTTTATTTATTTATTCTTTATTGCCTTCCTTAAACCAAAATAATACAAAAGGCGGACTTAATGCCTTAAGGCATTCTCCACCAGTCAACCCATAATTATTATTTACAAAATTACAGACCTAAGGAAATGCGTATATACAACATTACGTTATCAGAAGTGCAAAGGGTTACATGGAAAGAAATTATTGATCTGGGTAAGTAGCATTAATGTATTTTTAAGTAAATCAACACTTCAAGGGGAGACCAACGTTGGACTTTAGCTACTTGACAAAGAAAAAGAATGCGTGTAAATAAGTACTTACCTTATTTCTGAAACAGTCAAATAAAATGAGACATCTAGATTGTCAAACATAGCGATTACAACAAACCCTCCTTGTTTAGAAAAGTCCTATGGGTGACGGTGATCCTGTAACCTGTTGATAATATTGACTTGATAATAATCGTTATTACGTCCTCCAGAACGAACAGCGGCCAATCTCAGACTAGCCATCTGTGCATGTCAGGATTGTAGTGCACGAGTGCGTGCGCAAGGACAAATTCTCTATTCCCTCGATAATTCGACACAAACAAACACCGCCAACTTCTTAATTCTGGGCTGCTCCTGAGAATTCGTCATAATCGACAGAAAACCCAATAACAAGTTTTGGCCCGACACGGGATTCGAATCCAGGAATTCATTTAATTAGCAGTCTCAATACGACTAATTAACCAATGAGGCAGGCAATGATTATAACTATAATAACGAATAGAAATAATTTTGTGTTTTCTTGTACCTTTCCTCACTGTAAGTAGTAGCTATTTTCAAACTTTGAGCTTTTCATGTTATCAGAAATTTCTTGCTTTAAGGAATGTGTTTTAATTCCTTTTTTATAATTTTATTTTTCTTAATTTGTTACTCGTTAACTTTTAAGCCCATAATTATTTGTTTCAGGTAAAAAATGGTTCAATATATACCCATTCACAGTAGCGTTATGGTATCCCGGTGGTTCAATAAAATCATACTGGCTTTGGCATCAGATATGTCTCTTTTTCACTCATCTTCTACCAGCGTATATTGTCGATGCCCTGCTGTTTCTTCTGGGCAAGAAAACTTTGTGAGTGTCACCCTCTTTATAGTTTTACATAGATTTTCAGATATAATAATATATATTGTTATAAAATATGAATGCTTGTTAATATATTTTTTTTTATAGAAGAAGGGGCAAACGAGCATGCGGCTCACCTGATGTTAAGTGACTACCGCCGCCCATGATCAACCGCAACACCAGGAGAATTGCGGGTGCGTTGCCGGCCCTTTAGAAAGGAGTAAGCTCTTTTCTTGAAGGTCCCCAGGTCGTATCGGTCCGGAAAAATCGCCGGTGGTAAACTATTCCACAGAGAGGTAGTACGTGGAAGAAAACTCCTTGTGAAACGTACAGTGGTGGACCGCCAAGCATCCAGATGGTGTGGATGGTATCGGGACGTTTGCCGTGTAGTACGTTCACGAAATTTGGTGGCTGGGATTAATCCGAACAATTCCTCAGAGCACTCCCCGTGATAGATGCGATAAAATACGCAAAGAGATGCAACATCTCTTCGCAGCGCCAGTGAATCGAGCCGATCGGAAAGCACTCGGTCGTCGACGATTCGAGCCGCTCTGCGCTGGATGCGGTCAAGTGGAAGGAGCTGGTACTGGGGAGCCCCAGCCCAGAGATGGGAACAGTATTCCATGTGCGGCCGAACCTGCGCCTTGTAAAGTTGCAAGCGGTGTGCCGGCATGAAATACTGTCCCGCTCTGCTGAGCACGCCAAGCTTTTTTGGAGGCCAATTTGGCCTTCCCTTCCAAGTGACCACGAAACTGCACGTCACTCGATATGTCGACGCCGAGGATTCCGATACTGGCTGAGGCAATAAAGGGAGTGCCTTGAAACTGAGGGGATACGACAAAGGGGTTCTTTTTAGCGGTTAACGCGCAAACTTGTGTCTTCTGGGGGTTAAACTGGACTAGATTTAGTCGTCCCCAATCCGAGACTCTGTTCAGCAAAGACTCGACTTCAGACACAAGTTTGTCCCGGCACTCGGAGACGTTTTCCCGAGAAATATTGGCTCGGCCGGTGTAAAGAGCATCACCAGTGCTGTCATCTGCATAGCAATGAATGTTACGGGTATGCAACATATCATTGATATGCAGAAGAAACAGCGTTGGCGATAGCACGCAGCCCTGTGGAACACCAGCATTAATTGGCTTGCAATCGGAGCTTGCACCGTCTACAACGACCTTGATGCTCCGATCTGCAAGAAAGCTGGTGATCCAATCGCACGATTTCTCGGGAAGGTCATAGGAAGGGAGCTTCGAAAGAAGCGCTTTGTGCCAAACCCGATCGAAGGCCTTTGCAATGTCCAAACTAACGGCCAATTCCTCCCCCTTGAACTCTACTGCCTCCGCCCATCTGTGAGTTAGGTAAACCAGAAGATCACCAGCTGACCGACCACGGCGAAAACCGTATTGGCGGTCACTAATCAGCTGGTGATCTTCAAGGTACCTCATGAGCTGGCAGTTTATAATGGACTCCATTGTTTTGGAGAACAAGGAGGTGATGGCGATTGGCCGGTAGTTAGACGGGTCAGAGCGGTCGCCTTTTTTAGGGATCGGGTGGACGTAAGCCGTCTTCCATGATTTTGGGACTACGCCTAGGGAGTAGGAGTACCGGAAAAGACGCGTTAAAACCGGTGCCAACTCTGGAGCACACGTCCTCAGCACAATTGGGGGGATTCCGTCAGGCCCACTCGACTTGTGGATGTCCAGGGAGAGGAGTGCTTTGCGAACCGAGCGCTGTGTCAAGTGCACTTCCGGCATGGAGCACTCACACCGCGGGATGGTCGGCGGCGTACTCCCCCCGTCATCGAGAGTCGAGTTAGACGCAAAGAAAGAGCCTAGAAGATCGGCTTTCTCCTTTGCGGTATGGGCCAGTGAGTCGTCCTCCCTGTGCAGAGATGGAAGAGATGGCTGACAGAAATACCCCTGGACAGCCTTGGCGAGAGACCAGAATGCACGGGTTCCAGAAGGAAGGCGAACTAGTTTCTCGCCAATTCTGCCTATGTGCTCTGACTTTGCCTTGGCAATGACTCTTTTGAAGGACCTAGAGGCGGAATTATACTTCTTTTTTAGAGCGCTGGTGTTTACATCCCGGGACGCTGATGCATCAGCCCAGGCTTGGTAGACCTCCTGCTTATAGCATGATACTATTTTACAGGAGCGACCAAACCATGGCTGAGATTTGCCTCCAATGGGCACCACAGAGGAAGGAATAAAAAGTCCCATACCCTGAAGTACCACATCAGCAACAGAATCCGCAACAACGTTGTGATCATCCGGCGAGAAGCAAAGCCGCCCCCAAGGGTAGGATGAAAAGAAAGACCGCATCCCATCCCAATCGGCTGACCTATAGTGCCAAACACGGCGGCAGCCTGCAGAATGCAACCGCCATTTCAGCGTGAGTGGCACAACACTCCGGACCAGACAATGGTCCGAGGAGCCTAAAGGGGCGTCGACGGAAATCTGATATCCGTCCGGGTGAGAGGTCAGCAGAAGGTCCAACAGGGAAGGTGCATGATCCTCCACATCTGGAATCCGCGTAGGCGAAGTGACCAGTTGTGTCAGGTCATGAACAGATCTCCCCGCATGATCGGTTAAACGTGAACCAAGCCATTTGGCGTGATGGGCGTTAAAGTCGCCGAGGATCACGATCTCTGCGGAGGGGATCTACTGTAGCAACGAATCTGCAGCCATTTGGACGTGGTCGAAGAGTCTTACCGCTATGGGACCTATAGAGGCACCCGTAGACGCGCGTATGGTCGTCGCTGTCTACGCGTAGCCAAAGGATGGACAGGTCCGAACCTTCAAGTCTGCCGAGGCGTCGAGAACAGATGTGCTCTCTGACGTAAACGCAAACTCCAGCCCGAGGCACAAAGGAGTGTTCCAGTTTGTACCCCGGGTAGGAGAGATACGAGACATCAGCCGGAGAGGACACCACAATATATTATAAACTCAAATAATATCCTACAGGTTGTCCGGTAATTAATAGATAACCTTGAAATAACATATAATGAATAAAAAAAAACATGTATTAAAATGTAGTATTTGGTGTAAATAAATTTAATCACTAAATTCATAAAGTATGTAGCTAATATTCATCAAATAATCTTGATAATTTGATTTTTTCAGTAAACGCCTATAATCAGATACAATTTAAAGTTTCATCATTTATCATCATAATTACATTCACAAGTCCACTGCTGAACATAGACCTCCCACAAGGAATGCCACAAAGCACGTTCCTGAGGCATCTGCATGTCTTACCAGGTCATCACTCCATCTAGTGGAGGGACGGCCAGGGTTGCCATTTCGAAATTTTAAGTTGCCGTGTTTTGAGATCTGGATTGCCATGTTTTGTAATAACAACTAAAAAATTGCCGTGTACATTTTTATTTATTTTAAATTAACACGTAAGATTATACATGACATAAAAACATTACTCTTCACAGTCATACAAATTTCTTATCGTACCCAAAACTTCTTCATCTTTGTTCAATTTATATTTATTATTTTCCTTCAAATTGTCTATCATTTGTTTTGACGGTTTGAAATTTACACAATTTCCTTAAGGTCGGAAAAAGAGTTTAGCTAGTAAAGTTAAACAAAGTAAATAAACAGCTATATATCTTCTTAATGTACTTTTCAAAAAAACGAATGAAACAATTACCATAAACAATGAAATGTGCAATGTATAATGAATGTATGCTGAATTCGCGTCGGGATTTCCCCGCTCATCGAGTCATGACTACATCTAGTGAAGTCTAGTGATGTGCGTTGTAATGACTTATCGACTACCGATAAAATTTTCGGAAAAAAATAGTAGACATTGGGTTGCCGTGTTTTAGAACACGGCAATTAATATGCTACCGTGTACCGTGTTTTATTACTGAATAGACCCAAATTGACGTATAACACGGCAATTGCCATGTAAATGGCAACGCTGAGGGACGCCTTATACTTTTCCTTCCGATACGAGGCTGCCACTCGGGAGCCTTTTTCCCCATCGGTCATCGGTTGTTCGAGCTATATGGCCGGTCCATTCACACTTCAGCTTACTAATCCGTTGGGTTATGTCAAAGTCAAAGTCAAAAGTCAAAATCTTTATTTGCAGAATAAAATGTTTAGGTAATACAGGTATTTAGTATAAGAGTAAGTCTCAATAATATTCTACCGGGAGTTGTACCGGTGTGCAAATATATCTTAAAATAATCAAATTTAATTGTACATATAATATGTCAAAAAATTAAATAAATTATGTAATACATTAAATAATATTGCAATTAATTAAAAGATTCCTTAACACTATAATAACACTTGTCAAGAAGCCATTTATTAATCTCAATTTTGAGTTTATTCAAAGGCATTTCTTTTAAGTTATTGGGCTATTTATTATATATTTTAATAGCCATTATAGGAGCACTATTTGCATAAAATCTAGAGCTGCATTTGGGATGAAATAATCTGTTTTTATGCCTTGTTTGCCTTTCGAGAGATTCAGCGTGGGTTTTGAAGTAGTTCGGGTGTCGCTTTACAAAAATACATGTTTCTCGAATATACATGCATGGCAACGGCAATATACGTATCTTTTTGAACAAAGGCTTGCAGCTATCAAGAAACCACGCACCACATATCGCTCGCACACATTTCTTTTGTAATTTAAACGCTCTAATCATACCAACAGAATTTCCCCACAAAGGCAGAGCTTATAATAATACTGACGACACATAACCGTGATAAGCAGCTAGGGCTGCTTTTTAAAACAAACCGGTTTAATTTTGTACAAATCTGGTCAATGTGTCAATGGTCAATGGTCAATGTCAATGGTCTTCCAGTTTAAATTTTTGTCAATTTTTATACCTAAAACATAACTGATTCAACATTTTCTATCTTTGAATTTTCATATTTTATAATCATATTTATAGGTTCCATTTTGTAATTCCCAATTTTTATTATTTTTGTTTTGTCAATATTAAGTAAAAGATTATTTGAATTAAGCCATGTCACAATAGTGTTAATAGAATTATTTATTTCGATTTCATATATTATGTCTTTTTTGGTGCATTTAAATATAAAAGTTGTGTCGTCCGCGAACAAGATGCATATGATTGGTTGTTTTAGACAAGTCATTAATATATAGCAAAAATAAAAGTCCTAAAATACTACCCTGAGGGATACCACGGTCATTGAATCTAAACTGTGAACGATGTTGTTCTTTGGTGTCGTGTGGTTGTCGGTCACTCCGGTTCTACTGCGGATATCCTCATTCCTAAATTTATCACTTAGAAAAACTCCCAGCATAGCCCTATTCATAGCTCGCTGAGTGACTTTGAGCTTCCTAATACTACGTCTTAGATCCATAGGTCAATGGCAACACGCACTTGTTGTACAATCTAGTTTTGGGTTTTGAGGTATGCCTGAGGAGAAGATCTGTCGTAATCTCCCGAACGTTGCCTAGCCGAATTGAATCCGTCAATTGACCCCTCGGTCGAAGTTGAACTTAAGAGGGTACCCTGACCAAAACCTGGCAAAAGTGCGTTTTTCAGAGACTATTATCTCATTAGTTATGAGAAATAAGCTACATCTAAAAGCACATTATTAATGTTCGATATCCTATCATCACATTCCATGTTCTAATTTGTTTTTATGTGTTATGAATACATTTAAAATCTACTTTTAAAAAATGACTAAAATTATTGATTACGTGCATCTGTTGCTAAAGGAAATGCTCTAATCATTTGAGAATTACACCAATGGATAGATAATTTAAAAATCTATATTCTACACGTTTTATTTAATTTCTTAAGTTCGCTTATCTCTTTTAATTGAACTAATTCCAAATATTCGGGCGTATTTTTCCGTCATATGTTGTAGCGAGAGCGCGTGGATTGTATGGGACCGAACGCTCAAGGTCTCTCGCTAGGGGAACCGTCTTAACTAGTCGGGCTACTTGTCCCAGGTAAACATACTCGTTTAAAGTTTAAAATGTTCTTATATTGAACATTTTGTTGCTTAGTAAAATTGACCCTTTTTGCACATTAATACAATTAATTCGATATTCACACAAGATACAACAGTGAATTTTATAGAATCTATATCATACTTTATGCTACCAACCGATTTCCACGATAAAAACAGTAAACAAAACAGATTCATCAGATCAAATTTGACAAAAGATGAAGAATTGGCAGAAGATGAAGAATTAATCAAACAACTGGCCAATTGCGTGCCGGACTACGCACAATGTAGAGCCTACTCGTAGAGGCAGGGTTCCGTAGTAGCCCGTCACAATACATAGGCTTTCCTGATATATTCTATAATAACTAAAATGGATCCACATAGGAAGATAGTAACTGAAGGACTTATTTACAAATCAGACTTACAGGGAGTGGTATTCAAAAAAGATTTAAAAAAACTTTTCAATTTTGAAAATAATACAATTTACATCAAATCATTTACATGCCAAGTCCGTACAAACATGGTTATCTATCTATATATTGAAAGCAGTGCAACTTTAAGATACATATGATCGTAACGAACTTTTTCATAAACTACCACTGCCTTAAATAATCCTGAAGGTTGCTAGCGTAAGCCAAGAGTATGACGAATGAAACCGTGTGAGCTCGACAGATTTCAACGGTGCCATCCCTTAGGATGTATCTCTGATAGTTGTTGGTCTTAATAACCTGATTTTGTATCGCATAGAAAAAACTCTGGGTTTTCCCAAAGAGGTCACCGAAACGTATCTAGTGGAGGGAGGTAACTGTATCTATGAAAGACTAATGTATCGCCTTGTAGAACCACCCGTGGAACTCCTTTTGCCTCCATACGGTCTCACGGTCGGAAATACTCTGTACTGTCGGGTCTTGCCATTGCTCGTTGGCTAAGGATAGAGGGGTAAGCCCTTTATGACATGTAATGACGTTCCTGTAGAATGATTCATCTGATCTCGTCTGGAAGTAATTACGGAGGCTGCACACTTCGTGATCATGTATGGTGAGAGCGACTAAAAAGCCCACCATGATTCCGCATATTATTATTATAACTTTTTATTGATTTTATATCCAAAATATATCTATTTTTTTATTTTAACTCCAAAATGTACTAATATAGTTTTAAGTTCTCTACTAACCAAATATATACAACAAAAAAGACAGGTCCGAAATAAAGATTTATTTACACTGACAGGCACAAAAAACGACTCACTTTGAATTTGAAATAATTAACAGTCTTAGAATTTTTTTTGGTATCATCTATTATTGATAGGTGTTATTTATGTTATTGTTTGGTAAATAATGTCCGACAAACAAAACTCGTTAGCAAAATCAGGACTCATCTGTGAACAGTACTTGGCTTCACTGTTCCATATCCCAATTTACATGTTCACGTGCAAGTCTGCTGACTCGATGCTGCCTGGTAAGCTCTGGGCCATGTGAAAGTCTTCTGACCATGATATGAGGCGTCTCCTGATAGTCCTGTCACTTACATGCACATCTTGAATTCAACAGCAGTCATGACTCTGTTACGTAATTTAATATTTCCAGGGTAAGAAGTAGGGTCTCTATTTATTTAAAGAAATAGTAATGAGCCGTTTTTTGTGCCAGTCAGTATATTTATAATTTGATACAAATCATAATAATGCAAAAACTTGCGTAATTTCATATTGAATTTGTGGTAATTTTAGCTTGATCAACACTCAAAGGCGTATCAATCATGGCCTCGGCGTCCTCCAGTATTACACTACAAAAGAATGGTACTTCAGGAACACAAACTTCCTATCGTTACAAAATAGGATAAGCACAGAGGAGAATGAGACGTTTTTCACGGATGTTAGCATGGTGGACCATGACGAATATATAAAGGATTACGTTCTAGGAGCTAGACACTATGTTTGTAATGAGGACCCTGCAAACCTACCACGTGCTAGAAAGTTAAACACTATGTAAGTGATATCATAAATTACTGTATATAATATTATGTATTGTATTGTATTTATATAGCAAATAGATTAAAGTATGATATGGATCCTGAAATATATAGGTTGGGTCGGAATAATAATCAAAAAATGCCATCTGCCAGGATGTACAGTAACTTACAGGCAAAAAATATTGAGATGAGAATGAAAATTCATGGTTATCTATTACACGCTCAAGTGAGTATTCTCAAACTTACAGGTCTGCAGGGTTTGCGGCCACTTACCCTCCATCAGGTTGACTATTTGCTTATTCGTCTCTTTTACGTTTTATTTTACATGGCCTTTGTTATTGTTACCAATTTCACTTTATCAGAAAGATGGACAATTAGTCCATCTTTTTGTTATGTACTGTGTCACATATAATATTGTGAAAAAAACAAGTCATTAAGGGGATACCTCGAGAATTAATCGTAGTTTTGGGGGCGTGGTTTAGCTCTTTGTCGGTGTAGATCACGGACGACTGAGGGAGTGTCAAAATGACAGTGATGCAATGTATTCCATGTACGCAAATTATGACATAGCTATACCGAGCATTCGCTCGGAAATATTTACTATATAAATAATATACTATATAAAATAAATAGTGCTAATTTAGTTTTTGGGCCACACCCTTTTTTTTAAAGAAAACTATCTTATGGCTTAAAAAATGGTTTTTGAGAACTTAGATATGAATATTTACTATGCTTTCAAAATACTTCCATAGACTTATTCGTAAAAATATTGTGGTGGCATGGAGAAATGTAACTAATTAGAGCCTATTTTACAGTTTTTTTTTCTATCGAGAAAATTACATGATATCGTGTTTTTCTTTTATCCTATTCAAGGTCACATAGTCAAAAATAGTATACGAAAAGTTTGGTTCGCAATCTGTAAAACTTAAAGAAGTATGTGAAATAGAAAAACCTTAACTGCTATATATGGTAATCTTTCTAAACTTTGGCCGAGTTCTGCACGTAAATAATGACTTATTCCGTGAAACTAAATAATAATGAATCAAATTTACGATTCCTAGCCTTCTCAAAATAAGATTCCTTTAATATTCGTTGGTTCCGCCAGGTATTTGACTCAGGGCTTCGTTGGCTTAATGATGACTAACTATAAAATTATAACAAACTTAATTATGATTCAGTGTACAAAATGCCTTTGCACTATAATGTTTTAAGATAGCACCACGATCGCATGTAAGGTAACTTTATATCTTAACACATGCTTAATAAAAATTATGCTTTGTTAGAAGCTGCACTTGGCAACTCTGCTCGTTGGCACCATTAACACAAGATATAGTTTTAAATATGTAGCATCAAAGTATTGGAACATTATAATATCGTCACCTAGTGATCTGAAGGGAAATCACTGTATAAAAATAAAAAAAATTCTGTCAAATTTTCAATGTAACGAGAAAAAGAAAAGATGAAATCGTATAAAAACCAATTTAATTTGTAAATTTTCATTAACATTGATTATGTAGGTTTTTAAGAAAATAAAATACAATTAGCAACCAAATGGGAACTTGGTTTGTTGGTATGGGTCTCAGGATATTTCTATACAAACGTAAATATAAAACGTAATAGTTCATAATTTAAATAATTTTTTTCAGCCGCTACATAGTAGACATAGTGGCAAAAATTTTGCTCATAGGTCTCTTCATTTGGTTTCTGTACTCACGTTTCCCAGCCGTTGCGTCTTACGTTGAATCAATTAAAGAAGCACTCAGAAACTGGATGGATGGAAAGAAACCTACATCATTTTCTACTGAACTAAAATAAAATAAAAATAGCTAATATAAGGTGGATTTGAAAAATACTAGCTTTTTTGTTGAATACATCTAGATTGTATTTTTAAATAAATATGTTTTTGTATAATTTGTCTTTCATTTCTTAATCTTCATCGACAGAAAATATTCCACTGTTGATCATAAGTCTCTCGCGTACAGAATTGCTGATCGCAGTACTGACAGTACTACGAGTAGTCATTTCACACTTCATACTCCCCGTCGCCGGTTTGGACATTTTACATTAAGCATAAGGGAACCGCAATCTATCATAAGAAAGATTGAATAAAAAGTACACCTTGATGTGGCTTTGTAAATTAACAAATGTACTAAACATATATGCTTTACTCACTCCTTTCAATGGTATGGTTGATTCCAGATTAAGATAGGTACAGAATAATTTTTGGAGGAAACTCAAGAAATAAAGAAATAATTTTCAAAATACAATAAAAATACATTCGTGCTGTTATGTTAAAATTAACTAACAGTTGCAAAACATATTTTAAAGAAAGTGAAATTTGAACTCTGATATCGTCTAGGTATATAACTTATAAATTGTTGACTTTGTTAAAATTAATCCAGCATTGGTTTAGAAGATTTTAGATGTATCTACTACGAGAAATACTTTCAACCGAAAATCATTTCCAAATATCTCAAAATGAATCAAAATGAATCGTTTATAAATTGTATATTGGGAAAACCAGTAAGGATCAATGTTCGTCACGACACGACTGATCAGTGATAGCGTACAATAACTCGTACAAAAACAAGGGTGTTGAAACTTGAAGTATATCGTCCTTAATAATTAAACACATAAGTTATAAAAACTGTATTATTAACTACATCAAGTGTAATATATGTATTAAACAATACTGTTGCGGTTTGTGATATAGAGTACTCTTATAATATTATTGTGATTATACTGGTGACCTTTTTTACCGTCTGGAAACAATAGGGTGTAACATATGAACGGAGTAGAAGCCTATGGCACGAAAATTTTAAATTAAATAATATATAAATTACTTAAAATCTATCGAAATTCAAATCATATCCACCCTAGCCTGTGACCCTGCGAAGTTACAAGGTCAAAGACGCCTACTAAATTTATTGTTTTATTGCCGTACGTAAAGTAGAGTGGATATGATTTGAATTTTGATAGATTTAATTAATTTATTTATTTAATAATAAGATACAAATATTAAATAATAACATGTGAACGGAGTATAGGCTTCTACTCCATTCACATATTACACCCTATTGTTTTCCAGACGGTAAAAAAGGTTATCTAGTATAAATGAACAAAAGCAAACAAAAAAAAAGATAATATAGTGTGTTTATACTGACTGAGTTATAAAATATGTTCATAAACTTTGTGCTAGAAATAAAAAAATCATAATTGATAACTTTAAGGGCTGTCAATTATTAAGAAATATGAAATTCTGCAATAGTACTGATAATTTCAAATCTAGTTTTAAAAGAAGATAGACCTAACGGCTTGCCTTAGTGTGTTAGTGTTATTAATATATTTAATTAGGTGTGTGATCAAGTCCAACTCGCGAGTTTGAAAACTTGTTATTTTTTTATATATTTATCATTTCTTTTTATATATTTATCATTTATTTTCGCTTATATATCGAAATATATCGTATTTAAATATAATTATCAAAAATATTATTTTTAATAGTAGTCATAATTAAAAAAAATGGAATTTGAAAATATAAAGTACAGAAAACTAAAACCTTCTAGTTCATTACAAGATATGTCCGTGTCTTATACAATGTTTGACGCAGCTATGGCAAGGTTAGCGAATACATCTCTATACGAAAGTCAATATTATATTGA
Organism: Parnassius smintheus behrii; assembly: GCA_036936625.1. Taxonomy (NCBI): domain Eukaryota; kingdom Metazoa; phylum Arthropoda; class Insecta; order Lepidoptera; family Papilionidae; genus Parnassius; species Parnassius smintheus. The sequence continues at coordinate 27,655,516 of JAUPFT010000024.1, forward strand.
ATTAAATGAACAAATAAATAAGCTGTAAGTGACTTATTAATTGCTTATCAAGACATAGATAATCTTAATAGTTAAAATACTATCTTAAAATTAGAAATAGAAAAAGACTAAACAAATATAAAAACATTCAATAAATTACTACAATCTCCTCATTTAGTGCGACACCTGTATCAGTAAGAAAGAGACGACAAACTTTGCAGATAGTACTAGAATAACATTCATTATGTACCTCTAAATAGAACTACCTATAAATAGAATAGAAATATCACAAAGTAGTATTAATCAAATCAGTGATATAGAATAAGAACTAGTCAATAACGTAGAAAAAACAGATAGTTCTAATTATCTGCCTAACACATCATATCACAGTCCAGAGAAAGATGACATTCACAAAGAGCACACGGAAGTAATCGTAACAAACACGAATTATAATACATTTATTAATACTTCAAAACTCAATAGGGACAAATCCACTACTGAACATAGGCCAAGATATGCTACAAAGCACGGTACTGAGCCACCTGCATCCATCGACTTCCTGTATATCTTACCAGGTCACCACTCTATCTAGTGGGGGGACGCCCCACACTTCGCCTGCCGATACGAGGCTGCCACTCGAGAAACTTTTTTCCCCATCTGTTATCGGTTCTTTGAGCTATGTAGCCGGCCCATTGCCACTAATCCGTTAGGCTATATCAGTTACTTTAGTTCTACTACGTCTATCCTCATTCCTAAGTTTATCAAGCAGAGAAACTCCGAGCATAGCCCTCTCCATAGCTCGCTAAGTGACTTTGAGCTTAATCATACGACCAGCAATGAAAGACCACGTCTCAGGTCCATAGGTCATTGTCACTGGCAATACGCACTGGTTGTATAATCTAGTTTTGAGGTATGCCTGAAGAGATGTGTCGCGATCTCCTGAACGCTGCCCACCCGAGTTGAATCCGTCGATTGACCTCTCGGTTGAAGTTGAAGTTGGTTTAGTCGGGCTACTCGTCCCATGTAAACATACTCGTCAACAACTTCGAGCTTAGTGCTCTCAACAATATAAGCATAGGTGTGATATAAACATTACACATGATTTTCGTTTGGTCCATGTTCATCTTAAGATCTATCCGTTGGGAGATACCATTCAGATCATTAAGCATAGTGCTTAGGACGAGAAGATGCGTTGTAATTTCCCGAACGCTGCCCAGCCGAGTTGAATCCGTCGATTGACCTCTCGGTCGAAGTTGGACTTACCTAGCCGGACTATTTGTCCCAGGTAAACGTACTCGTCAACAACTTCGAGCTTAGTGCTCCCAACAACTACCGGCATAGGTGTGACATGGACATTAAACATGATCTTTGTTTTGTCCATGTTCATCTTAAGACCTATCCGTTGGGAGGCACTATTGAGGTCATTGAGCATAGCGCTTAAGTCCTCCAGCGATTCTGCCATAAGAACTATATCGACAGCAAGTCGAAGGTGAGTGATGTACTCGCCATTGATGTTAATACCGTATCTTTTCCAGTCCGGTAGCTTGAAAACGTCTTCCAATGCAGCGGTGAAGAGTTTCGGGGAAATATCGTCACCCTGTCTTACACCTCTCTGCAGTTGAATGGGTTTCGTACTCTGGTTCTGTACTCGGATAGCCATCGTAGCCCTACTGTACAAACACTTCGACACATCGATATACCGACAGTCAACTTGGTACCGCTGAAGAGACTGTAGCACCGCCCAAATTTCTGCGGAATCAAAGGCTTTCTCATAGTCCACATACGCGAGACAAAGTGGCAGATTTTTCTCTTCGGACTACTGTAAAATTTGCCAAAGGGTATGTATGTGGTCTATGCTACTAAAGCCGTCAATCTTGTCGTCAATCGTGCTCCGTAATTTTTTAATTTTTGACAAAAAGAAACATTAAAAAATGCTGAAATGTTGTATTGTGCGTGGATGTGCAAGTGGTTTAGCATCTGATCGGAAAAATGGACTGAAAATGACTTTTATTGAGACAACTTAACGATCTAATTATTATGTCCATATTTCTGGGACATTATTGTCTACAGCTATCGTTCTCCTTCTCTATAATTTTTATGGTATGTATGTAATTACTACAAATTATTCTAAGTACATAGAATTAGAACTTTCGTACTCTAAGTATATATGTGGTTACTTGTTCTTTAATCCAGTTTCATTCGGGATCTTCGTTTTTATATATTTTTCATCATCACATTGCGAATTTTTCGGAAGATTTTGACGACAGCTTAACCCAGCGGACAGTCGATGTTGATAATCATTCAAGCTCATAAGGCGCCTAAGCGATCAAAAAAACTTGAAGTTCATAGCAAAATCGAAGCACTTATTCGTCGTTTTCTCTAATAGTTCACATACGCAGGTACTTACACAAAATTGCGTCACTGGAACGTATCAAAATCCACTTCAAAATATTATTTAAAGGATAAAATAAGAGCAGCCATCTGTTAACAGTTAAGTTCCCGCCAAAACTCTCTTGAATAAGATTGTTAAAAAATAAGGATATATCGATGTATTGATATTTTTGATTCGATATATAGGTATTTTAACCAATATATTTTAATTCAATATATCGATACAAAATATTTAATATAGAAAATCCTATCAAAAACTTTTTTTCAACTTTAATTTATTGTAGTCTTTGCATTGTAGCATGGTGCGGATGACAGTTTACTAGAACGAAACGCACTCAGCGTTTGCAAGATACGACTAAGCAGTGATTTTCTACTTTCACTACCGGACAAATACTGAAATGGTTTGATTGGTATAATAAATTGGTTCAAAAAATTAGAAACTTGCTACTTAGTTTTTCTTATATTATCTTTATATTAAAAACTAAATAACCATTTTCTAATAAATAGAATAGAAACGAAAATTTCTGAAAATTTGACTGATAAATCGATAATATTTTTTCCTCATGATATAGATGTCTTGATAATTACCGATATATATTTTTTCACATCCGATATTCCTTGTTTTGGATTTTAGACCATTCAACCCAATGGACTCGCCTCACATGAATATTTCCCTCTACGCAGGTATTGGATATAAGAATCTGGTGCGTTTTAACTGTTTACGGGATCGATTCTGTCATTACAAAAATCGTTTCCGTCGTTGTAAGTGCTCTTGGAAAATTTACCAATCTATGCGCTTAAAGTGTGCAAAAAGAAGTCTAATACTTCAAATTTACAAAATAGATGGAGTTACGTTCCATATGTAAGTATTTTTATTGCGATATATTCTTTTTTGGATTATAAAATCATTTAAAATAATATCACAAATAATAATCCAGAATTATACCGATAAAACAATCGAGTACATAAAATTTTATAAAGTCGTGGTGATAATCGAAATGTGACAAGCACACTACCTATGAGACTAGTTATATATTTCTTTTTTTAAAGTCAACTTTAAGTCAAATTAGTTTTAAAAATTGAACACGCAAGCACAACCACACACCTTACGAAACTAGTTCGTATTTGCAACATATAAACAATAAAATTGTAACGAGACTGCTTTACCCTGCAGTGGTCACGCCTTATAAAAAACATAATTGGTCGCGTGGATTACGCATGTAGTTCAATTAAAAATAAGAAGAAAGCCTTAAAATATCAACTAAAATGTATTTTTATTTTATTTTAAAAATGAAACAGGGTAACATTTAGTCGACGGTTAATCGTATTTAATAAACAAAAACCGTTTATATGTCCTTTTTTTATTCAAATTATAATATTTAAAAAAAACTTTTACAATTAATATATGAAAATATCACATTAATTTCAAAGTTGACCACAAATCTGTTTACGTATTTCTTTCTAATCATTTGGTTCCAGAAATATCTAAATTTGACAATGGTTTACTAGTGTAATCCACGCGCCTACTGTAGTGTTAAGTGTTTAATTGAAAATGGTGTCTGTTTTTTTTTTTTTGCGCCCGAAGCAAATATGGGCAACCCTCCGGAAAGCGGGGGAGGGAGGTTGGGAATGCTCATAGCATACCACGCAGCCGGCTGCGTGGTTATGTGGCGACTTTTACCCACTAAACCCAACCTTTTAGGAATTGGCTTAACGATCTGACTAGAGATCTCTAAGCCGTATACGAACGCGACCCTCCTTGGCAGAAAGGAGGGCGCAAGCGGCGAAAAGCCGCTTAGAAGAGTGCCTAACTAAGGCAGATTAAGGGATGTGTTATGTAGGCTCGGCCTGAGCCGCCAGGAGGCAGTTCAGGTCGGCCGAGAGCTTGTTGGGGGGGTCCGAGAGAGAGTTTCTCGGCCTGCGCACACCGTAGCGAGTGTGGATAGGGGCTGCATAGGCAGCTGTTTCACGAATGAGATGATTTGGGTGGGACTCTGAGGCTTTGAAAAACCTCTCAGAGAGTGATTTAAGAAACTGTTGGATTGTTGGGAGCTCTAAGTCTCGATGTAGGTCGGCATTACGGACATAATAGGGCGAGTTAGTGGCCCTACGACAGAATAGATTTTGAACTATTTGAAGTTCATTTATAGCTTTGGGCTTAGCATGTGCGAAAATGGGGGCCGCGTAGGTCAGGTCAGGTAGGACAGGTCGTATGCAGACCTTATATAGGGTTCGCTTATTGCGGAGGGACATTTTACTGTGTCTGCCCAACATGCTGTTGAGCCTACCCATGTAAAAACGTGCGGTGCGAGTAACCTTCTTGATATGGGGCTCGAAAGTGAGCCTTGCATCAAGGGTGACGCCTAGGTATTTGGCTTTAGTTTGCCATGGGACAGGGGTTCCTAACATCCTGATTGACGGAGTGGTGGTGAGACGACGTCGTTTATTTTCGAAGCAAACGGCGGAGCTTTTCTCCGGGTTTACGTCGATACGCCATTTTTGGAACTAAGCTCGTAAGTCGCTTACTGACTTTTGGATCTTGTTCCGAATCTGTGGTAGTGAGTTGCCTTTAGAGTAAAGGGCTGTGTCATCTGCAAAGAGGGCTAGTTTTACACCATTCGACGGGATAGGGATGTCGTTGGTGAATAGTATGTATAGGAGGGGGGTGATGGTATGGTGTCTGATGACTGACCTCTATATATATAAGTACGCTGGACTGTCTATACACCGTGACAAGACTAGGCGATTTGATTTGCGCCATTTTGGCGCTAGCAGCAGAGGCGGACGTCTACGGAACAAATAATAGGGATAAGACGGTGTGACAAAATATATCGATAAAAGTTCTATACCCTACCTATACCTAAATAAATAGAATAGACTCTATGGATATACGGCCTCTACCCATAACATCCATTCTATTTATGTATCATATTAATATAAAGCTATTATCATTCATCATCATTAAAGCCCTTCACAAGTCCCATGCTTAACATAGGCCTCCCACAAGGAATGCCACAAAGCACGGTCCTGAGCCACCTCCATCCATCAACTTCCTACATGTCTTACCAGGTTGTAATTCCATCAGGTGAAGGACATCCTACACTTCACCTGCCGGTACAAGGCTGCCACTCGAGAACCTTTCCTTCACCGGTTATCGGTTCTTCGAGATAAATGGCCGGTCCATTGCCACTTCAGCTTACATATCAGTTGGGCAATGTCGGTCACTCTGGTTTTACTGCGGATATCCTCATTCCTAAGTTTATCGCGCGGAAAAACCCTGAGCATAACCCTCTTCATAGCTCGCTGAGCAACTTTGAGCTTCCTCATACGGCCAGTAGTGAAGGACCACGTTCCAGATCCATAAGTCAGCAACATGCACTGGTTGTACAATCTATTTATTTATTTATTTATTTAACAGATACACCATTGGCTTATCACTAGACATTGTTAAATATAACACAATTGGCTTTGTTCAAAATGATTCGCCTTTCAAGGTATATACAACATTCACAAAAATAGTGCAGCTGATATAAGACAGTCGTTAACTTACTTAACTAGAACAATATACAATAAATTTACAAGTAATTTGATTACACTGAAACTAATGCTAAACTTGAAGAAGAGAGAAAGAGTTATAAGTACTTATTACATAATCTAGCAAATTTTGATACGTTATCCGTATGGAAAATGTCGACGTCGCCGTTGGTGGTTATGTCGTCATACGTTTGCATTAACATATTTATTGGGGCTCGTTTACCTAAATTCGTTCTCTGGTTGGGTAAACAGAAGATTTTGGTAATCGGATGTCTTGGAATAGATCTTGGAACTCTGATACTTAATTGATTTAACATTGCCGGTGATAGTAGGAGGCCGTGATTTAGCTTATGAAGTGTTTTAAGATCACTAAGTCGACGTCTCTTTCCGAGAGACCCTAATTTGAAGTGGGATAGCCTAGTATTATAGTCAGCACGGTAAGGACAAGTTTGATCTTTAAAGGCTAAGTAGCGAGTAAAATTGCGCTGGATACGCTCTATTCGATCACTGTGAATTTGGTATGATGGGTTCCAAACAGGTGATGCGTATTCTAGTGTGCTACAAATAAGAGCTTTGTATATAGTGAGAATAGGTATAGGGTTCCGCAAATCCTTACATATTCGCTTTACGAATCCTGCCATCTTCCATGCTTTGGATGCAATATTATCAATATGGATGTTGAAATTTAATTTTTTATCGATCATTACGCCAAGGCCACGGACTACTTCGGATTCTGTTAATTTTTCTCCGTCTACAAAATAACTGGAGGGAATAGTGTTTCTCCTTGTGGTAATTTTTATAAACAGACATTTCTTAGGATTTAGTAGCATTTTGTTACTTTTGCACCAATCTGAGATAGAGGTGAGATCTGTCTGTAATCTAACTACATCATCTGGAGACTCTATAACCTTACACAATTTTAAGTCATCTGCAAATATTGAGTAATTGCTAAAGGAAATGTGAGCAGAAATGTCATTTATAAATACCAAAAAGACAACAGGGCCGATATGCGACCCCTGTGGAACGCCTGAAGTTGGATAAAACGAAAAAGACTTGAAACCCTGTATTGTTACTCTTTGAATTCGATTAAATAAGTAGGATTTTATCCAATTCAACAGGTTGCCGTGAATACCATAATAATTTAATTTTGACAAAAGAATGGCGTGGTTAACTTTATCGAACGCGCTACTAAAATCGGTGTATATAGCATCAACCTCTTTATTTTTATCAACATATCTCGCCAAGTTCGAGGTGTATTCTAGTAGGTTACTAACTGTGGACTTATTTGCGCAAAAACCGTGCTGACAGTTAGAAATTACCTTTGATAAATGAGAAGACAAAATGGGGCAGAGTATTTTTTCTAAAAGTTTAGCAAACAAGCTTAATAAAGAAACAGGACGGTAGTTTTCAATATTGCTTTTGTCACCTTTTTTGTAGATGGGTTTGCACATTGGAAACTTTCCACTCGTCAGGAAATTTTGCAGTTTCAATTGATTTATCGAAAAGCAATTTAAGTGGGAGAGTTAAATATTTATACGTTTTTTTTTTTAATAATGTAGGGTGGGATGCCGTCCGGTCCAGTACCTTTATTAGGGTCAATTGACTTTAATACTTTCTCGACGTCTCGCTCTGTAATTTAAACATTGCTTAGATTTAATTGTAGATAGCAATCTCCAAGATCCGGTTGCGTTGAATTGTCAGGGGGAGAGTAAATCGAATAAAAACGTGTTGCAAAAATTCCTCACTACCACGCGCAACCTTGTCGTCCAAATACATCTCAGACGGTAAGTTGGAAAGACCTCCACGTAAGGATTTGACATATGACCAGAATTTATTTGGGTTTTTAATGAAAGCATATTCAGTGTTTTTTAAATATGTATTGTAGCAAGTTGACATTAATGACTCTACGCGTTTATTAGATAAGATAATTGATAGAATCAGGCGTTACTTTGCGGAAATCCATTATAATAAAAAATAAAAATATAAATTTCTTTGCAACTTTCCGCTAAACATATAAAATGATGTGTCTTACCTGGATTGAAGCGCACCTCCCGCCCTCCCTCAATTGTATACACTAACTCCGTCACCACTAGACCAAGCACCACTACTCTCAACACCACTATTCCAGGCAAGACACACCATCGACGATAATACGACACGTGTTTCGCCTCTACACGAGGCATCCTCAGGTAATATAGACTCTACGGCGGCTGACCGCTAAGTGAGCGGCGAGTCGAAACAGTTGCTATTTATACACGCTGACACAATTGCTCCCTACCAAAGTAGCGAGTGACCGCGTCATGCGATAACAAACCTGCCAATAGTTATTATTATTGTTATGATTATTTTTAAATACTATTATTATTATTGTTTTGAGTGACCGCGCCGTGCGATAACAAATCTGCTACTAATTATTATTATTGTTATGATTAATATTTTAAATACTATTATTATTATTGTTTTATTGAAATTATTATTAAAGATTGGCCTTAAAGATGTTTAACAAAGGTGAATTAGAAACATTTGTTTGTTCATTCAGCAGTGTATAATTACCATTATTACTTTTTAAAATCTCCAACTGCTCCAGCACACACAGTCGCAGCCCCTTATTACAGGTATGTAAGACTTCAAAGGAATAGTTGCTAGCTAGGTTGTGTCCAGTGTCCAAGAGATGTTTAGTAAAATGGGATTTATCAGGATTGCGATTTCTGTACGCGGCCATATGTTCTTTATAGCGCGTTCCGAAATTGCGACCAGTCTGACCCACGTAAACGGCGTGGCATTCGTCACAAATAAGTTTATAAACACCCGATTTTTGACTAATATTTAACTTATCTTTATTGTTACAAATATTCCTAAGCGAATTGTTTGTTTTGAATGCCACGTTAACGCCGTTTTTCTTAAGACTATTAGCTATTTTTTCCGATATGGGGCCTAAGTAGGTCAAACTACCCACATACCGCCGGACACTTTGAGATCGAACCGCGTACAAAGAATTGCGAACAACATGCTTTTGTTTCTTTTTAATAAGATTATCAATGAGACTTTTTGAAAAACCGTTAGAGACCGCAATTTGATAAATTATATTAAGTTCTTTTAAATAATTTTCTTTATTTAATGGAACAGTGGACAGACGGTTAATGTAACAATAAAAAGCGGCTAATTTATGTTGCCATGGATGACACGATGATGCGGGGATGACCGTGTCGGTATGAGTTGACTTTCGATAAATTTGAAAAACATGTAACGACTCTTTTCTTGTTATTGTTAAATCAAGGAAATTAAGGGAGCCATCTTGTTCCAATTCAAGCTTAAATTTAATTTTTTCGTGGACTCTATTTATTTTATTAAGGAAAACATCCAGTTGTCTCCTTGTGCCTGTCCAGCAAATAATTATGTCGTCTACATATCGATAATAGTATAAGATATTTTGGTTAACAACTATATGTTGTTAACCAAAATATACCTTTCTGGCTATACTGTTGTCATTATGGAGAGTAGCAGGTATAGCCAGAAGGTTAACGATGTTATCCAAGGTGACGACTTTCAGCTGTTAGAGTCTGATCCAAACAAACAATTCGCTTAGGAATATTTGTAACAATAAAGATAAGTTAAATATTAGTCAAAAATCGGGTGTTTATAAACTTATTTGTGACGAATGCCACGCCGTTTACGTGGGTCAGACTGGTCGCAATTTCGGAACGCGCTATAAAGAACATATGGCCGCGTACAGAAATCGCAATCCTGATAAATCCCATTTTGCTAAACATCTCTTGGACACTGGACACAACCTAGCTAGCAACCATTCCTTTGAAGTCTTACACACCTGTAATAAGGGGCTGCGACTGTGTGTGCTGGAGCAGTTGGAGATTTTAAAAAGTAATAATGGTAATTATACACTGCTGAATGAACAAACAAATGTTTCTAATTCACCTTTGTTAAACATCTTTAAGGCCAATCTTTAATAATAATTTCAATAAAACAATAATAATAATAGTATTTAAAATATTAATCATAACAATAATAATAATTAGTAGCAGATTTGTTATCGCACGGCCCGGTCACTCAAAACAATAATAATAATAGTATTTAAAAATAATCATAACAATAATAATAACTGTTGGCAGGTTTGTTATCGCACGACGCGGTCACTCGCTACTTTGGTAGGGAGCGATTGTGTCAGCGTGTATAAATAGCAACTGTTTCGACTCGCCGCTCACTTAGCGGTCAGCCGCCGTAGAGTCTATATTACCTGAGGATGCCTCGTGTAGAGGCGAAACACGTGTCGTATTATCGTCGATGGTGTGTCTTGCCTGGAATAGTGGTGTTGAGAGTAGTGGTGCTTGGTCTAGTGGTGACGGAGTTAGTGTATACAATTGAGGGAGGGCGGGAGGTGCGCTTCAATCCAGGTAAGACACATCATTTTATATGTTTAGCGGAAAGTTGCAAAGAAATTTATATTTTTATTTTTTAGATAAGATAAGTTCAATCTTATCTCTAGGATTCCGGTAAATATTGTATCTTGAACGAATTCTATTTCTTTCGGCTATTAATTTTATAAGGTTTCTTGTGAACCAATGTGGATATATCAAACTACGACGTTTAGTTCTGGGTATAGTTGATTGAATAACATCATATATAAGTTGATAAAATTTTGAAACAGCGATATCAACGTCATCCAGATCCGACAGTTCTTTGACCCAATCGATATGACTTAAATTACTTTTTACTATTGCAAAATCAGCTTTTTTGTAATTATACGTTGCAAATTGCTTGTTACGTAAAGAGTGATACTTATATGAACTGAACCCAATCGACAGAGCTGGATGGTGTGAATCTAATTTGCACAGCGGATTAATACAATTATCGACTATTATACTGTCTATTATATGTCTATTATATTATACTGTCATGTTGCTGCCTCTAGAATACACGAAGCTGCCCGAGATTGAGAGCCTGGGAAGAGATTGTTCTTTTTTATGTTGGTATCTTGATTTTTCTTTTCTTTTTTATTAGTAGCAAGCCGTGGCAAATGTGATTGTTGTTTATCAATATAAATTTTATATAATTAAGGTATATTTAGGTCGGAACACAAGTTGCTACCGGGAACAGAATGTCACTCCAAAAGAAGGTTTGTCTTTTTTCTTTGTCTCGTCAGGCATACCTCAGAATTAGATACTCCCCTTCTCTCGGACCTCGGCAGCGAGCACACGTATTCAAGTTACCGTCATTTTATTTTAAAAATTAAGTTAAATTTAAAACGATTTTTAATTATACTAAAAAATAGGAGCGCATAAAGTAAAAAGAGCTCTCAGTGAGTGACGTCACCTGCGAAGCGCGATATCACAAACATCAAGCAGCGCCCCGCCAACTGCCATCACGGAAATCGCGGCGACCAATCACTGCTGACCCGACTACGCATGCATTGCCCAGCCTCGTACTGACCATCTGCTACGCAACTCGTAGCGGCCATCTTCTTAGCTACGCTCTTTTTGGTCAGTCATAATTCACTTAACTGTTTATGTGCGCCTATTACTTCAAGTGTCAGACCTTCTTACTTTGCAATTATAGTAATTTTGTATTATTTAAGAATACTTGTTTATGTGCGCCTAGTACTCCCAGTGTCAGACCGTCTTACTTTGCCATAACTTTAAGCGAAAGCACTCCGAAAAAACAGTTTCGCTAAAGGAAACACCTAACGTACACAGACAGGGGTTTTAAATATCTACGGTGCTATGGCTTCAAATACAAAATTGTGCGCGGGATGTTTAAATAAAATAACTAATAAGGACTTTGTAACATGTTCACTCTGCAAAGATATATATGACACAGTTTGCGCTAATATCTCTCACCAACGCCTTATGCTGCTGGAGAAAGACAAGAAAGAGAAATGGATCTGCCCTGGTTGTAGGAATAAAGAGCGAAAGGGTGGCAATTCAAACACCCCCATTCAGCCCAGAACGGGCCCGCGCGACTGTGGTGATTCGTCGCAGGAAATTAGTACTCCTAACAATGATTACATAACACAGCGTAAGAAACCTCAACTACCTAGTAATCAGAAGGTGAGTTCACCTACACAACCCGGAGATGAATCCTTAATGCTAACAATTAGATCAGAAATTAAATCAATGGGAAAATTTTTAAATCAAGCTATAGAGGAGTCATCTATAAAAATGGATTTAAGAACTATAAAAGAGGAGTTAAGTTCCTTAAAAGATATCAAAAGCGGGCTTGATTTTTAAGCGCGGAATATGATAGAATGAAAAAAGATTTAAAAACGTCAGAAGAGCACATAAAGTCGCTTTCAGCTGAAAACAGCAACTTACATACAAAAGTGAACGAATTATCAAATAGACTTGTTTTACTTGAGCAATACTCGCGTGTGTTGGGTTCATTCTTCACCCCACCGTTGGGATACGTTTGTCGCGAACCGAGTGGCCAAGATCCAAGACGAGTTAGGAACACTGAACTTTTATCACGTGTCCGGTACGGAAATCCCTGCCGATTGTCTATCCCGTGGACCCACCCCGACGCAAATAATGGACCATCCGCTTTGGTTCCACGGACCTTCTTGGGTTCACTTGGAACCCTCGCAGTGGCCGATAACCAATTTCGACCCTTCGTCAGTGTTCCAACCACTAGGAGAGAAGAGGCACGCTCTGGTTGCGAAAGTTTCGAGCGAGGTTTCTCCAATCATTGCTTTGGCGAACCGTTTGTCCTCTTGGTCGAAATTATTGCATAGCGTGATTTACGTTTGTCGATTCGCGAAGCTTCTACCGCGACGTTTGTATATCGTAGCGTCCAATTACAGCTATTCCGAGTTGTTAGTATTGCGTGAACTTCAACGTGCGCATTTTACCGATGAAATTACAAGATAACAATCGAGTAGAAATTGTAGTCGCACTTTTCAACGCCTCAAGCCATTTTTACAAGATGGAATCGTCAGGGTAGGTGGGCGCTTGTCTAACTCGCAGTTGAGTTTCGACCAACGGCACCCTATAGTTTTACCGCGTAAGGACCATATTGTTACGAGCTTGAGGTTCGTGACAATAAAAATTGCCGATAGAATTACCTAAATTAACACTTTAATTTACTTTACACAAATTAAAGTTAAAAACACCAATAATTAATCACACTAATTCACTTAATTCCGCTCCGAAGCTTCGCTCGTATCGCCAATTCAATACTCTGCGATCGCATCCTGCAGCGCCTATTTATATAAATTAGCAAAATATCCAGAATGTTCAAGTAAACACGCGCAAGGTACCGAGAGTCCGAGTTTTAAACTTCAAGAAGTTCTTCGGTTCGAGACTAGATGGCGCTAGTGCCGCCGATTTGAGCGCGTAACACTGCCCCCTCCTAAGACATGCTCGTCCCGAGCATTATCGGCCCCATAATAACGCACCAAGCGATCCACATGGACGATCTTAGGAGTCCCTCTTGCGCCTTTCTGTAACGGCTCCGCAATGTCAAGGGATGTTCGATCCCGTGGTGCACCAACATTGTACAATTTCGATGCTCCTCTACTCCGTGTCTGAGGTCCCCTCACAGCCGCACAACTTGTACATGTACGACACCAATCCTCCACATCGTCACGATAATAGAACCAGTAAAACTGTTCTCGGACCTTCAGTAGAGTTCGTTTAACTCCCAGATGGACTCTTGAACGAGCATTACGGCACAGCTGTAGAACATTCGGCACTTTAGCTTTAGGGACAACCATTTGCAAACGACAGCTGTCTCTTCGACCATTGTCCCATTTACGGCACAGGACTCCATCCTGAATCAGCAATCTGTCCCATTGGGCCCAATAGCTTTTCGTGGTTGAACTCATCGCTGAGACGTCTCTCCACTTAGGCTTGGTAGCACGGGCCTTCATCCATCCCAGAATCGGCTTGATGTCTGGATCTTCCTGCTGTGCATGTCGTAGGCTGTCCTTCCACCCGTTGCTGAGGTGGTCTGTCCTGAGCATCCTCACGGATACCACTTCCTTACTCTCTTGCCTACTACAATGGTTGCAATCTTCAGGACAAGGTCTTCTTGACGATGCATCTGCGTTGCCATGAGATTTCCCGCTGCAGTGTCGGATAGTAAAGTCGTATTCCTGCTGCTGCTGGGCGGTGCTGTTAGCCGCACTTCCTTTCTGAGACCGTTCACCTTCCCTTCCTAGGGTGTGCTTAGGGCAGCTGGACTGAAGATGGCCCCTTTCCCCACAGCCATAGCACCTAGGGCTGTATCTTTTGCTGTGGTCGCGAACCGTAACTGCTGTAACCTCCCTAGCGTGAGGTGAACGATGATCCTGTCGTCGCCAGGCAGTGCCGTTAGCTGCACTACCCTCTCGAGATCGATCAACTCTCCTTTCCACGGTTCGCTTAGGGCAGCTGGATTGAAGATGGCCCTTTTCCCCACAGCCATAACATCTTGGGCTGTATACTTTGTTGCGGTCGCGAACTGTAGCTGCTGCAACCTCCCTAACGCGATGGGAACGATGATCCTGCCGCACGGCTTCTACCTCCAGTGCATGGGCCAAGGCGTCCTTAAGCGTCTCGTGGTGCCCGAGCCTCACAGCAGCTCTGACTTCCAGGTCGCGGATGCCGTCGATGAATGTCTGCACCAGGTTCCCTTCAATGAGCGCAGGTACAGACTTGTATGCTTTTCGAACCATCTTCTCCACCTCAAGGGCCCACTGCTGCAGGTTTTCATTGCTGCGTTGCACGCGATCTTTAAGCTGCGAGCGAAAGACGTGTTCCAGGTGAGCGTCACCATATCTCGCCTCCAATGCCTCAAGGAGCTGCTCGTAGGTCACTTTCTTACCGAGAGCTTCCAACACAGTTAAGGCTTGGTCGCGCAGGCCTAGGGTGAGTGCAGTCATGGCTTGGCTTTTATTCCAGCCGTTCGCCTCCATGACGGCCTCGAACTGGATTTTGTAGGCCGACCAGGAAGAGGTCCCGTCGAACGGCGGCACTTTGAATCCACGTAGCGAAGGTGTTGTAGCTACTACGGGAGCTGTAGTTCCATCCCCAAGTTTGAGGTCGTTCAGCGTTTTCTTCACGTCAGCCATCACGTTGTCAACCCGATTGTTCACATGGTTGATTCGGGTTTCATGTTCTTCGATTCGGGTTTCAGCTTCCACCAGGCGGTTGTCATGTTCAGCAACCCTATCCTTCACCTCTCTTATCTCTTTCCCAAAGGTAGCATGAAGGTCCTTCATGAGGAGCATCTGTTCCTCCTGTCGACGGGCCTGTTCCTCTTGTCCACTCTGAGGCTGCTCTTTCAACTGACGAACCTGTTCCGCCTGCTGGCGAGCCTGCTCCTCCTGTCGGCGAGCCTGCTCCTCCTGTCGGCGGGCCTGCTCCTGCAGCATCACCATCAGGGCGCCTAAATCAGGTGCTGCAGATGCAGGAGCTACTGACGGACCGGCATCCGCTGCCGGCCGCTGGCCCTCCGACGTCTGCGGCGTTGCACCACCAAATCTTCGTTGGTCCGTCTTCTGCTGGCGTTGACTTCGGGTACGGACACCCTCCGTTTCCTCCTTAGGTAAAATCGGCATTATTTTATCCCACTTCTGACACCAATTGTTACGAGCTTGAGGTTCGTGACAATAAAAATTGCCGATAGAATTACCTAAATTAACACTTTAATTTACTTTACACAAATTAAAGTTAAAAACACCAATAATTAAACACACTAATTCACTTAATTCCGCTTCGAAGCTTCGCTCGTATCGCCAATTCAATACTCTGCGATCGCATCCTGCAGCGCCTATTTATATAAATTAGCAAAATATCCAGAATGTTCAAGTAAACACGCGCAAGGTACCGAGAGTCCGAGTTTTAAACTTCAAGAAGTTCAGTTCTTCGGTTCGAGACTAGATGGCGCTAGTGCCGCCGATTTGAGCGCGTAACAATATCATGAATTTATTAGTTGATTACCACCATAAATTGAATTCTCACGCTGGCCCCGACTTGTTGATGTCAATCTTGCGTCAGAATTATTGGATTCTTTCTGCACGTAATTTAATCCGCAATCGGGTGCATGGATGTATGGCTTGCTTTCGAGTACGTCCTAAGCCGTCATTTCCGGAAATGGCGGACCTTAGGTCTTGTCGAGTAACACAATCCGTAAAGCCCTTTATGCACACCGGGTCTGACTTTGCTGGTCCGTTTAGGGTCACGCTCATTCGCGGGCGTGGTATAAGATCCACAAAAGCTTACGTCTGCATTTTCGTATGTCTGACTAGTCGGGCTGTGCATATAGAACCCGTTGGTGATCTAAGCACAGCGGGCTTCAAGGGTGCATTTAAAAGATTTCTTTCCCGCCGTGGCCCTGTAAGTAAATTGTATTCGGATAACGGTAGAAACTACGTCAGCGCGAAACGTATTTTATCAGAACTACATGAGCTTTTAACAAGTAAATATTATAATTCGGAGTTCACTCACATCCTAGCCGAGAACCGCATCGAGTGGTCTCTGAACGTCCCGGCCGCGAGCCATTTTGGGGGAAATTGGGAGACTAATATTAAGAGTCTAAAGAGTCATTTATACCGAGTAATAGGAGATCAAATTTTGTCCTTCGAAGAGTTAAGTACTGTGCTGGCTCAAATTGAGTGCGTCATGAATAGTCGCCCCCTTTGTCGTATGTTGTTAAGTGACCCCTTGGAGCAGCTGGCTCTAACTCCAGCACATTTTTTGAATTTAACGCCTTTGAAATATCTGCCCGCCATAGACATGAACGAGAACAAACTTGGTATTTCCGCACGCCATAAAATATTGGTGCAGTCGTTTTGGACACGATGGAAGATGGAATACTTGCATACGTTGCAGTCTCGGCAAAAATGGAACACAACAACTGAACCTTTAACTGTCGGAACTGTGGTTGTGCTCACCAAGGAGAATACGCCGCCTCTCCATTAGGGGTCGTCGAAGAAGTTTTTCCCGGTTCCGACGGGGTAACTAGGGTAGCTCGAGTTAGGACCACGACTGGGTCTTACATGCGCCCTGTTGTTCGTTTGTGCCCTTTGCCTATTCAATAGTTTGAATTAGCTTTCTAGATTAGAAATTGCAGTCGAAAATTAGGTTTAATCTTAGCGTTAGTTATTTTGAAGGGGACCCTTCAAGCCGGGGGGGATGGTTACGCAGAAACGATTCGTGTATTTTACTTTGTTCGAGGGTATATTTGCCAAGGGTTTATCCATCCTTTGACCTAATGTCCCTTCCTTACACACGGAAAGGGGAAAGGGGGGAGTCTAGAAGGTGGCGCGATTCTTTCGACCAATGAGAAGCGCGCCCGACCGAGGTGCTTGGTGGGAAGGCCGAGGCAATAAAGGCTCGCGCGCGGCCCTCTAGTGGTATCTTCCTTCGTACCCCTGGCGTGGATCACAGCTCTGGGGTACCCCAGAAGAACCCACCTCACGTCGCATCACCGCAACGGAAGCGTCGTCCGCCGCATCAGAATCACACCCCGGTAAGTGTGCTTTCCTGTAATTTTGCTCCTACTTGAGCATTTTGTTTGTTAGTTACCCCGCCCCATTTTGTTTCTCCTAATGTGCTCAAGTAGAATTCCATCCTAACCTTGGCAAGCAATAGATTTGAAAGAGCGAGTGCATTGTCCAAGGTGCCGCGTGCCACGTCCGCCATATTGTTGAGGCATAAGAAGCCAACCGCGTATACAATCCACCTAGTATAACATCTCGCACAATAGGGTCAAGGCTCGACCTGGGAATCGAACTCGGGAACTGTTAGGCCCGCCGCCCATCCACATATAAAATAATACTTCTTCCTGTAATTTTTGGACTTTTTAGATGTTTGACCACTGAATTCGATTTTTATTTTGAAATGAGTTTCCATTATGTTGAACAAAACTACGCACTCATTAAAGCATGTGGCAAGGATCAAGAAAAAAATATATCAGCCCTTTTTCCAACCCTTAATCAAAATATTGGCTATATGTACCTTCCATGTTGTGTTTATATTGACCAATAAAAACACTAAAGCGTCAGTAGATTCATCGGAATTATCGGATATGAAATCAAACCCGTAGTCGACATAGCCATAATGCCTTTAGCTGCTAGCGTGGTATTCCGTCTATAGCTTAATTTTTATTTCATCCATGACAAAGGTATATAAATTTTAATATTAGGATAACTCTCCCCTCTCAATTTTAATGCCGTCAGTGAAACTGGTCGGCCATCGATGGTACTGTATGTACCACTTAGTCTATGTCTGTGGTGCAGGCAAATATGTTCCAAAACTTTTACGTACATAGCGTGGCTTTTGGTGAGAATAAATTAAGTGTTAGGGCGAAACATTTTAAGTCTGGGGAATATTTAGTTCTGGGCAGTTTTAGAATGTTACTTTTAAGTTACAATTAACTATCTCTTTAAAAGTTCGCTTTCTTCAATCCCTATGTTTTCTAGGACCTGTTATTACAAGATTTTAAATATCAATTAATTATCTACTAGTATAAAACTATGGAATCCAGTATGAATAAATCGTTCTCGGAAACAAACCTGACGGCAATAAATAAAACAGAATCTAATTCTTCCGTTAAAAATGTCACAAGCCGCAGCAAAAGAAAGAGACACGACGAAGATTTTAGCATTGAATTTGCATATTTAAGGAAGAAATAAAAAAAATTGATAATTTCTTTGACAAGCAAGCACGGAGAAGAAATGAAAAAAATAGCACCAACACTTGCGGATATCCAAAAATCTAACCAGAATATAGAAAACTCCATTTCAGCTTTTCTCACTACACGGATGGAAGAATATAAAAAGAAAATTGAAAAATTATTCAAGCGCATGAAAATCGTAAATATATAACTATTCTAGAAGATAAAATAAAAGATATGTAGAAAGGGATGAGGGAAGCAAGTTTCGAAGTAAAGAACGTACCAAAGAAAGAAAATGAGACGGAAGAAGATTTAGTAGAAATCGTCACATGTCTTTCAAAGAGTAGGCTGTGAAATAAACAGGGCGGAGATAAAAGATATAAAGATATTTACAGAGTGCGAGTAAAAAAAGAAAGAGTGAAAAGTACACCAATTGTGGTAGAAATAGCTTCAAGTTTAATAAAATTAAGGATGAATGACAAATACAACAGTTATTACAAAAAGAATGACTATGTATATATAATACATTTTATACTATTAAGTTTATTACTAGGATATAAGTGTAAAAACTTGACTTTTCTATTATTTTATCTTAAGTCTTCACAATATATAAGCACACAAAAACACTTAATCGCTTGATCAAACCAATATATACATCTCCTTACATTTAAACTAATTACTACTTGCAATTTACTTTACTTTACCAGAAGCCATACAAATTCAGTGTTATTAGTTCCATTTGCTTTTATGATGGATAGTTCCCTAACTTTGTTGAAAGAAATAGACGATACCGAAATTACAAATTCTTTATCTTGCGATATTGACGATTTGCATAAATTCATATGTTTGAATAAAAAAGATCTGACAGTTGTTACGCAGAACATTACAGATTAACAGAACTTTCATTTTCGGATTTGTGTATTTTCTTGGATCGGTTTTGTTGATTTGGTTGGTATTTCTTTATACATATTTAGACCCTGGCTTTGATTTTGGATTTTATTTATTTAGAATCGTGAATTGGTTTTCGTTGTTTTAGGTGGTTTAATAATATTTCAAAGGAATATTAATAGTATAGATAGTATATACTTCTTTTTTCGTTGGTTATATTTATATTGACTACTGCTTTCGATTTCGGTTTTCTGTGATTTGTTTTGTGATTTGGTTTAAGTTGATTCGATTTTTTTCGGCTATCGTTTTTGGATTCGTGTTGTCTCTTGAATTGGTTTTATTGTTTTGATTTTAAAAAATATTTAAAAGGAATATTTATTCCTTTCAGAAAATTTGGATTTGCTTTTACAAAAAATATTTAAAAGGAAATTTAAGTAATTTTAGGTATTTTAACGTTTTTTTATAAATAGGTTTTTGTTACTTCATAATGCCTCGCAAACGTAAGTCCAGCCTTTCAAGAGTATCTTCTCAAAGACAAGCGAAAAGATTAGATCGATCACTAGAATCTTTAGAAGATGCTGAACTGAGAGTGCAAGAACAAGCAGAGCGTCAGGCTGTTTTTAGAGCATCTGAGACACCTTCTCAACGTCAGCAAAGGCGTCTTGAACAGACAGAGCGTCAGGCTGCTCTAAGAGCTTCCGAAACACCTTCTCAAAGTCAGCAAAGGCATCTTGAACAGGCAAAGCGTCAAGCTATTTTAAAAGCTACTGAAACTCCTGCTTAAAGTCAGCGAAGGCATCTTGAACAGGCAGAGCGTCAAGCTACATTAAGAGCTACTGAAACTCCTGCTCAAAGTCAGCAAAGGCGTCGTGAACAGGCAGAGCGTCAATCTACTTTAAGAGCTACTGAAACACCTGCTCAAAGTCAGCAAAGGCTATTCTAACAAGCGGAACGTCAGGCCGCCTTAAGAGCCGCGGAAACATCTGATGAAACTCAACACAGACTCATTGAGCAAGCTGAACGTCAATCTACTGTAAGGGTATCTGAAACACCAAAACAGACACAGGCACGAAGAGATGCGAATGCACAGCTCCAAGCTGAACGTCGGCAAAATTTTCAAAGAAACAATTGGTCGGTTTTTAATGACGCTGCATTCAATTATGATCCGTTGATTGATTATAAAAATCACAGGTTAGTTGTTATCGGACCGATGGACAAGGCGTGTCGATTTTGCAGCGCTTTAAAGTGGAAAGATGAGACCGCAGGCATGTGCTATTCCAATGGCAAAGTGTCTCTTCCGTTACTTGGGGAACCAGAAGAACGTTTGAAAACTCTCTTTTTGTGTGATGCTAATGATCCGGATCCGGAGGATCCGGAAATATAACTCATGCTTTCAAATGACGTCCTTCGGAGTTGACCAGGAAATACATAATAACGCCGGGATTTTCGCCTACATTTACGGTGCAAGGGCAAATTTATCATAGAATAGGTTTACTTTTTCCAGCTGAAAACGTACAACATAAATTTTTACAAGTATATTTTATGGGTGACGAAGAAATTGAGGTAGACCGTCGCTGCCAATTTATACAGGGAGTTGAGAGAGACACAGTGTTCAAAATTCAAAGATTCTTGCATGAACGTAACATTTTAGGCAAAACATTTAAAACTGCTTTAGAAAACCTACTTGAAGAGGGTTATAAAGTCTTCATTCCCACATATCGGATCCCTCAAGGAGAGCATGAAAGGCGCTACAATGCACCTTTGATAATCGAAATAGCAGCCTTAATTAGTGGTGATCAATTTTCTTCACGAGACATTGTCTTGCGAGCACGTGATGATACGTTGCAACGGGTAGCCGATACACATAAGTTTTATGACGCTCTGCAATACCCATTGATTTATTGCAAAGGACAAGAGGGTTATCATTTTCAAATTCCACTCATTAACCCGGTCCGGTAAAAAAAGTATCATGTATAAATTTTTATGCGTATCATACGATGTTGCGAATTATTTCATCAATTTTTGGTAGACATGTATGTGAAGGTAGAAAGTGAACGTCTCCGTTATATATCTTTAAATCAAAAAAGCTGCGCGTTGAGAATTATATACATTTACAAGATGCAGTTTCTAGCGACGCCAATGTAAACCCCAGAGATTTAGGTAAAATGGTAATTCTGCCCTCATCATTCGTTAACAGTCCCCGCTACCTACATGAGTACACACAAGACCCATTCGCCTATGTACGAACTTACGGAAGACCTGTTCTTTTTGTTACTTTTACTTGCAATCCCGCATGGAAAGAAATAACCGAGGAGCTAATGCCGGGCCAAAAAAGTACTGACAGACACGATTTAGTTGCTAGAGTATTTAGATTAAAAGTACAAAAATTAATGAATGTAATTAACAAAGGGAAAATTTTCGGAGAGGTGCAGTGCTTCATGTATTCTATTGAATGGCAAAAAAGAGGAATACCGCATGCCCACATTCTAATATGGCTTAAAGAGAAGTTGCGGCCCAGCCAAATAGACGACATAATAAGCGCCGAGATTCCGGATCCTGAGCAAGATAAAGAATTGTATGATACCATCGTCCGAAATATGATTCACGATCAATGTGGAGAACGAAATTCAATATCGCCATGTATGAAAGAAGGAAAATGTACAAAGAAATTCACTAAACAGCTATTAAAAGAAACAGTGGACAATGACAATGGCTACCCTTTATACAGACGCAGAGCTCCCGAAGATGGTGGCAGGAAAATTACAATCAAATTTCGCTCTGGAGCGTTCGAAACCTTAGATAACAGCTGGATTGTCCCGTATTCGCCCAGTCTATGTAAAATGTTTAATGCCCACATTAATGTAGAAGCATGTAGCTCTGTCCGCGCAATCAAGTATATCTGTAAGTACATAAATAAAGAAAGCGACCAAGCAATATTTAATCTCAGGAGTGAAGGTGAGGCAAATCCCGTTAATGAAGTACAGATCTTTCAAGCAGGGCGTTATGTCAGCAGTAACGAGGCAGCGTGGCGTCTCCTTGGCTTCCCTTTACACGAAAGGCACCCAATAGCTACTCACCTTGCTGTGCGCTTAGAAAATGGAGAGCGTATATATTTCGAATTGCATCACTGCCAAACACTACACTAACAGCCTTCTTTCAACTTAGTCAAACCGACCCCTTTGCAAAAACGTTGTTATATTCTGAAGTCCCCCGCTATTATACTTGGAACACATCTAGGAAGGAGTGGAAACGCCGTATTCAAGGCGCGCCTGTTGCAAATTGGCCCGGTGTAAAGTCATCAGATGCCCTTGGTCGTGTGTATACCATCCATGTAACTAATTTTGAATGTTTATGTTTACGATTGCTGCTGCACCATGTTCTGGGTCCTACTGGAAATAAAGACCTTAAAACCGTCGACGGTCAGGAATGCGCAACTTATAGAGAAGCATGTGATCTTTTAGAAAACGATAACCACTGGGATGAAACCATGGAGGAAGCTGTGCAGTGCCAGTCACCAGCCAAAATTAGGGATCTTTATGCAACTCTCATATCATCTTGCGGGCTATCTAATGCACATGAATTGTGGGACAAATATAAAGAGTACATGGCGGAAGATATTTTGGGAAGGTTACAGCAGACACGCGAACATAACATACAATGAACACATTTATAATGTAGCACTTGGAAAAATTGAAGATAAAGTAATGGCAATGGTAGGCAAAAAATTAAGCGACTTTGGAATGATAAGCCCTCAGCGAACAACCGAAAATGAACTAAGTGATGAAATTATACATGAAACAAACTACGATATACCAGCTTTGCAGCAGCAAGTAGCCGAATTTGTACCCCGCTTGCTTCCCGAACAAAACGAGTTTCTGACAAAGTATTAGAACAAATTGAATCGGGAAATGGTGCACTTTTCTTTTTAGATACCCCTGGAGGAACTGGGAAGACATTTTTGTTTAATTTATTATTAGTACAAGTACGGAAAGATAAAAACATTGCTGTGGCCGTAGCTTCCTCCGGTACATTGTCGCATAAAAAAGCTATAGAAGCACTAAATCGAACGCTCCAGGATTTGCTCAGCAATACCGATGTAATGGGAGGAATGGTGGTTTTACTGGCTGGTGACTTTCACCAAACTTTACCTGTCATTCAAAAGCGCACACCTGCAGATGAAATTAAAGCATGCCTCAAGTCGTCTATTTTATGGAACAAGGTGACAAAATTCAGTTTAACTACGAATATGAGAGTACATTTGTACAATGATATCAATGCTGAAAACTATGCTAACACACTATTGAAATTGGCGATGGGCGGTTGGAAACGGATGCTGAGGGCTGCGTTAAATTGACGAGAGATTTTTGTAATTTAGTACAGAGTCATTCCGAATTGATTGCGAGCGTTTATTCAGATTTAACGAACAACATGCATGAAGACAAATGGTTATGTGAAAGGGCGATCCTTGCACCAAAAAAATGAGAACGTTAACAAAATAAATTCAGATATATTAAGCGAAATAACAGAGTATTTTTCAGTAGACACAGTTATGGACACAGAACAGAGCACTTCATATCCCGTAGTTTCTAAATTCTCTAGAGTTGTCAGGTGTGCCCTCACATATGCTTCAATTAAAATTAGGCGTCCCAGTCATGCTAATGTGAAACGATGTGGACAAGGCTGCATGTGACACATCTTGGACGGAACATAATCGGTGCTACAATTTTGACAGCCGTAGGAAAATGTGAAAATGTTAATATATCACGGATCCCTATAATTCCCACAGATCTTCCTTTTCAATTCAAAAGGTTGCAGTTCCCTATTAAGCTCAGTTTTGCAATGACAATTAATAAAGCGCAAGGGCAAACGTTACAGGTAGCGGGGGTCAACTTAGAAAAACCGTGTTTCTCTCATGGTCAGCTGTATGTAGCATGTTCGCGTGTGTCAAATGTCCAGAATCTCCACATTCTTTCCCCGAATGAAAAAACATATAACACTGTGTACAGTAGCGTCTTAAAATAGTGTTCAGTTAGTTTTTTTTTCCAAAATTCCCACAATCAATTAATCAGAATTCCCACAGATCTTCCCTTTCAATTCAAAATTTCCTATTTAGCTCAGTTTCTTTTCAATTCCAAATGCTGCACCTCTGACGGACCTATTAAGCTCAGTTTCTTTTCAAATGTCTGCATCCCTGACGGATAATTATGCTCAGTTTCCTTTAATTCAAAAAATATCCCATTTCCATTTGGAATAAATAGGCTATTTTCATGCTTTTCGCTGCGTTTCAAAACACTTAAATAGGCTGACGAATTTATCAGAACATTAAAAGTTTCCTTTTAATGGCTGCATCTCTGACAAATCTATAAAACTCAATTTTCTTTCAATTCAAAAAGCAATGGATAGTTCATTTCCCAGTGACCATGCGGGCGGAGCCGCTTCTAATAAAATTAAAATGACATGGAGTATAATTAATAGTGAAACTGGTAAGATCAACTCTCGAAATTCAAACTACCAGTTAAGTTTTAACAATAAATTAACAAAATCAGATCAGGATTTTGCAATGGTTTTTGAGAAATTTTTAACTGATATTCCGATCTTAACCACTAAGTCACTGAATTCTTCTCCTGCCATCGCCGAATCATTACTTAAACAAAATTAAATGTGTGTACAAAGTATTTTACATTTCATAAAGTGTCATCAAAAGATATTCTATAATATTTTAAGACTATTAATATTAAGAGAACCGTCGATCTGTGGGGGATTTCTGTTAAAGTTATTGCGTCTATAATAGATACAATCGCACCTCAACTATTTATTATTTTTAATACTAGTATCGAATCTGGTGTGTTTCCTGGTTTAATGAAGCGTAGTAAAGTAATACCTTTATTGAAATCTGGTAGTACATTGGATCCCGCTAATTTTAGGCCTATTTCTGTACTGCCAACACTTAGTAATATTTTTTTTTTTATTTATTAAAGCATCACCAACATTTGTATACATTATTAAATTATAATTTACATACATACATAGATAGGGTATTACTTTAAATGCTACAAACTATTATGGGTGATTACAACATGCACTGGAATAAACATCAAGAATATTACATAGTTACAGAAAACCAAAACGTTAAAAAAAATACAAAAACTTAATCTATTACATTTGCATAATGTTTGAGTAGTTCTTTTCTGAGCTTGTTAGGTGAGTCGGAATTAATATCAAAAGCGTGGGGAAGTTCATTGATCAATTTACTTAACCTAGAGATCGGGGAATTAGCGCCAAATACTGTTTTACGAAGGGGTGATCTAATAGTAATTACTCTCTTACGGGGGTATCTATGAGGTACGCGAAATTTTATCTTATTCAACAATTGAGGGCAGTTAATTTTATTATTCAATAATTTGCTTACGAAGAGTAAGTCGGATATATGTCTGCGATTAGCCAAGGACGTAATTTTGAAAAAAGATAGCTGTTTTTATACGAAGAAAGTTTCTTTTTTGAAATTCGATTTGAGTATACTAAATGCCACATGAATCTTTTTTGTATTCGTTCTAAGCGTAAAGAATGCGTTGCATAATGTGGTCTCCAAACTACAGAACAGTATTCTAAGATACTTCGTACTAAATTGTTGTAGAGCGTTATTTTGATTTTATTGCTGCGGAAAAATTTAATATTTCTGTAAAGAAATCCTAACATTTTGGTGGCACGTTTTGTAATATATTCCATATGTGGCACGAATGTGAGTTTGCTGTCAAATATGACGCCTAAATCCTTGGTCTCTTGTAGTTCCTGTAAATTATTATTGCCTATATGATAACTGTAGTGAACTAGATTCATTTTCCTAGCAAATTTTACGTAAAAACATTTTTTTGCATTGAGTTCCATCTTATTCAAATTACACCAGTGAAAGATATTGTCAAGATCGCACTGGAGTTTACGTGCATCATCTGTCGTTTCAATTATTCTGCAAAATTTTAAGTCATCAGCATACATGTAAGATTCAGAAAATTTTAGGCACAAAGGCAGGTCATTAATATAAACATTAAACAGAAGTGGGCCCAGGTGAGATCCCTGTTGTACGCCAGATGTGATTTTACGCAAACTCGACTTAAAGCCATTGATGACCACATAAAAAGTACGGTCGGTTAGATAAGACCAGATCCATTGCATTAAACCATTACAGATTCCATATGCGGACAGTTTTTTTAGGAGTACACTATGTGAAATGCGATCAAAAGCCTTACTAAAATCCGTGTATATGACGTCAACTTGTTTATTGGCATCAAGTGCTTCATAAAGAGTTTCAGTGAAGCTTACCAGATTAGAGTTTGTTGATCTACATTGAACAAACCCGTGTTGCTTATCACTAAGTAATTGCTTAAAATGATCTTGTAGAAATGGACATATCAAAGCTTCAAAAATTTTAGCAAATGATGACAGTATTGAAATGGGCCTGTAGTTTTTTACTGAATCTTCATTTCCCGATTTATGAATAGGAATAACCTTTGCAATTTTCCATTTATCCGGGAACATGCCTGTTGAGAGTGATTTATTGTAAATTAATGACAGGGGTGATACTAAATATTTAGCACATTCCGCTATAAAAACGGGT
The DNA here is from genome assembly GCA_036936625.1 of Parnassius smintheus behrii. Lineage (NCBI taxonomy): Eukaryota > Metazoa > Arthropoda > Insecta > Lepidoptera > Papilionidae > Parnassius > Parnassius smintheus. Next base: position 27,682,529 of record JAUPFT010000024.1, read on the forward strand.
GGGATCCCATCAGGGCCGGGACCTTTATTACAGTCAATACTTTTTAATTTTTTTAAAAGTGATTCGTTATCGATAACAATAGGCGAAAGATGTAGACTATAGTTTTCTAAATAATTTAAATAATTAGAGAGAACGTAATTATTCGAAGCATTGTCAACCCCATCAGTATATACAGATGCAAATTGAGATGAGAATAGTTCACATACTTGTTCCCCATCTGTAGCAGTTACATTTCCGTCAGACATTGAAATAGGGTATGCACTAGTACCTCCGCGTTTGTTTTTTATGAATGACCAAAATGATTTTGAATTACTGGCTATTTGCTTCTCCAAGTTGCTAATGTAACGATTATAGCACTCTGTTGCCATTCGTCCACAACGAGAACTTAATAATTGTAACTCTAATTCATCCATAGGATTTCGATATTTTTTAAGCCGACACCTGATTTTATATTTATCTTTAAGGGTTCTAATAAGATTTTTATCAAACCAAGGTGGGTATTTATTATTTCTTATTTTCTTCTTAGGGACAAACTTTGCAATAATGGCGTTAATTTTGCAATAGAATGTTTCAAGCATGACATCTACACTATGCTGACCCTTAAAAATATTTTCCCAGTTGCACTTTGACAATTCCTTATTTATCTTTTCATAATCCCCTTTGTAAAAGTTTAACTTAATAATATTATTATTAAAACAGAGTTTTGTTTCATTAATCAACGTGATATCAACCTCAAGAGGTGGATGTAATTGATCAGTAATACTTAATGAGTTATGAGAACGGCTCACAGTACAAGATGGCAAGTTAGATAAAACAAGATCGAGAATTTGGTTTGACGCATTAACTATATGATTAAGTTGTTGTAAACCATTCATATGTGTAAAGTCAATTAGGAATTGATTTAGTCTTGTTAGTTTGTTATCACTCGCGACATGACCTAACAAACTCCAGCTAATACTAGGTTAAATAAAATCACCAATTATACAATGACTATCACATTGTTCGAAAACAAAACTACAATTATCTAAAAAATGCTCTAACAAAGAATAATGTACTGGTGGTGGTAAATAAACGACGCAAAGAGCTATCTTGCGAATAGTTTTTGAAACCGTTGCATCTATTACAACCCAAAGATCTTCAACTTTAGATTCCCACTCAAACATACGACGAGACTTTTTTGAAAAAATTATTCTTGATCAAATGTCAAATTTTTTTAATGTAAATAATTTACTTCATAAAAATCAACTTGGTTTCACAAGGGGTTGCTCGACAACTGATGCTGGTGTTCAGCTGATTAAATATATATTTAATGCATGGGAGAATTCAGAGGATGCTTTGGGTGTATTCTGTGACCTATCCAAAGCCTTCGATTGTGTTCACAATGAAACATTTATCAGGAAACTTCAACACTACGGTGTAAGAAGCGATGCTCTTAAATTAATTATTTCATATTTAAGTGACCCGGAAGAATAGTATGAGTTCTTCCGGGTCGATTGTACAAATGGGCGTGCCTCAGGGCTCAATTGTTGGCCCCTTTTTGTTTCTTGTATATATTAATGACTTACCTTACATAGTATGGGATAACCATGATATAGTAATATTTGCTGATGACACTTCATTAATTTTCAAATTAAAACGACAGTTATTAAATTACGACAAAGTAAATAATGCTATAGCTAAGTTAGTCAATTGGTTTAATGTTAATAATTTGCATTTGAATGGAACTAAAACTAAATGTATTAAATTCGTAACTCCTAATGTTAAACATGTCAATACTAATTTAATTTTAAATGGGGAGGAACTGAGTCTTGTTGATACCACCATTTTTCTTGGAATCACACTAGACGCAAAGCTTCAATGGCTCCCCCATGTATAAAAACTAACTAGCAGACTTAGTTCTGCAGCATATGCTGTAAAAAAGATTAAAACTCTTACCAATGTTGAAACAGCCAGAATAGTTTACTTTAGTTATTTTCATAGCATTATGTCGTATGGTATTTTGCTATGGGGACATGCGACTGACACTGAAATTACATTTATTTTACAGAAGAGGGCCATTATAGCAATGTATAATTTAAAACCAAAAGAGTCACTGAGACAAAAATTTAAGGAAATTAATATATTTACTCTGGCCTCTCAACAGAACAGCAACAGAACAGAACGCAAAGTACTAGAATAGGTAATTATATTAGTAATGATCTCCCTAGAAGCTTTGGGGTGCCACAAGACAGTTTTCTTGGCCCTACCTTGTTTCTTATTTATGTTAATGATCTCGGTAAATTGAAACTTGAAAATAGTAAAATTTATTCGTATGCGTACGACACTGCTATCGTTTTCACAGGTAAATCGTGGGATGAAGTATACGAAAAAGCAGAACTTGGGCTGTCTAAAATTGCGAATTGGCTCAAAATGAACTTGCTTACCCTTAACGCGTCTAAAACAAAATATATATGCTTTTCCATCAACAAACGAGCACAGCCTACAAAACGTAATCTCAAAATAAATAGCTGTGGTTGGCGCAACAATTGTACGTGTCCACTATAGAAAAAGTTACTGGTACTAGATATTTGGGGGTTATAATTGAACAAACACTCAAATGGTAATTACATATAACCTATCATTAATACATATAGAAGGTAATTACATATAGAAGCAACTAATAACAAGTTACTAAAACTTATTTGGATCTTTAAAACCCACAGGCATGTCGCAACTCGTAAATTTCTAAATCAAATATATGCTGCACTAGCCCAATCGATTTTGACATAAGTATTGTATACCAGTTTGGGGTGGTGCTCCGAAAACGAAACTCCCACAACTAGAACGTAGTCAACATTCATAATAAAGGTAATATACAACAAACCATATAGATTTCCTACAGAGAAACTTTACTCAGTTAGTGGTTTATTGAGTGTTAGAAAGTTATTAATTTATTGTTAACAAAACATAAAACAACTTTCCACAACTGCAAAAGTAGTAATAGACGAGGAAAAGTTTTTAAATTAACCCTAGTTAACACAAATTTTGCTAGTCACCAATTTAAAAGACAGGCTGGTTATTTATACAACGTAGTCAACAAAAAACTAAACATCTATTCACTGAACTCTAATGAGCTCAAAAAACAGTCACAGAATGGCTTCTCAAACTTAACCATGATGAGGTCGAGGCATTATTAAAGTGTGTGTTTGTGTGCGTATGTTAAAGTTAGTAAAATTTTAACATAAAATCCATATTAAATAAATATAAGCTAGTTTCTTGTTTTTTTTTTTTTTTTGCTTATTAAATGTAATTAAAGTTAGCTAAATAATAAAAAAATTTAATTCTAGCTATAGAAGAGCAAGACATCCTGCCACAAGTATATATTTACTTAAAAGGATGTCTCTCTTACTCCCATACCCATGTAATGTGTGATATTATTAAAAGAAATAAACAATTTTTAACTTTAATTTAACCTATAATATGTGTACGTAAAATGTAATAGTGCTGAAGATTTAGATTCGTGTGTGCCATAATGACACGATATGTAGCTTATGTAGTCTTTCCTCCCCCGCACCAAAAGTGACCGACTTTTTCATTCATAGCATTAGGCGCATTACTCGTCCATTGGGTTGAATGGTCTAACTAAGTATTAGATAGATAGAGAGGCCTGGCCTGGGGAAAGGATGGACATAAAAACTTCGATGTTTTTTCCATGAAAGATATCGTACTGTGGTATCGATGTTAAATGAATGCTTCGAAAAAATAATTATATTTCTTGCAACACAGTATTATTGACACTTTTAAATTTGGGTATTATTTTAAACACTTAAATTTGTAATAAATCGAAAGCAACTTTTCAATATTAATTGCAATAATATTTTAAACTGATAAATGGTTGATAATTAACTTTGACGATCTAGTTTGTAAGATATAACTATATTATATACAAAAACTAAGAAATAAAAAACGCGCAGGATAGCTGAAGTTATGAAACGTTCATCATTAAAGACATTAACCATAGTTAAATAAAAATGAATGCTATAAAATTTTATACTATATGAATTGATGAACTGATATTTGAGCTACGCATCTATTGATGAAACGAATGTTTTGAGTTGCATATTTATGGGTTTGGTCAAAAATATTGGATGTTTATAAAAAACATCCATATTTATATTTCAAAGTTTTAAGCATTAACGATACATCGAATCAATGCGATACATCGTTACTATAGCCCGATATATTACTTTCGTCTATGGCTATAGAACACATTGGGTGCGTTTGGCAGAAAAACGCGCTAGCAAGCGCTTACAAGCGCTAAAATAGTTTTCGGCCAGGACACGATTGCTACTTCAGTAGCGCTGACACAATCCGCCATTTTGCTTATTTAATTTGTTTGTTTTGAAGTAGAGTTTATAAGTTCTTTTGTGCAATATTAGTTTTAAATAATTCAATGACATGAATAAACATATACATGTTATTAAGAATTCATGATTAGTTATTTTTTAATATGAATACTTTACAAACATATATTTAAATTAGGTTAGGTTCCCCGGTTAAAACTAACATCGTGTCCTAGAGGAAAATAGCTACTTACGACTTGATAGCACTTACCGCTTACGATCGCCATTTTGCTTACAAGCGCTTGCTAGCGCTTTTTTCTGCCAAACGCACCCATTGTTTTCGAATGTTCGTTGCACGATCAGACGATCGGTTGCTTTAAGTTTTCTGTATATATTATTCTACTCTATGGTTTTGCTTTAAGTTTTAACAAAATGGCTGAACTATAAAGACGTGTAAATTGTGAATTTGAGCATAATGGAGGAAATTATCAATTTATTATTCAAAGAAAAGAAATCCGCGAGTTGCTCAGAATTTGTAACGACAAACATCATTACTTGTGATACAGAGTGTCCAGAACAAAACGCGATATCATCAAACTTTGGTTACTGGAATCCCTTACGGCCTTTAAAGTGCATAAAGTGTTGTAGACTTGTCTATAAGCCTTTGCCTCATTCTGTTAAGTGGTTTAATATTAATACTTTTGTGTGAGTGAAAATGACCTAATATCAAGACTTGGTTGTGTTTACAGACTAGCCAATGAATAATATAAATATGAGCGATACGCGTAGTAGACGCAACCTTCTGTATTGGACTGGGTTTTTTCCATTTCACTCTGTAACTAATTACTCTTCAGACGCTACTAAAATGAAATTGGACATGAAAAACACATTTGGAGACGGTTTGTATATAAGCAATTTACATCTCATACCGGATCCTCTAAAGAAAAATTTGGCAGATTCTATTATAACAGAAGAGGTAAAAACAAAAACAACTATGGCGTTCGAAACAAAAACATTACCCAATGATAAAAAAAGAAACGAGGTCGAAGCATCTGAGCATAGGATAGATTATTATCCATCTTTAGCAGGCATAACAAGCTTTTTTTCAGGCGTTTTCAGTTTTATGTCGGGAGCAATGTTTCATAAACGCGCGAACTCCCCTACAGAGTATTACGAATGCTTTGAGCAAAATATCGATGAAATGACGCCCTCACTCCAAGCTTGGCAGCATGCCAAGTCTGAGGATCAAAATAAAAATGGACGGGCTCACAATGTTACTGCCAGTACAAATGATCCAACTAACACTCATAGTTTAACAATGGATTTCAATTGTAAGATAAATGCTGCTCGTTGTGAGAATAAACTTAATCAGGTACGTTTACTCCTTTCAAATCATCAGACTCCACAGTATCAATCGAGACTACGTCCGAGGCGTCCACGGAAGGTATTTGTTGAACCTAATTCCATTGAGGATTGTTTTGAAGATGCTTTTTCTCCTGAAGATTTTGAAACCTTTCCTAATGATACTATTTTGGAATATTATAGTCCATTTAGTTATCAAAATCCAGAACTACTGGTATCTGATGCCCCACAAATTAAAACTAAATATTTACCAGTAACAGAACAAATGGAAACAAGTAACACACTGCCTGATATTGATGAAGATAATAGTATAGATATATCCACTAATAATGGCAAAAATGTCAATATTGTGTCTTCGTGTGAAGATAAAATAAATGCATTGAAGGCTCTTTTAGACAAGAGACAAAACCCTAAATCTACAACTGACCACAACTCTGCTATTTCAACAGAACCTACACAAAAAGAGCAGAAGAGCCAACCTATTACAATTATAGATAATTATACAGATAGAATTATATCTAGTGCCGAAAAGAAAAAAAATAATATTTTAGAGGGAGATAAAACTTTTAATCAATTTTTCGTTGAAGATATTGTTAAAGATATCAATAGTAGTGACTTAAATAATAGCTTTGAGTCACAAGATGACCAGTGCTCTAATTCTTTACCAGAATACCTTGACCCTAGTAATTACTTTGATGAAGTAACTGGTAGATTTTACTCAACTTCTGCAACAGACAGTGAAGATTCTTTCCAAATTGTTTTTACTGATAGTCCTAGGTCATTAAGAAATGGAAATCTATCAGATTGTGATTCCGAAGACTCTTTTATTGTTTTCGAGGATTCACCTGACAGCTGTTACCTCTCAAATGATGTATTTGGAGATGAACTTAGTAGTCAAGAGGTTGCCATTGACAGCTCAGATTGTGACAACTCTGATGAATCTGACAACTCAGATTCAGAGAGTGATTCTGGCTGTGATTATCATCCTACTTGTAAACTGTCACATTCACTAACAAGAACTATTGGTGACTTGACAGATGATTCACTGTATGAAGTTGATGAAAACAAAGGTGATAAGGATGAAGTTGATTGTTCTCCAAAATTTACAGAAGAGAAACCAGTTGAAAACGTAACAAGGGTGATTGAAAAAAATGAGGTTGCAGATGCAATAAAAACAAAACCAAGGGGCCTTCTCATTGATGAGAAAAGAAAATTGGATAAGAAGAAACAACCAGCAAAAAATGTAAGTAATATATTCTGTTCTTATTTCTGATATATTTGTAAGTATTCGGTAACTGGCCAAACAGTGGTAAATATTCAGCCACTGGATATTTATTTATACATAGTATTAAATAGTCTTATGTATAATATCTTGGTCTCATATCCTATTATGTATGGTTTTCTCATGTCCATTCTGAATGTATTGATCATTTGCCAAAGTCAATGTTAAAGTGTTTATTAAGTAGCTCAGCAGACACAAATACAATTCACACATACAAAAGATGGTGATAAATACCTTATTTTCATTTTTTTTGTAAGTGTAATGACTACCTAAAACAAATGACGGGTTGGCTATAGACATCCAGTACTTGATTTTGATAATGTTTTTAGTCTAGGAGGCTTGTTAGGGTTAAGCGTGAAGCTATTACACTGTTTTTAGATGTCGGAAATGCGTTTTGAATTAATTACGATAAAAACAAAATTTACTAAAAATTGTGTAATAACGAAACGCAAATATGTCAATTTGTTCTCGTATTATGAAGTAGATGTCCAGTACTTGATTTTTTAAGTTTGTTTTCAATTTAGAAGAATTGTCAGGGTTAAGCTCGAACCATTTACACTGTTTTTGGATTTCGGATATGCCTTTTGAATTAATTATGATAAAAATAAATTTCACTAAAAATTGCAATAATGAAACACAAATATGTCCATCCATTTGCTTTTTTAACACAAATACACTGATAAAAAGTTAATCACTCGGACCCAGACAGTCAATTTTTGGCTGGAGATGGGACTCATATACAATAAATTGAGTTACAGTGGAGAGCAGTTAAGAGGTTTTTCAGAAAACAAAATTATAACAATTCACATAACATTATTTCATTTACCACTATTGCCTCATTTACATTCAGCCCCTGCCACTGCTCCTCGCGCTGCCGGCAATACTTCGCTAAATACTGCCATAGCAGGATCGCAGGAAGTGTGTATTCACACTCTGCCCTACCACTCACATCGCTTTCGGCTTTCGACTATGGCAGACGTCGAAATAATTACAGCGTCCGCGCTGTGTCTTCTTGCAATACAAAATTATGTTAATAATTTAAAAAGATTTGAAATTCAAAAGAAGATAGATAGATAGATAGAAAATTTATTTGCTTAAAAACATGGTACATAAGACGATCAATGACGTGGAACTGACATGTTTTGCCATAATTGGCATGCAAAAATGATATGAAATACAGCTAATTACACAAACCTTACATTTACATTTTAAAATTATTGTATTGCTTAAAATTTAGGTACCTACAAACATTCTTTTTGAATTCAAATAGGTATTATGTACAATTAAATACTTATACAGATCCACTCTATTTGAATTCTTGTACTGTAAATTGTTCAAAAATTATTAATTGAATTATTACATTATTGTTACATAAATAATATTAAATATTATATGAGATTAGTTAAGCTATTATTATTTTAATAATTACACTACAGTATTAATTAATTCATAATTTTAACTAAGTACTATTATGCAAATATTACCATTTAACTTATTTCACATTTTAATAAAGTACCCGGTTGACCGAGCTTTGCTCGGTATTTATCGTTCGATTTTTTTTTTAATTCGTGTGTTTTGGAAATTATATTTAGATACAAATTACATACTGATGAAATATAAATAATATTTTTTGATCTTAGCGACATAACAGAAAAAACGGAACTGGTTATTTGAATAAAAAATCATGAGTGCAATTATTTTAATTTAAATTTTTGTGTTTTTAAAAAATACTAAAAAAAGGACTCGAAAAAATAGATTTTCTCAAAAAAGAAAGGAACTTGAAAAAAAAATTAAAAAAGTCGGTCGGTCGGTCTAGGCTCGAACCGGGGTTTTACGATTCTGTGACCGCCCATTATACCAGTTAAGCTATTTATAATCATTAACAATCTGTCAAAATTTACCTTCTTATTCTAACGATATTGTAGCAGTTTTTCATTGCCTAAGAACATGGACAAAAAGACATTTTCTAAAAATAAATCCTATTTATTATCCCCGATACTCCCTGGACTCTCCTCTTCTATAAAAAAAAATCGTTGGAGCCGTTTCTGAGATCCCGATTATATATATATATATATATATATATATATATATATATATATATATATATATATATATATATATATATATATATATATATATATATATATATATATATATATATATATATATATACAAGAATTGCTCGTTTAATAGTATAGGATAAATAAATAATCAATATGAGTTACTAATCATTGTTAGAAATAAAATGTCAATGTTCATTAATTCTTTAAACTAAATTGTATATTAATATAATAAATTTGACGAATTTATAATTATTTATGTACATAGGTACTATGTTATCTCAAAAAGAAAATTCGTATTCGTAGAAGATGATGAATTGTGGTTTTTAACGTTGAAATCCCATATAGTTTTTTCTAATTCCAGCAGTTCTAAAAACTTTATTGAATTTTCATTATTCCACTCGAAAGGCATTTTGGTAGATCGTACTTAATATTTAATAACAAGACGGCACGCACGTCCGTTCATCCAGGCGCGAAGTGAGCGATGGAGCTGAATGTGAACACTCACTGGCGCTCGCGCTGCCCATCCTTTGACTTCCGCGCGAAAAACCGACATTTGAGCGATCGTCGGGCAGTGGCAGCGGCAGCGGCAGTGTCAGCGCGAGTAGCCCGTTTACATACTGCCCTGCCCACTGCCCTGCTCACTTCCCTGCCCAACAGGGCTGAATGTAAATGGGGCATAACATATCACGAGTTTAGGGCAACTTTATAGATAAGATTGGTTGAATCGGTTCTAAAACCGAATCAGCACACCCCGACTCCACATAGTCTTGTCTGCCCTACCCCTAGAGCAAATCACAGGCACCTATGCTCGCCTCCGCAACTTCGACCAGCCTCAGCCGCTGCGGCTCACTTAGGTGCCTGTGATTTACTACGCAAGGGCGAAGGGGCTGCACTTCCCGCAGTGCCGAAGTCGTTGCAGAAGTAACTTTGCGTCAATATTCCTGTATAAAAAAGTGAGGTTATGATTTTTCAAAAAAAATTATTACTGATAAACTATACATTTCCGCAACGGGGGGAAGGGTAGAGGAGGCTTTCCATGACCCCCTCCCTCCCCTCTCCCCCCTCCCAACACCGTACGGCCGTTGTAGAAGTAACTTTGTGTCAATATTCCTGTATGAAAAGTGAGTTTATAATTTTACAAAAAAAAATTTTTACTCATAAATCATAAACTATACATTTCCGCAACGGGGCAAGGGTAGGGGGGGCTTCTCATGACCCCCTCCCTCCCAACAGCGAACGCGAGTACCGGACGTCTATAGTTTAACATTTGTTGGAGCTACATTAATATGTTAGTATTGACAAACATTAAAAATTTTATGCTATTGGTGATAATGAAATCACACAATATATGAAAAAGGTGTGTTTATGTAGGTTAAAAGTGATCCAAAACTTATAGGATGAGGGATGTCAAAAGGGAGATGATCATATCTAGAAATTAGAAATGACTTAATTCCTTACCACAATAGTTGTCCACTGTGTGACATGTAGATGTCTTTTGTTACAAAGATTTGTTTGTTTCTCTGTATTTAAACTGTTAGATTGTATTTTGACCATTAATATCTTTAAGAAATTTATTCTTTGCTTAAAGGTTTGTCACTTATAAGGTAAATCATTACTCTAATTTATTTTGTATTAAAAATGTTACATATAGCATCAATTCCAATTAAATTTAGGATGTTATAATAAAATGAAATAATTTTGCATTGTATGATGTAGCATTATGGATTAAACCAGTGCATTATGATCATCATTAAATTAAATTGGCATCAGCAACTATCAAAATTTGAAATATATGGAATTCGACCCCAATATACCACAATTTAGGGTGTTGTGCCTCTCCTTAACTTTGGGCAAATCATCTTTCCTCATATTTCTTTGTCCACCTAAGCTATGAAACAGTTATATCATTGGTTTACTTGTTTAGCTTGTATTGCATCAAATTTTGGGACCATTGTCCTTTAAGTTGTCATCCTTATACTGTACCTATACCAAAACATCTGTTATTTTCATAATTTTCTGGATGTTTGGCAGCTTATTGTCTTTGTCTCTGAATTAAATATGTAGCATTCTCCCTTTCATTCCATATTGGCACACTTCCATTTTTTGGGTATGATGGTGCATTGTAATTGGTCATATTTGGCAATCATACGATAGTATTGGGAAGATAAAAGAGTTGTAGACTTTAATTTTTTTCTATACTTGGTACCATAGTATACTATAATACATACATAATAGAACGGGGGTGTGGGCGTAGCCCGTGTAGTCACTAAAATGCCACAAAACGTCAATTCACACGTATAAATGTCAACACGAGATGTGTTTTGACATTACAATCGTTACCAAATTTTGCATGCAAAAAGTTAGTGCTTACCTACTATTCCACCAGAAAGTTTTACTTATCATGGTAAATAATTGTGAGAGTTGTGAATTTATTTGAACTCAGCACTAATTGCTTACAACACGGCTTTGACGGCTCCTGGAGCAGTTAGTTGCTTAGCAATGAGTTCAAACACTGAGGGCCGTGGGTTCGAATCCCACACGAACCAAGTATTTGCATAGCCTGCAAATAATTGTTCCGGGTTTGGATGCTTGCTCTTCTGAAATGTATGTACATAAACTGCCCCCACGATACAAGAGAAAATCCTAGTATGGAGGTAATGTTTTAAAAAAAAAAACTAATATGTACTAATAACGACGGTGTAGAAGGCCTAATGGTCAAAATATCGCGTGACGTCGTAGCGGGTATAGTATAGACTTTCGAAAGTTTACAGTACCTATGCAAACATGTGTATTATCCTTGCCATCACTATTTGATAGATCGTAAATCCAAAATCAAAAGGATATTGATTTTTACCAACAATCATTCTCAAGCCCATTAAAATAAAAAAAATATGCAGGTTCAATAGAGAGGGTGTCTGATATCCTACAATTAATCAAATTAATCCAAACCCACGGTCACTACAAGATTGTAAGTTTGTTCTACGTAGATAGCAAATTAATATTTAAAAATTGGACGTAGCCTGGGTTGTTGAACACTTCAGTAACATCTCATAACTATGGTAAAATCAGTTTTATTTAAAGTGTATTTTGTGTGAATGAAAAAATTTATATAAACATGCGAACACTTTTGCGTAGCGAGTGTAGCAGAGCGGGGCCATGCGGCCCGGAAATGATTGGTTAGTGAGCGCGGAACAAAACACTGGCAACGATAATAATTATGCTCTTTTCGTTAAGTTCAACATTTTCGAATAGATATACTGATTATTCTGCCGTCTAAGCCTCGATCGTTAACCTGCAATATCCATTACAGCCTATAAAAGTCCACTGCTGAACGTATGTACTCCCATCTCATGGAATAGATAATGACAATTTTGAATTTAAATAATACTATTTTTTACGGATTTTATCGCGTATATTTAACTTTTTAAATACCCGACATTTCGAGCGCTTTACGGCACCCATGGTCACAGGGGGTCCCCAAACACAATACAAAATAGTATTATTTAAATGTGTAGTGTTCGCGTAAATATAAGAAATCATTACAATTTTGAGTTGTTACCAGGAAGATGCTGATGGCAGCCATTTTCCATTTCAGTTTCTCTGTCGTCACTTCGACACTCACCGGGCGATATTAGGTAGTGGATATTCTTACACCGCCCTTATGCGGTATACACTTTACTACAATAAATCTATTGTTGTTTTACAGTAATCAAGCTAGTTAGTTAATATTTTTAAAAATAGTTGAGCTGTTTTTAATCTATGAGTCCATATCTAAGTAGTTATCCTTTCCATCTATTACGACCTATAAAAGTCCACTGCTGAACATAGGCCTCCCCGATGGATTGCCTCATGACCGTGGTAGTGGCGGTGTAAGAATACCCACTACCCCATATCGTCCCGTGGATGTCGTAAGAGGCGACAGAGGGAAAGTAAAATAGGAGATGGGCAGCAACATCTTTCTGATAACAGCTGAATAAAAAAAACTGTGGTTGCCAACCCGGCTGCGCGAAGCCAAGTGTAGTTTGAAGAGTAATGTAAACAAGGGGCGTTCAATGTATTCTCGGTGTGGATACGAGGGCTGCACTAAAAGTATCGGGAATGGAATATTTCAACTGTTCCTGTCATATTAAAATCTTTTTAATTGAAAACTCCTTGGTTTTAAAAATCGAATACCATTTATTTATTTAAAAAGAGATTCTCGGTGTCGTCACAAGGTTTTGTCAAACTTGTTTAGTCGTTGAGAAAATGGAATTGAGTCGAGAAAATTCAAGAGCGATGATTTATTATGACTTTCGAAGTGGTTTAACACAATTTTTTTTTTATTATATTAATTAGTCTTAAGTAAGTTATCTAAATATAAAATTCTACCGATGTCACTGCCGGCAGGTATGAAAGAAATGTTTTGTTAAGTGCATAATTGTTGGCAATTTTATTTTAATTTTAATATGTTTACAGTTTCGTAATATTTCATAACATATTATTATTTATTTTGTAGGTATTATATCCAGACTTATATAATATTTATTTGTTATACATTATACAAGTATATATTTGATTTTTATTGATTTTGTTATAGCTTAGTTTATGTTATAGTTTTGATTAGCATGTGTGATATTTTAGAATTTGATGATAGTTATTTTTCTTGCTCTTCTTCTAGCTCATCCGATAAGACCTATAAAAGCGCCTTAAGCGATGATTCCACTCATTTACATGATCAACTAGTAGCCGTATTCTGTAATTATAGTAAAAATCTTAATATAGTCCATATTAACGCTCAAAGCATTCATGCTCATTACGCTGATCTTTTATCAACCTTCGATTCTAAATATGTTGATGTCATACTTGTTTCTGAAACTTTTCTAAAGCCTGAACTTCCGTCGGTACAGTATTGTCTCCCTGGTTTTCAACTTATACGTAATGACAGGGTCGGCAAAGGTTATGGTGGAGTTGCAATCTATTTGAGAGCTGACATTCCTTATAAAATAGTTGATCATTCACCCAATATATACACAAATTTTGCTGAACATTTATTTATTGAAATTACTGTTAATCATTCTAGGTCTTTGCTTGGGGTCTATTATCCCCCCTCTCGCAATATAAATTATTTTTCTTCTTTGGAAGAAAGACCGATCTAACTCCGCTTTATGATAATACCATTATTTTAGGTGACTTTAACACATGCCTGTTAAAGAACGATTTTCGTAGCAAAAAATTGCTCTCCCTGGTGTCATCTTCTAATTTACATATTCTTCCTCTTTCTGCTACTCACCATTCGCCTAATAATACCCCTACTCTTTTAGACCTTATTCTTGTTTCTGATGCTGACCGGGTTGCTTCGCATGGACAACTATCTGCGTCTTTTTCTTACCACGATCTTATCTTCCTCTCCTATAAAATTCAACGTTCTAGGCGTAAATCGAAATTCTTATTCCTAAGAAGCTTTAAATCAATTAACCTGGAGCGTTTGAGAGATGATGTAAATAATATTGACTGGTCCCCTGTTCTAAATTCCGAAGATGTTAATCATAAGGTTTATGCTTTTAATCACCTCATTTTAAAACTATTCGATACACATGCACCACTTAAGCGAGTCAGGGTTAAACATATTCCAGCCCCCTGGCTTTCAGAGTCTATAAAAGCAGTAATGGCCAAAAGAGATAAAGCTAAGAGGCGTTATAAGAAGCACCCTACTAATGAAAATTTATTCACATATAAAAAAACTGCGTAATCGCTGTAGTAAGATGTGTCGTGATGCTAAGAGGAGACATATTTATGATGAGGTTGAAAATTCTCATTCCGCTCAGATGTGGAAATTTTTTAGAACCCTGGGTATAGGCAAATCATATATTGATTCTAATATCTCGTTTGATTTGACTGCACTCAACCGGCACTTTTCTGAGCCTCCTTCTATTGATGACTCTTATTAAGTCTACTACACTTAATCTTCTCTCCAATATTCCTAAACCGCTGTGTTCTCCTTTTAATTTCAGTAAAGTTACTGATGGTGACATAAAAAAATGCCTTTTATCTATTTCCACTAAAGCTATTGGCTATGACAATCTTTGTATGCAAATGATTAAACCTATCACTAATGAACTTGTCCCTATTATCACTCACATTATCTCTTCTTCGCTTGAGACAAGCTCCTTTCCGACTTGCTGGAAAAAAGCATTCGTCATTCCCCTTCCAAAAACTTCTAATCCTACATCTTTATCCCAATTCCGCCCTATTTTCATTCTTCCGATCTTATCTAAAGTACTAGAAAATATAGTTCAGAGGCAACTATCTCAATTCCTAACTGTTCACAGCCTGCTGAGTCCTTTTCAATCTGGTTTTCGTCCAGGCCATAGCACAGTCAGCGCTCTGATTAAAGTGTCTGATGATATTCTCTGGGCCATGGACAAAAGACTTCTCACTGTTCTAACATTATTGGATTTCAGCAGTGCATTTAATTCCGTTGATTATGACATACTTCTTGGTATTCTTGCGTCCTTAAACATTTCACCATCAGTAATCTCTTGGTTTAATTCTTACCTTAGGGGTGGCTCGCAGTGTGTCCGCCATGAGGAGGATTTCTCCGAGTGGTGTGATCTTACGGCGGGTGTTCCTCAGGGTGGTGTTCTTTCCCCACTTCTCTTCTCTATTTTTATCAATGCTCTCACTACTGTTCTCTCCTCTCATTATCATCTCTATGCTGATGACTTGCAATTATACCGTCATTTCAAAGTCCAAGATATAGATGAGGCTATTAATAAGCTGAATGCTGACTTAAGTAGCATAAGCAGTTGGGCAAAATCGTTTGGTCTTCTTGTTAACCCTGCTAAATCTCAAGTAATGATTATCGGCAGCTCATATACGCTTAATTTATTAGATCGTTCGAAGATCCCTGCAGTAACGTATGATAATACTCAAATTCCATATACAGAGACCGCTAAGAACTTAGGTGTTATTTTTGATAATAATTTGCCTTGGGTCGCTCACATTAATATGATTAGCAGAAAAGTGAACTACTCTTTTCAATCTCTCAAGCGTCTCCAGATGTTTTTACCATTAAAAACTAAGATAACCTTAGCTCAAGCACTTCTGCTTCCTCTCATTGACTACGCTGATGTTAGTTTTTTGGATGCTTCAGAGGAGCTGTTGAACAAACTGGAACGTGTTCAAAATTTGTGTATACGTTTTATTTTCGGTCTTCGTAAGTTTGATCATGTTTCAGAGTACAGGGCTCAATTAAAATGGCTTCCTATCCGTAGACGTCGAGACTTACATGTGTTATCATTTCTATACTTTCTACTCTTTAATCCTCTTGCACCTCCATATCTCCGCGAGCGTTTTGAGTATCTTGTACCATATTTTATGTATTTATATGTATAATTGTATATATATATATATATATATATATATATATATATATATATATGTATATATATGTGTGTGTGTATATTGGTGGTATATACATATATAATGTATGTAAATTAATAGAAATAAGAATAAAAGAAATAAGAAAATAAATTATACTTATATGTTATACACTTATATGTTAATTGTTGACTGTAACTTATAGCCAATTTCTATTAAGTAGTGTTATGTTAATTATTAAGTACGCACGCTGCTACCTACTTGCTTTGTATATAAAACTATTTCTCTTTCCCAATAGGTTTGCTGGAAGAGAACTCTTATTAGGGTTAAGCTCGCCTTTGTACATTTATTTAAATATTTAATAATTGTTACCAACTTATTGTGTGTACAATAAAGAATAAATAAATAAATAAATAAAAACAGTGTGTTGACCTGATGATTTCTGCATTTGGTGATGAAGCCCCATCCAAAACCACAATTTATCGCTGGTTTGCTGAATTTCAACGTGGACGTGTCAAGCTCAGTGATGATCCCCGTCAAGGTCGTTCAAAAACTGCAATCACCCAAGAAAACGTTGATGCTGTGCGTAAGCTGATTGAGGAAGATCGACATGTGACATACCGCGAAATTTGGGCAACTTTAGACATTGGCATGAGTCAAATACAAACAATCTTGCATGAACAATTAGGTGTAAAAAGTTGTTTTTCCGATGGATACCGCATTCGCTGTGTGAAGAGCAAAAAGCGGCTCGCGTTACTTGGTGCGTCAGAACTCTCGAACGATTCCACGCAGGATCCTCAAATGCTGTGTACAACATCGTATCGGGTGACGAATCCTGGATATACGCGTACGAACCCGAAACAAAAAACCATTCACGAGTTTGGGTGTTCGAAAATGAGTTAAAGCCAACAAAAATTGTTCGTTAACGGAGTGTTGCAAAAAAAATGGTGGCCACGTTTGTCTCCAAAACCGGCCATGTTACGACTATTCCTCTTGAGGGACAAAGAACGGTTAATGCAGAATGGTATGCTAGCATTTGTTTGCCACAGGTCGTTTCTGAAGTCCGTAAAGAGAACTGCAACCGCCGCATCATCCTCCATCACGACAATGCGAGTTCTCACACCGCACACAGAACAAAAGAGTTTTTAGAGCAAGAAAACATAGAATTATTAGACCATTCGCCGTACAGCCCCGACCTAAGCCCTAATGATTTCTATACTTTCCCTAAAATAAAGAATAAATTGCGTGTACAGAGATTTTCATCACCTGAAGAAGCTGTAGACGCCTACTAACGGCCGTTTTGGAGACCCCAACTTCCGAGTGGAATGGTTGCTTCAATGATTGGTTCCATCGTATGGAAGAATGTGTCAAATTTCGCGGAGAATACTTCGAAAAGCAATAAATACATTTATAAATAGTAATGTTGTGTCACTTCCTTGATTCCCGATGATTCCAGACGATTCGTTGACTTTTTCTTTTGTAGCACCTGGGCGTGGGTCATGTTTGAGGCCTTCTCTGCCTCTTATGAATTCACTTGGCCACTTATGTACGATTGACATTGAAGGAGCAGTCTTGGTAAACGGCCACCATTTCTTCATGGATGTTTTTTTCGAGTTTTTTCTTATTAAGTGAGGAATTTAATCACCGTATGGTGTTCGATTTTTTTTCAACATTGTCGAGTAGTCATTCCCGTCGTCTATAACTGAAGGTTACATAGTAATGAACATGGTGTGTGGAAGTAATGAATTTATCAAGGCGAAATTTCATATTTCTACCCTCAGCGTCGTTAGCTAATAAATTTTTTAATTACCCACATTATTAGCAAATCATCCTAATACCAAGAATACATTGAGCGCCCCTCGTATAACGTACTGGTGATAACTCTGGATCAATATTTTATCTTGAATTCAGTTTATTGAATGATTGCTCGACCTTGTTATTGTGTTTTCATGGTCGTTCGAAAAAAATGAGCATTATGTCGACATACGTACGGAGTAGCTTCAGTCTGATTTCCTGGCAACAGCAGGACAGAATGCATTTATAGAAAGTAGATACCGTTAACATTTATAACCAATTTTCAAGATATATAAATGATAATAAATACACACGAATTGACTGAATAACAAAATAATTATATAATGGTAGAATTTTGAAACGCTTTATATATAGTTTATAAAACCCTGGAGTCCTGGACACATCAAAGGAAACCCACAGAATTTGAATTATTATGTGGTAGAGCCTTGCTGCCGCTGTTACTATGGTATAGTACGAATGGGTGAATGGGGAGAAATTTTGGAAATATTTTTTTAACATCATTGTGAGATGACAAAAACTATTTGGAGTATCATTTGATTTTTTTTCTTTAACTTTTAGTACCTACGTAGTATTTTTTCGTAAAAGTATTTTAGTTTCAAAATATCGCTATGAAAATATATCTATATAAAACCTTGTTATATCTATATTCACTAATATAGGTATATAACAAGGTTTTACCATTACTACCATATTATACATTGAAGAAAAATTATCAGGACTTCATTTTTATAAGCATGTCATTTTCTAAAAGGTTTTCGGTAAATATGCAAAAAAATTACATTACATTATTGTTAAGGGATCGTTGGGAAAAAATTGTTAGGATTAAGAAATTCTGGCGCGTTACTATTTATGGAGTGCAACGCTGCAGTGCTGGTGGATAGGCTCGATCAGGGAAGGCATCTTCTGCATTCTGATTTTTATTGAACATGCGGATATATATATTTACACAACATCCTACAAGGCTACAGCATCCACTTACCAACAAGTGATGAAATGTGTGCCCGTTCCTCATTTGTCACCCCGAACTTTTTGAACTTTGATGGTACTTTTCCTTTAAATAGTTTAAGATATGATGTAATATAATAAATGCTTCCTACCTGAGAACCCCTTACTTCGAACTATACACTTTCTTTTTTTAAAACATAACCTCCACTACTAGGATTTTCTCCTGTATCGTGGGGGCTGTTTACATACATACGTTTTACAAGGGCAAATACCTAGACCTGGAACAATTATTTGTAGGCCATATAAATGTTGTTCCGTGCGGGATTCGAATCCGCGGCCTTTAGCGGTGCAACTCATTGCTAAGCCACTGCGCCAAGGAGCCGTCACTAATTGTGCGAATGTACGTAACTGATTTTATGTTGTAAGATACACAGTACAACATTTTCTTCGTGATATTTTTCTTTATAATTGGGCACCCAGTCGGAAATATTAACATATATTTCAGTTGACTAATTTCAGATATCGCACAAAAACGATAGTCTAAACATGACCGTGACCATGGGTGCTGCAAAGCACCCGAAACGTCGGGTATTAAAAATAAAATAAATAAAACGCGATAAAATCCGTAAAAGTAGTTTTAATCAATGGTATTATCACCATCAATACCGTATGTATTCAATTGGTAAATAAATATAAAATATAATTGGTGCAATATTAAAAAAAAAAACGTATGCCTCACGCGTGCTATTTCATATAAAACGACACGTTGCGTTTACGTTTCGAGAAATTTCGTAATAACATTTCGTCCAAGGGTGACCACATACTGATAGTGGAAACAACTTACCGCTTTTGTAGCGTATAGTGATATCCAGTCTTACGACTTAAGTACTACAGACGCTTCTGTATATACAAACCGTGTGTTTTATTAAAAATTTAATGTTACCTAATCCTTTTTTTTATAAATTGAAAATCAAATAACAAGCATTGTTTTAATAATAAACTGCATCATTTAATATAACTGATTTATTATCGTTAGTCAAGTTTACAAGCTTAGATTCTTTCACACATGCGATATCCACAAGAAAAGTCCTTTATACCTATTGGGTTAAGCGCCATTATCTTAATTTTTGGAGCTATGAATTTACGGAGAAACATTCATTAAAAGTAGGGCCACCTTAAACATGCTTTTCTATTATAAATCTGAACGAAATTCAACCACAGAAATTGGGTTAATGGTCAATTTTATTGTACGCTATTAAACGTAGCTAAGTGTACGTGTGCTATCGTTTATTTTAAATCATTTCCATAATAAAATATATTGAGCAACACAATAATATTCGCGTTATACTAGAGTACCCGGATGACCGAGCTTTGCTGTTTTTTTTTTTAAATTACTTTTAGATACAAATTACTTACTGATGAATAATATTTTTTGATCTTATTGACATAATAGAAAAGACTGAACTGGTTATTTAAATAAAAAAAACATGAGTGCAATTAGTTTAATTAAAATTTTCGTATTTTTAAAAAATACTAAAAAAGGGCTCGAAATAATAGATTTTCTCACAAAAGAAGGCAACTTGAAAAAAAAGGAAAAAAATCGGACCGAAGACAGGACGACGAACCAAGGCATTACGATTTCGCGACCGCTCGATATCCACTTGAGCTATTACGATCATTAACACAGTGTCAAAATTTACCTTCTTATATTGTAGTAGTTTTTCATTGTCTGAAAACACGGACAAAAAGACATTTTCTAAAAATAAATCCTAGCTAGATCGATTTATTACCCTCGAAACTCCCTGGACACTAAATTTTATGAAAATCGTGGGAGCCGTTTTCGAGATTCCGATTATATATATACAAGAATTGATCGTTTAAAGGTATAGGATTCTTTGATTATATAAACAGGTATATAATCAAAGACTAGATTTAATATGATATCAGTCCCCTTTTTTTGGCTTGTGGTGTAACAGTACTTACCACCTAATTTTCTCTGCATCTGTTTATGCTTGTTATTTAAGGCCCACCCAAAATATTTATTTTTCAATTTTAATATACATAAATACTTACAAACTCTCTCGCTTGACACTACGAGAAGGAGAAGGATCACGTACGTCCATTTCGCACAGTTCTAACATACCTTTCTTGCTTTCTTCACATCTAAGCATACATGCCCGTCCATTATGGGTGCTCTAAATTCCGCCTATCTTCAATATATCGCTGGTTAGATCGTTAAATTTATATCTAGGGCGTCTCTTGCCGACTGCCAATCGCTCAATTTTAAAGTTAACGATACATACCTTAAACAGCCAATTTGTCATACGTATCCAGTTTTCGCCTGTTATAATAATAAGTGGATATGAAGTTGTAAATATTCACACAAAATTCCAACTACAAGAATGTGAAACATTTTTACATTTTTAAGAGTTTAATGTCAACGTTAAATAATGGCGCAGTTCCATGTTTAATAAAGGTACATTGAAGCATGTACATAATATATTCGAACTGTATAGGCTATATAGCGACAGTGAGTGTAACTATTACTTTGTGCGGGTAGTACCTGTTTGTTGAACTAAGTGCGGCTCTTTTGTTTATAATTGCACCACATATGAATTAGGTACAAGGCGGTAGGGCTCTTAGGCATACAGCTGCCGAATAGCATTGCTTGCATTGCTGTGTTCCGGTCTGAGGATTATAGAGATCTAGTATAATTACAGGCCGTGGTAGGTCCATGCTGCAGTTATATTAGTAGTATAGTTGCGGCACGAATGATTCGGCTCGGCCAGGGAAGGACCACGCTCTCACAGAACACCAGCACCAAATAGCAGCTTAATGCTGCTGTGTTTCGTATGGTGAGTGTAGAGAACCGGATACCCTTTTTACTGGAAACGACGCATTCTATCTTAGTCCTCACGGGTGGTCGATGATGTTGTCATGAAATCACGGGTGACAACGCATCTCCATTTTGATTCGTAATCGAGAATAGATGTAGATGTTTATGGGCCGCAAACACCACTTACCTTCAGGTGGACTGTGTGCTCGTTTGTCACCCTATCCTTTATTAGAAAAACTTAAGAGTTGTTAGAGGTGATAACGCACTACTGCCTCATTTGTATAAAGGTGCCTATAGACTGCACGAACCACTCACCATCAGGTTGACAGTAAGTTCGTTTGTCAGTTTAAGATATAACGATAAAACTGCGCTGTTGACAACTTGTGGTTCATTTTTATTATTTTATTAATACTACTACTATACAATAATATTCATTATTTCCTTAAAATTATTTTCCATTTATAAATATTGCATTGTGATTTGTATAGTTACTTCAAGATCGTGATTCAAATTGCTCGTAGCAATAGCCGTAACGGCTTCAGCTGTTGTCGTTGTGTCGATACGCGGCGCGTTTTTTTTTTTTTTTTTATAGAACAGGGGGCAAACGAGCATGCGGCTCACCTGATGTTAAGTGACTACCGCCGCCCATGATCAACCGCAACACCAGGAGAATTGCGGGTGCGTCGCCGGCCCTTTAGAAAGGAGTAAGCTCTTTTCTTGAAGGTCCCCAGGTCGTATCGGTCCGGAAAAATCGCCGGTGGTAAACTATTCCACAGAGAGGTTGTACGTGGAAGAAAACTCCTTGTGAAACGTACAGTGGTGGACCGCCAAGCATCCAGATGGTGTGGATGGTATCGGGACGTTTGCCGTGTAGTGCGTTCACGAAATTTGGCGGCTGGGATTAATCCGAACAATTCCTCAGAGCACTCCCCGTGATAGATGCGATAAAATACGCAAAGAGATGCAACATCTCTTCGCAGCGCCAGTGAATCGAGCCGATCGGAAAGCACTCGGTCGTCGACGATTCGAGCCGCTCTGCGCTGGATACGGTCAAGTGGAAGGAGCTGGTACTATGGAGCCCCAGCCCAGAGATGGGAACAGTATTCCATGTGCGGCCGAACCTGCGCCTTGTAAAGTTGCAGGCGGTGTGCCGGCATGAAATACTGTCCCGCTCTGCTGAGCACGCCAAGCTTTTTAGAGGCCAATTTGGCCTTCCCTTCCAAGTGACCACGAAACTGCACGTCACTCGATATGTCGACGCCGAGGATTCCGATACTGGCTGAGGCAACAAGGGGAGTGCCTTGAAACTGAGGGGATACGACAAAGGGGTTCTTTTTAGCGGTTAACGCGCAAACTTGTGTCTTCTGGGGGTTAAACTGGACTAGATTTAGTCGTCCCCAATTCGAGACTCTGTTCAGCAAAGACTCGACTTCAGACACAAGTTAGTCCCGGCACTCGGAGACGTTTTCCCGAGAAATATTGGCTCGGCCGGTGTAAAGAGCATCACCAGTGCTGTCGTCCGCATAGCAATGAATGTTACGGGTATGCAACATATCATTGATATGCAGAAGAAACAGCGTTGGCGATAGCACGCAGCCCTGTGGAACACCAGCATTAATAGGCTTGCAATCGGAGCTTGCACCGTCTACAACGACCTTGATGCTCCGATCTGCAAGAAAGCTGGTGATCCAATCGCACAATTTCTCGGGAAGCCCATAGGAAGGGAGCTTCGAAAGAAGCGCTTTGTGCCAAACCCGATCAAAGGCCTTCGCAATGTCCAAACTAACGGCCAATGCCTCCCCCTTGAACTCTACTGCCTCCGCCCATCTGTGAGTGAGGTAGACCAGAAGATCACCAGCTGACCGACCACGGCGAAAACCGTATTGGCGGTCACTAATCAGCTGGTGATCCTCAAGGTACCTCATGACCTGGCAGTTTACAATGGACTCCATTGTTTTGGAGAACAAGGAGGTGATGGCGATTGGCCGGTAGTTGGACGGGTCTGAGCGGTCGCCTTTTTTAGGGATCGGGTGGACGAAAGCCGTCTTCCATGATTTTGGGACTAGCGTGTAGGTATTTTCAAAAATTTTCATACCGCTCGCTTCGTATCGCCGTATTTGTGTGATGGAGATGCAAGTCTTGGAAGCAATTGGCTAGATTTCGTTTTTGAATTATTTTTTCGGGCGATATATTTTCATAAACCTTTACTTTTACAAAGATCATTTTGGTTTCATTAGATTCAGTACAATTTAATCTGGGTCTGTACCTTTCTCTTTTTTAGTAATTCGGTATAGTTTAATTTAAAAAAAAATCAAGCTCGAGAAAACCTTTAAGTAAAAAATGTAGATATTTAGTTGCTAATTACTTATATCGTACACATTATTTCTATAAAATGAAAAAGTATGTTTACGGGAGGGAAACGTTATCGCTTTTTGTATTAAAATTTACAGCTTCGCAATCCTCTTAATTGTCAAAATCTCTTAAGTGTCAAAATCAAAACTTACTATTATTTACTTAATATTGCTGATTGGAATTGGCAGCGCAGTCATTGGCGACCCCCAATAGATGGTGTGACGACCTGGTGAAACATGTAGGCTAGGTAGTCGATGGGTGTAGTAAATCTTTAGGGGAGGTCTTCGCTCAGCCAATGGGTTTGTGATGAGGTGTAGTAACAGTGTGCGATAGTGATAGTCATTGATTAGCGGTTTTAAAGCCTGGCTACACGCTCAATCTTAGTTGCACAAATTCAAATTTGAACAAGCAAGCATTTAAGTTAAGACGGCGTTTGAACGCTTCACGTGTTCTTTGCGAAAACTTTGTACAAACTCTGCGCATGCAAGAAGACGCTATCATGTGGATTTTGTTTGTTTGCGCTGTGTGTAGCAGGAGATTACGTCAAACATCAAATATCACACTAATAAGCTAATAAACTCTAAAAATCAATAACTGTGATATGTAAAGATTATTGTAACTGGGTAATGATGGTAATGATTTGCACCTCAAGAGGCTGGTGGGGTAACCGCGCCCTCAAAATTGTCTTAAAATTATAATGTAGTGGTTTATTGAAAAAAAAATTGTACACACTGTGGTATGTTTGTATGTGATTCATAACATCTGTAACAGCCCATAAAAGTCCACTGCTGTTAAGTCCGCCCTTTATATCCCTTAGTATAAGGTGTATAATAAAGATTAAATAAATAAACATCCACTCCCGTAGATCGCCTCATAGGAAGGATTTTTCCATAGTCGCCACGCTTGCCAGGCGAGTTGGCAACCGCATTTTTTTTAAATAATTTAAGTTGTTAAAGATGCTGCTGCCCATCTTCTGTTTTAGTTTACCTCTGTCGCCTCCTGCGACTCCCACGGTACGATATGGGGTAGTGGGATATTCTTACTCTGCCACTACACGGTCGTACAATACATGATACCTACTGTATTTACAGATAAATGAATTCGAATTTCATAATAAAGATATTTAGTTATTTAGATAATTCGCACTAATTATGAAATGGTAGCAAATTTATCCATAGCATAGTAAGTTTAGATTTATACTGAATATTTAATCAAACCTAATATACTAAACTATATCTTTACCTTTGCTTTCCTGATATGATAACAGTTACTTATCATTAGACGCGGTCTTTTAGAAGACTTTTATATTACGACACATTAAATATAGTTTATCAACGCTCCTCTCCATAGCTTCATTATTCTACAAAAGTTCAACGTTCATAGAGTATACAGTTAGCTAATTACTAGACTACTAGTGATGCAACGAATACGAATATTCGTATTCGCCGAATAGTAGACATTTACCGAATATTCGTATTCGGCGAATACTAATCACGAATATTTAAAAACTAATATTTTTGTACGTAACTCTAATTACTGATAGACTGAAAACGCGCGTCGTCGGTGCGTAAAAAATAAGACGGGTGCATAGGCCCTAAGCCACAACGACGGCTACACGAGGGCAGGGGAGTTATTACTCATTTTAACACTCCAATAATTGAACGATTTTCAACAAGCTATCAATATATCGAAACATGTTTTGCTTCAAGATGTTGAAGAGATTACAACATCAGATGTTGAAGAGATTACAACATCAGATGTTGAAGAGATTACAACACATGTACATGAACAACGAATACCGATCTAAGATATTTTATCATCTCTACCAAATTGTCGTCATGAAATCACAGCAAGGCAATGGGCTCTTACGAGCCAAATTATTGATATTCTGGCCAATTTTGAAGAAGCTACTAAAGAGCTAAGCAAAGAATCAACGACATAACAAGCAATCCCAATAATACGAAGTCTTTAATCTTGCCTCTGATTTGACGAGATGTTCATTTTCCAAGGCTGAAAAAACTCGCCAAAAATATTTTTCACTGAAACCATGTACAGTCGCATCGGAAAGGCTTTTTCAACGGCTGGTAACATCCAGACTGAAAAAAAATCGCATAAACCCAACAAAACCCCCAATTTTTGGTTTGTTTTTTAAATAATAATTTGCCTGTTGTAAATTTTAATTATTAGAACAATATAAAATCATCGAATAAATTAGTTGTTCATTAACATGACGAGATATTCGTATTCGTAAAAGTAGTATTCGTTGCATCACTACTAATTACCCACATCTGCGACGGGAACAGCGTGAAAGGTGCGAAACTTCTGGGACTGCGATCAACAATCCGCGAGACATTTAAGATAAATCCTCCTCACGAGTGAGCTACATGTCCATCAGTAGACTTTAAACAGCTGATAAAAAAGCTTCTCGAACGATGTATGACGTCACGATTTAATGACTCATCCGAAATGTAAACAAGTCGGCCACGTCATGGCTATTCCGCACTATGACTCTGTTTAGATGTGCAAGAATACACGGTCTGGTGTAAGATTCGTATGAAACCTTGATGACGTAACATGATATCATAAAGACTCTATTGCTATTGATGAGTTGCTCTAGTTATAACTACATATTATTTATAGTTGGAAATATGGTTTGATTTAATGAAGATGTACATAGTATATCTTGGTTTAAGTTCGCTTCGCGAAATAAAGTTACGTCCCGTGTTGTCATGATTGTTATTGAAAATATAAACATCCGTTCATTTATTTACAAACATTTGTTTAATTTGTAACAACACATGATATTGTTGATGATTAAGAGAACTGTACATTATTTTATTATCTATGAATTATAATAATGCCCTCCAGAAAAACCTTTGGTCACGGCGGCCAGACTCAACAGAGACTAAACTCAACCCAAGGTGACCTTAATATGGTGTCTGACCATGACCTCGTAATGTCATCATGATGCTACTTTTGTAAGGCTAAGGTCTAATGTTCATTAGTAATCTCATCGAATTTATGCGTGACTGGTAAATTACCAGGACAATTTTAATGGAGGTCGTTCATTGTGTTATGCTGCTTGACCAACAGAGTTTAATTTGTTATTTGGTACCATTTGGTTTTTGGTTTGGGACAATTTAGTTACCTTTAACATAGAGTTATTGTGCATATACGTAATTTTTGTATCATCCGATATAACAAAAATCAAAGTTTCGTTTGTTATAGAATACGTAAAAACATCGCTTATAATAAGGTTTTATGAAATTTGAATATATATATATATATATATATATATATATATATATATATATATATATATATATATATATATATATATAATCAACATAATATAGGTGGTAATGAACATAAAAAAAATTATCTTGAAAATAAATTGTTATTATTTTGTTCTACAGGTACACTTTTCCCCACATCCGCCAAAAGTGCATGTTATGAGAGTATGGGCATTTGCAGCGAGGCAGGCCAGGGCCGGTCACTGGGAGCGACACGCTCTCGACCGCGAAAGGTTTAAGCGAAGGTCAGTAAACCAAAACCATAGAACCAACATTATTAGCTTAGATACATTTTAGTCGGTCGCTTACTCCAAAAACGTAAACCTAGTAGTTTTATATATTATAGCCATGTTATCTTTCTTGCATATTTGAGCCACCATATGTGACAAAGTTAAATAAGTAAACGTACAGTTTTATTTAAAAAAAGATTTCTGTTAAAGTTTTAACTAAAAGTACACAATGCAGGTATTACGCTATATGTTTTTTACATACCTACGAAAGTTTTAACAATTTATTCCATTACAGAATAGCTGATGTTGATATGGCAGTATCTTGGGTCCTCAAGCCCCAGCATAGATCTCTGGTTATGTTCCAGCGGTTTATGCCTTGGTGGAACGCTCAGAAAAGAAAAGAATTAGCCGAAAAGAAGCAAAAAGAAATGGAAGAAAAAAATGCCGAGGAAAATAATAAAATAAGTGATATGTCGCACGCAGAAATAGTTAAAGAGTCAGATGTAAATGTTGATGCAAACGATAAGTCTCATTTATTTGATTTAGATGAAAAGATTAAAATAAATAAGAAATCTGACGATAAAATAATAACAGAGGCAGATGTTAATATAAATAACGTAAAAGAAATTAAAATTACTTCACCCACAGAAATAAACGATCGAAGTAAAAAAATCGTTAATGGTTTTAAAAGTAACATTGTATTACGGAAGGAACCTGCTAACATTTGCAGTAAATCAGACAATACGGAAAAAGATATGAAAAAATTAAAAGAAACGCACAAAGTTCTAACGGACAACGAAATAGAACTAATTGATGATAAAATTAACGCCCTAAAATTGGGTATTCCAGGCAAAGATAGAGACGCATTAACAACTTGACACCGTTTTATATGTAGTTCGGCGACCATATTGACTTGAACTTCGGCATCATTGCGGGCAGTAAGGACTGAGATAGCTGCTAAGCAAATTTATGTCATCACACCCTGAATACAATATGCAGAAAAATGTTATATTATTCTGAATGTTTGTTGTTACTTGCAAAAGTTGTCTATGATCTCAATATTTTTGATCATTTAAATTACTCCATTTACACAGACTATATTTTAGTTTGTTTGATATTTTATCAGAGCTATCAACAATTTACGATTTCTTAATCGTATTTTATTCGTATCTTTAATGTATTCTACAAAAAAAAAACTCAATTTATTTATAAATGTAATGTAATAAAAATTTCACCTTGACATTTCGTTACGTCATACGCGAGTGTATAAAACTAAACTTATCGCGATGTTGCTAGGATGCTGGTTCATTTACTAGCACGCGATGATATCGGAAATCTTGTCGTTATGGCTATCGGACTATATGGGTTGAGGCTAATAGATAATATTGAAACCGGGAAAACTGATCCATAAGTTTTTTATTACATTTCTTATGTGACTATAACACTTCATTCATCCTTTAAAAATCTCTACAGTGGCTTTAAAACTAATTTACCTCAGGATGACTTTGCAGACAGACAGATAAGCCTCAAAAATTACACAACATTTGAAATTACAATATTCAAGTTCATTCTAAGATCTGAATATCGCCAGGAAGCGTAATGAAGACTGAAGGGTTCTGTCACCGCGATAGATATGCCTATAGATGCCATATTAAAACCAATGGCGGCATTGTGATAACCACCACCTGTTATAAAGAAAATTAAATCAAAATACTTAATGATTAAGGTTGTACATATCCTGACGTATCCCCTCTACAGATACATACTATATACACCATACACACTTTACATACATTTTATCGTCTAGGCTCTAGAATTACATTTAAAAACGCGGAAATTTAATCTAAACGATTTAGGAATTTGAATGCCGGAAGTAAAATAATGGTTGTGGAATTTTGCCTCAGTTAATTCATAACATGGCCGATGTAGAAATACTGCAAACATTAAGTTACCAAAGCAAGAGCTAACAATGCCAAGTCACACCGTGAAAGTTGACTAGGACTAACGGCCAATGACAACAGGTCGTAGAAAACTTTGTATTCTGATTACCTACCTTCGTTCTCACACATGTTTGGGAATAACTTACACTTACTTAAGATTTGATGCAGAGACAAATAAATACAAAGCAAACAAAGGCTGGGATAAAACAACTGCTACTCATTACACCCAATTGACTAAAAATAACATCATAGATAGTATTATCTACTGCAGAGTGGCTGCGGTTTTAAATAACAAACAGTTTTCGTTTGAAGAAAAACAACTTTAGTATACATTTTGCAACGTAAAAAAGTAACATAATTTTTGAACGCAGTAATAAGAATTTATTAATAATTTAAGTGTGCAGAACGCACCTAGCAACGGCGCGCTCGTTTCGCTTAAATCATTATTAAAGAATAGCATCGTTTTTTATCGGACTTTTTCGATATTACTTGAATTTGATAAATTAAATAATCTATTTCAATATATTTTAGCACGTCATAACGGATGGCAGTGTTACAAACAAATCTCACAAAGAACTTAAAAATAAGGTATTAAGAATTGTTCTCGATACGAAAACAAAATCTAATACTATGAAAATTGATATAATATTTCAACGGTCGCTACACATTTTTTTTTACACAAAGCAAAGATGTAAATTATTATTCTAATGAAATATTTGACTTATGGATGAAAATAAATAAAACTTCAAAATAGACTTTTTAAAATATTCTGTAATAAGTAATAACACTTGATTGTCACATTGTTTGAATAAAAAAATAAAATTTAATCCTATAACAAATTAAAAAAAAACGCAAGAAAACTTTCGAGACTTGTACAACGTTCAGATAATAATAAAGAAATGTGTGATGGGAGTAAGGCAGTATCATTGTATGTGTATGAAAGTACAACAGTTTGGGCAATTTTCCAACTTTTGATATAAATTAATTATTTTCATTGTTAAATACGTTAAACTTACTTTAAGTGTCTATACAAGGTTATTGATAGGGCTTCTTCTTTCTAAAGGGTTATTTCTCCATGTGGGGTAAGGGCCTTAATAAACCTCATTCAAGCCAATATTGTTCGCAACTTTAATTCTTAAAAATGACTTTCCTTCCTAATCTTTAGAAAGAATAAACCCTTCTACTAATCGTTCTATGTATAGAGAAGTGTGTTAAGAGGGGAAAATTTAATTTGGTAATAGTATTCGTTATTATTCCTCGCTCAAATTTTTGTTCATCAATCTTTTTTTTTTTCTTTAATATTGTATATCACCAATTTAAGTTTTTTTCACTTAATAGCTATTAAAGAAATTACATGTAATATAAGTGTATGATAAACATGTAAATTTGTGTAAAATATAGATTCTATAATAAAATTATATTCTTACTGTATGTAAAAATAGTTCGGCCTTATTAAAAGCACTATTGTTTCGTTTATTTATTAAAATGCTAAGAAATATTTTTGTTACACAACATTGTAGATAATGATTGTTCAATATATTTTATTGTTTTAAAGAAAAACGGGAAGTACCATCATAAAAAAATCGTAAATACTATCGTCTTTTTTGCATTTTAAACTTAAAAAATATAAACTCGCTGTAAAATTTTATTTTGCCACGTTTTTATTAAGTTACTTTCTTGTTTGTTTTTTATTCCGGGTAGTAATTGATTTTAAGCTAACATCACTCAGACAATACAATAATATGATAATAAAAACTTGGTAAAATTAAAAAAAAATCACTTGTTTAGAGTTAATAACATATTCGACACATATCCTTCTTATTACAAAACGTGGTTTATCGATAGTATTGGGCTCAAACTATGGGTTAAGAAGAGTCCTTCTAACTAATGACCTTTAGCCGCGGCCCCAGTCTTCGCGAAATTTGGAATTTACTGTCAACTTCCATACTTGACATTTTTGTTGTCATATTTCCGCGAAACTTCTTTACTTTTTGTAATAAAGCCAATTATGTTTCTCCTTGAAATTATTATACCTATTTTTCATTTTGCTCAACTACTTAATTTTTTTAATCTGCCATGACACTTGTTATATTCTACTAAAACATTAATTTTAAAATCACCATTATTTATTACTTAAAATTTATTGAACAATATTATCTATAATGTTAGTTTTAAAGGTTTAATTGCTTTATAAACGGCATTTTGTAAATTAAGTGTGCATATAAAAACAAATACACATTAAAACATTGTACCTTATATTGTTAATATAAATAAAACTGAAGAGAGCAGGATTGTGATTAGTTACTATGGGTTTGGTTCTAAATACAATAAATAGCACAAAAAATTGAATTTTATTTTATTATTATGTTCTATAAACTTTGGATAAAATATTTTATTACATAGCGAAGAGGAATGTTGAAAACTTATAAATACAAAAAAATATTTTGTAATGCCTAATTTGAGAACCACAGATCTCTTATTTTAAAATTTTACGCGGACAGTCATTAAATGGTGGTAGTCCAAATAGCTCTGGTCGGAAATGTAACAAGGAACAAATAACCAGCGTTGCGTTATAATTAAAATCCTTCTCAAGCCGATGATCTGGGATCATAACTACCTAAACAAAAAAATCGTTTTAGTAAAATATACCTGGATGGTAGAGCTGTTTCTGTGAAGGAGCCTTTTGACGGTGTCAACCACTTATTAACTTAGCTGCTGAAAGGCAAGAGCCAGTAAAATTTTGTCATTTTAATCCTTTGAGATGACGTTGCATCTGTAACCTTATTGGTTGGTTTCATGTGACTATGGGCTGCAGTAGCCACTTACCACCACCTTAGTACCACTTACCATCAGATTAATTTAGCTTCTGTATTAATATAACTAAATTAAAACTTATTTTACATACACACAATATATATAATTTTTATACGTGTTAAAACCACACTGCAACTATATTATGGCTGCAGCACAAGCTCAGCATCGCGCTTTCAGAGTAACAGCGTAAAATAGCAGTTAATATTACTGTTTCGTATGGTAAGTGTGAGAGTCGAAGACCCTTTTAAGGGTAACGAGACGTTTCATCTTTTGACAACGCATCTACATTTTGATTCTTAATCAAGGATAGATATTTGAGTCTATGGGCCACAGCATCCACTTACGGTGTACTCGCTTGTGACCCTAAAAATTATTAGTTTTATATATGAAATACGCTCTTGTAATGTAACGATGTATGATTGGTCAAATGCGACCACGGCGACAGCTTTCAAATATGCCATGCTCAGATCAATTAAAATAGAGATCTTGAGATGCCATTTCGCTTATTTCCTTTTCCGTATTCAATTCGAGACATTATTTGCGCGAAATCAGAATGCCTTTGTAGCACAGTGCATGTCAAATAAAATATGATATCCGTTCCGCTAGATGTTTAGTAGGCACTTCGTTTTGTATTTAATCCCTTGCCGTATTGTTGTTTCCCGCTTCACCCCTAGTACGGTGATCTTTACTAGCGTGCCTACTTTCAAATCAACACGGATTAGTATTGGAACAGATCGCATCAAACCAGTGTTTAATACAGATGTACACTGCTGTGTAAAATTAAAACCTAGTTTCGCAGATGGCTAGGTCATTCGGTCCAGAGTAGGTACATTAATTTCACGAAACCGCTGTCTCGAATTTAAAACGGAAAGAAGAATATGATGCAAGAATGTCTTGGAAATTTATCGGGTGGTAAAACTCATTTTCTGCCTAGGGAGTCCTTCTGGGTAAGAACCACCCTCCACTATTTCTAACACTAGTAAGCAGTGCGTGAACAGCTAGGCTGTGAAGCATATCATTATAGTCATCACAGGTAACAACGCATCTCTATCTTTCTTTGTTTAATGTTAGTTGCAGGTGTCCACGGGCTGCGTAGTTAGCTACTTACCATCATGTAGTCTGTAACTTCGTTTCTTATTTTAATTATATATAAAAAAAATCACAAGACTACGCGCAAAGCATTCATTCGTTTTGGTCCGTGTATAACCGGGAAGTAGCGAGGGAAGGAGGCAGGGACGTGGTGTGGTCACAATACTCGTAATGCCGTATGTCTTGTTCCTTTTCATGCCCATCTGTTTTTTCAAAAGACTGGTAATATAAGCGCGAGTAGCAGGCCACATAAGCGCGCGAACGCAGTCCGCATCGAGCTCTCGTTACAGAAGCCACGTTTTATTGCGATGAATCCACCATGCCCGTTGGCGAGAACGACGACGTATATATCTCTTTATGGTATTAATGTAATTAGCTATGCTAAATATGCTTATAGTGCGCACGCTGCCACAGTTGCAACATCCATTGTGTTGCAAATGCAAACAACTTATGTTAGTGCAGAGGGTCGCGATTGATTCCGCGAGTAGAGCGGTGAGCAGCGCAAGGAGCATAGTGTGGCGGAGGCATAACGAACGCCTATGAGAGCACAAGGATGTGAAAGCTCACTAAGATATAATGATTACGACATCGTAAAAAATTAGGGTAAATAAATTCTGTTGAGTTATTAAACTTGTTAAAACTAACTTCATTTACAGATCAAGTAGTTCTGGCATCAAAGGCGGGTAAATTCTGTCGTTTCAAAAACCGAACTTTGGCCGTTTCCTGTGGCACACACACAGTGGATGCTGTGGCCCATAGACATCTACATTAACCTCGATTAAGGGTACACTAGACACTCATTCTTCCATACAAAGTAGTCTGGTGATTACTCCAATATTTGATATTTGATCCAACGATTGAAATAAAAAATGATTTAAATTTGTCTCATCATTATCTAGCCCTGTGTGGAAACAAAAAATTAAAACAAGAATATATTTAAAAGTAGTAATTTTAACACATGTTTGGGCGGAAATAAATACCATAAAAAGAACGAAAATTGCAAAACCGTTACCATACAGGGATAGATTAGGTGTTCAAAAGTGCAAATAATTTTATTTTGAACAGATACGTAGGCGGTCCCATAATGAATTGGCCTAACTATGAACCAATGAAGGAAATGAAACGAAACCAATTTTATTTTTCAATATAATCACCATGAATACTAACACACTTCTGACATCTGTGAATCAACATCTCTAAACCTTTATAAAAATAATCACATTTTTTATCCTCAAAATGACTGAAGACGGCCGCCTGCAACTCTTCATCGCTTGAAAATTTTCTTCCTCTTAAGTCCCGCTTTAAATTTGGAAATAAATAATAGTCGGACGGGGCCATGTCTGGACTGTTAGGTGGATGTTGAACTTCTGTGAACCCGCATTGACGAACTGCATCCTTCGAAACACCAGCGGTATGAACAGGGGCGTTGTCATGGAGCAACAGGACACCTTTAGACAGCTTGCATCTTCGTTTTTCCTTTATATTGTCTCGTAATTTATATATTAAAGAAGCATAATATTCGCCGTTCACGACTGTATTACGTTCTTTAAAATCCACCATCAAAATGCCTTGAAAATCCCAAAATATTGTGCACATCAGTTTTTTAGTCGATTGTTGCACCTTTGCCTTTCTAGGGGGCTTTTCACCCTTATAACGCCATTCCATTGACTCGCGCTTGCTTTGTGGATCATAATACAAGATCATAGTTTCATCACCAGTCACTAGCCGCTCGATCACAGTCTTTGGATTTTCGCCACAATGATCCAAAAACTCCGAAGCGCAGCGCACTCTTTCCTGTCTCTGTACCGCTGAAAGAAGTTTCGGTACCCAACTTGCACTCACTTTTTTCATGTGAAGATGTTCATGGATCGCGCGATGAATGGTACTCTTAGAGAGCCCAAGCCTTGCTGTAATTTCTCTAATCTTCAAACGGCGGTCACTCAGAACCTCCTCTTCGATAAGAGCAATCGTTTCGGGAGTGAGCACTTCCACAGGTCGACCGTCATGGCCAAAGTCTTCGACGGTTTCTCTCCCGAGGCGAAACTCTTTCACCCAATTTTTCACTGTGCTATAGGAGGGGGCAGACTCCTTATACGCGCCATCCAATCGTTCTTTTATTTGAGCAGGGGATAAACCTTCTTTAAACAGAAACTTTATGACACTTCGATACTCAGTTTTCGACATTTTGAAAAAATACGCGACTCTCGTTATTCAAATGCCTGTTAAACTAAGACTAAGCATTTCATGTCGGTGCATGTTTCTTATATT
Source organism: Parnassius smintheus behrii (assembly GCA_036936625.1). NCBI lineage: Eukaryota > Metazoa > Arthropoda > Insecta > Lepidoptera > Papilionidae > Parnassius > Parnassius smintheus. Next base: position 27,718,499 of record JAUPFT010000024.1, read on the forward strand.
AAGTGCACGATAAACGTACTATTTAATGCAACACAACATGCAGCGACATGTCGCGTTGAACTATATCAGGCCAGTTCATTATGGGACCGCCTGGTACATTTAATAGATTTTTCATGATATCCAGATTCCCAAAGGTCTGATTACAAAATTTCGCGCGCTCGTTTTGTTGTCATCATCATCATGCCTTTCGCTTTCGCACGTGATCGGCTGAGATAGCATGCATTTTAACCCCGCCCACCACCTAGTTCGTGCCATCGACTAAGGCCACCTTAAGAATCAAAATGCAGAAGCGTTGTCACCCTTGAGGACTAAGATGGAATGCCTCGATTCCAGTAAAACGGGTCTCCGGTTAGGCTCAGCGATTGAAAATTCTTCCTAGATGGATTTTTTTCTAGTTTAAGAGTCTGTCTGGATGGGAACCACTCTATTATCTATTTTTTCCCTAGTCAGTAGTGCTTGTCATCTACTCTACTGTTGTGGTTGCATTCCGGGTTGAAGGAAGCCCTAAGAGGTGTCAATGGGTCGCAGTAGAAAATTACCACCAAGTGGACTGAGTGCTCGTTTTTAATAATATTGTTAACAAAAAATGTTGTATTATGTAGTTTATTATCATTAACCATAAGTTAAGTTCAATCAGTTAATACACATAGATCAAACATGGTACGCACTTGCATACCCGCTCGGACCGCTGCTTCTACACCAACTCTCGAGTCTTCAAATACGAGACACTGTCATAAATAATGCATTATGTAAGTACAATAAATAGACAATATTAATTCTTAAAGATGAAATCTGTCAAATCAAAAAATTCGCTACTGGACTTATGATTCTCCATGTTACGAAGAAGTCGTTAACGCCAAGTTTAACCATTTCACGTTTAAACGCGTCTTCGAACTTCTTAATTTTTTTATGGTTCTCTTCTTAATAGTTTCGTGCTTAATTTCTTGATTCTCTTCGTTTTAGTTCGTAATTTTTAAAAAATATAAATAAAAAATTAAAAATAACTTTTATAATTGCAAACATATTTTTTTTTGCTAATTCGACTTATTTTCAATGGCCCCGCATAAGGCTCGCTATTATAATAGAGAACAATCAGTTGTGAAGCAGATTGCCACCTACTGCTGAATTGCTGAACACAACTCAAGTGATCATACTTGAAATAATCTCCTCAATTGATCCTACCACCATATTTACCTTACTGATGTAGGTAATAATGAGACGGGTTGAATTGAGCCATAAGTAAGGTCTTATCTAACTTCATAATAAAGTATGTGAACGCACCGATGCTCCACTTAGGACTGGTTTTCAGGTATACAAAAAGTACTCTGTGGGACTAGTTCGCGCGCGTTAGCTAGGACACACTTGTATAGTACTGAAGCGGGGAGCGAGGTGGTAATTAAAGGGCGCTTCAAAATTTGTGCTGTCATTTGTATTCCGAGTGCCGCCGAGTGCGTACGTATGTATAAATGTAAGTAGCGTAATGTAAGCTAAGACTTATTTTATTTCCCTAAAAATAAGGAAAATAAAGAATAATGGCCAGAGTGGGTGAGGCAGAAAAGTTTCTAGAAAGTCACTAGAATACGTACACTTAAATATCGCGCCCATTGGCTGGGAATTCATTCGACATTTGCTACTTACCAGAAAAAGGAAGAACAAAGTAAAACAAAAACTCTGCTCTGTCCTGCCCTCAGCTGCCTCCCTGACAAGATATCATTATCATCATTACAGCCCTTCACAAGTCCACTGCTGAACATAGGCCTCCCCCAAGTAATGCCACAAAGCACGGCCCTGAGCCACCTGCATCCATCGACTTCCTGCATGTCTTACCAGGTCGTCACTCCATCTAGTGGTGGTCGCCCTACACTACGCCTACCGGTACGAGGCTGCCACTCGAGAACCTTTCTTCCCCATCGGTTATCGATTCTTCGAGCTATATGGCCGGCCCATTGCCACTTCAGCTTACTAATCCGTTGGGCTATGTCGGTCACTCTGGTTTTACTGCGGATATCCTCATTTCTGAGCCTATCACGCAGAGAAACTCCGAGCATAGCCCCCATCCATAGCTCGCTGAGCGACCTTGAGCGTCCTCATACGGCCAGCAGTGAAGGACCACGTCTCAGATCCGTAAGTCATCACTGGCAACACGCACTGGTTATACACTTTAGTTTTCAGAGATTGAGGTATACCTGACGCGAAGATATGTCGTAATTTCCCGAACGCCGCCCAGCCGAGTTGAATCCGTCGATTGACCTCTCGGTCGAAGTTGGACTTACCTAGCCGGACTATTTGTCACAGATAAATGTACTCGTCAATAACTTCGAGCATAGTGCTCCCAACAACTACCGGCAAAGGTGTGACATGGACATTAAACATGATCTTTGTTTTGTCCATGTTCATTTTAAGACCTATCCGTTTGGAGACACCATTGAGCTCATTGAGCATATTGCTAAGGTCCTCCAGTGATTCTGCCATACCATCGTCGGCAAATCGAAGGTGAGTGATGTACTCGCCATTGATGTTAATACCGTATCCTTTCCAGTCCAGTAGCTTGAAAAGTCTTCCAACGCAGCGGTGAAGAGTTTCGGGAATATAACATCACCCTGTCTTACACCTCTCTGCAGTTGGATAGGTTTCGAACTCTGGTTCTGTACTCGGATAGCCATCGTAGCCCTACTGTACAAACACTACAGCACTTCGATATACCGACAGTCAACCTGGCACCGCTGAAGGGACTGTACCACCGCCCAATTTCGACGGAATCAAAGGCTTTCTCATAGTCCACATATGCCAGGCAAAGTGGCAGATTGTACTCTTCGGTGTTCTGTACAATCTGCCGCAGGGTATGTATGTGGTCTATGGTACTGAAGCCTTTTCGGAAACCGGCTTGTTCGGGAGGCTGGAAGTCGTCGAGTCTGCGTGCGAGACGATTCGTAATGACTCTCGAAAACAGCACGTAGACGCGGCTCAGAAGGGAAATCGGTCTGTAGTTCTTCAAGAGAGCGTTGTCGCCTTTCTTAAAGAACAAGACCACCGCGCTTCTGCTCCACGCCTCCGGAGTAGTGCCACCATGCAGGACGGAATTGAAGAGCTTCTGAAGGACTTCAAGTACCGGTGTTTCACCCGCTTTCAGAAGCTTCGCTGTAATTCCATCCTCGCCCGGGGCCTTGCCGTTTTTAAGGTGGTGAAGAGCCATTCTAATCTCGCTCAAACTGACGTCCGGGATATCATCGGAATAGTGTCGGATAAGACTTGCTCTTGAATCGTTACTCACACTTGGGTGTGGCTCCAACGATGATGTGTACAGCTGCTCATAGAACCTCTCAATAAACACTCAGAATCTCAGGTGTCCCGGAAACGATGTTGCCACACTCAGTCTTCAGCTTTGACAGTTGGCTCTTTCTGGCAGACAGATCTCTGGCAAAGACTTTGGAGCCCTGGTTCTGCTCGATTGCTTCTTTAATACGAGCAGTATTAAAGTTGCGTAATTCTCGCCGCAAGCATTTGGAGATCTGTCTGTTCAGTTGCCTGTATGCTGTCAAATCTGTCGACGATTGCAGCCTCATCTCCCGTCTAACAGCCATGAGATTAAGAGTGTGATCGGAGAGTTTTTGTGTTCTTCTGTGGCGGGTCTTGCAGAACTTAGCTCCGACCGCATGGACAGTTTCCACGAGCTTGTCATTCATATCGTCCACTGCATTGCAATCTTCTAGGCACTGAAAGTGGTTACGTAACTCGAGCTGAAAGGTTTCGGGATTCTGGATTAGAGCACGAGGGGGACGGAGCGTTGACTTCATTAGACGAGACCTCTCCAACTTAACGTTTAGGTTCAGTGTGCCTCTAACCATTCGGTGATCGCTGCCAGTTTTCACCCTTGCGATCACTGAGACATCACTGAACAGTTGGTGTCTGGTCGTCATAATGAAGTCAATCTCATTTTTTGTCGAACTGTCGGGGCTCGACCAGGTCCACTTCCTGTGAGGCCGCTTCTGGAAGAAAGAGTTCATCATAAAGAGTCTTTCTTTCTCCATAAAGTCGGCTAGCTGCTGGCCCCTTCGGTTCCGTTGCCCTACTCTTAATTTCCCTACCTTCAGCTCACCGCTTTCTCTTGTTTTGCGTTGAAGTCTCCCATCAACACCGTGTAGTGGGTTTTGGAGGAATGCATGGCTCTGAAAATATCCACATACATTTCCTCCACCTCCTCATCGGGATGTGCCGAGGTTGGTGCGTAAACCTGTATGACCTTCAGCGAATACCGTATGGTAGAATCGAATATCAAGAGAGACTTGTGGACGATAAATCCGACACCTCCTTGGGACAGATGGTCGCCCTCCCGGTGATAGAACAAGTTGGCGGACTCGAGGATTGCCGTGTCCTCCCCCTCTCTTCGGACCTCGGATAATCCAATAATATTCCAGCGCAACTTGACTATCTCTTCTTCCAGCTCCAGTATCTTCTCGTCAGTCCTCAGGGTGCGTGCGTTATATGTTGCCAGGTCGAGTCGTCGTAGGTGGCAACCGAACCTCCACCGGAGATTCTTAGAGAGAGGTCGCCACCGTAACCAGGAATAGCGGGGCCGCAGGGGACTGGGGGCCGTTTGTTTGCATCGTTATTCATGGGGGGATATTTGCCATAGTTGCCACGCTTGGTGAGCGGGTTGGCAACCGCAGTTTTTTATTATATCACAGTTGTTATCAGGAAGATGCTGCTGCCCATCTCCTGCCGGTCTCCCTCTGTCGCCTCTTACGACACCCACGGGAAGATATGGGGTAGTGGATATTCTCAACCGCCACTACACGGTAAACACAAGATAACAAGCGTTTTATTCGTCCTGAAAACCCCAGGAATTCTATTGACAACACAAATGTACATTGGGCTGCATCAACGAAAATAAAAAGGAAAATAATTGATGGTTACCTTATTGGGTCGCGGTTTAGCGGGAAATTTGGATGCAGCTAACACGTAAATATCCGGATGCGGCTTGCCTCGATTGACTTCTGAGTCAGTAATGCTTACCTAAGATAACATTTTTATTTGGTTTATCTATAGGTTATTTGCAAATCAAGGTTGGCGAGTTTACTATATTTGTAGTGATTGCCCCCCGCAGGGTTCAGTATTGTGGACTTGTACGCACTACGAACGCTAGATGGCACTGATGCTTGGAGATAAGCCTATCCAAGAATGCACTGCACTTAATTTTCTGTAAAATGTCCATTTCGTATGTGCATTATAAGGTTGGTAAGGTAGTTGGTAGTCTATACTATCGCACTGTTAATGTTGCTTCTCATTCCGCTTTTTTGGGATCTAAGTTTGACGTTTTAGAGAGAATTTCCTACATCACTGCTCACCAGCAACCCGTCCTTCAGTCAGGAAGGTACTCTATATAATTAAAAAATAACATAACATAACATAAACACTCACGCCTGTCACATAGAGGGGTAGGCAGAGACTACGGACTTCCATTTGGCACGATCCTGACATACCTCCCTCGCCTCCTTTTCATCTATATATCTACGCATACATGCTGGTTGGTTAAGGGTACTTTTGATGTGGCCCATTTTCAAAATATCGCCAATTTGGTCGATAAACTTTCGTCTAGGGCGTCCCTTCTCGACTCTGCCATTCACATCTGCCATATAAATTTGCTTTGTCACTCTTTCCCCATTCATTGTTTCCACATGACCAAACCACCGAAGCATTCCTTTCTTAATCCTAGCCATAACACCATCGTGCATACCACATTTTTCTCTTATCACACAATTTCTCACCCTGTCATTCAGATTCAACCCTAGCATACTCCTTAAAGACCGCATTTCTACAGCATGTATTCTACTTTCGTATTTCTTCTGTTGCATCCAACTTTCACGACCATACATTTAGGTAGGGATTTACACAGCATTATGAATTACCAAACACACACACACACACGCATAGCATTATAAATTATTAATTTAAATACGTGCCTTTTTTGATAGATTCTGATTCTTCATAATATATTATAGAGCCCCATTCATTCTATTTCCTACATTCACTCGTCGTTCTATATCCTTATCATATCTACCATCCCTGTTAAATACACATCCCAAATACCCGAACTCATCCACTTACTCAATCAACTCCCCTTCTTTTCCTATTTCATATAACGTTTTACTTTCTTCTCTTTAAAAAACCATCACTTTTGTCTTACTTACGTTAACTTTTATTCCTCTTTCTTTTAATGCCCAGTTCATTAATGTAACCATCATTTGCAACTCAGCCGCCGACGACGCAAATATGACTTGATCATCGTCCTCATTCTTCATCTTTCAAAGTTTGCAAACAACTGTCCATAAATAGGTTGTTCAGCCACAGGAAAGTTACACAGCCCTGTCTGACACCTTTTTAGATGCTAAACCAGTCAGAGTAGACCCCGTTGATCCTGACACAGTAACAGAAACAAAAACTTTTTTATTCAATGTAGATTATAACAATACTTATTGAAAGTCACTTTTTTAATTTACCACTGGTTCACAAAAAAAACCTCTGTCCTGGGAAGAACCAGCGAGAAACCCAGCGGGAATATTTTTTTCCAATAATAGCTTACAATCATGTTTACAATTAACAACACAAGACAAATTAGAAATAGTTTGGTAGCGGTCACCCTTCCCAGGGGCTATTATCATCCATAAATTCCTTAATATTATAATAAACCTTTTTATACAAACTTAGTTTAATAACATTTTTGAACTTTGTGTATGACAAATTTTGTATATTTTCTGGGATTTTGTTGTAAAAGCGTATACATCGCCCCAAGAATGAATTACTGACTCGGTGGAGTTGAGTAACTGGTACTACTAGCTTATGTCTGCTCCTAGTATTTACAGAATGAATATCACTTATTTTCGCAAAACTACTTTTATTTTTGTGTACGTACATTACATTTTCATAAATGTATTGAAAGGCCAGAGTTAATATATTGATTTCCGTACATTTTTGTCTCAGTGACTCTTTTGGTTTTAAATTATATATTGCTCTAATGGCCGTCTTCTGCAAAATAAATCTAATTTCAGTGTCAGTCGCATGTCCCCATAGCAAAACACCATACGACATAATGGTGTTGAGCTGATTAAATATATATTTAATGCATGGGAAAATTCGCAGGATGCTTTGGGTGTGTTCTGTGACCTATCCAATGCCTTCGATTGTATTCACCATGAAACATCAATCAGGAAACTTCAACACTACGGCGTAAGAAGCGATGCTCTTAAATTAATTATTTCATATTTAAGTGAAAGAACGCAAAAAGTTGTCATCAATAGTCTAATAATAGATCTTCCGGGTCGATTGTACAAATGGGTGTGCCTCAGGGCTCAATTCTCAGCCCCTTTCTGTTTCTGACTTACCTTACATAGTAGGTAATAACCATCATATAGTATTATTTGCTGATGATACTTCATTAATTTTCAAATTAAAACAACAGTTATTAAATTACGACGAAGTAAATAGTGCTATAGCTAAGTTAGTCAATTGGTTTAATGTTAATAATTTGCATTTGAATGGAACTAAAACTAAATGTATGAAATTCGTCACTCTTAATGTTAAACATGTCAATACTAATGTAATTTTAAATGGGATGAAACTGAGTCTTGTTGATACCACCATTTTTCTTGGAATCACACTGGTCGCAAAGCTTCAATGGCTCCCCCATATATCAAAACTAGCTAGCAGACTTAGTTCTGCAGCATATGCTGTAAAAAAGATTAGAACTCTTACCAGTGTTGAAGCAGCTATTATTTAGTTATTTCCATAGCATTAGAGTCCCTATAAAGGGATTTTAATGCCAGTATAAAACCAAATGAGTTCAGTATTTGCCATAATACAGTCCTGTCCACTCTGCTATAAGCCTTTTCCAAGGCCATGAACGCACAAAAAAACCTTCTGTTTTTGGCCAAAAAGTTCTCCGCAATCATGCGCATGAAAAAGACTTTTGCACATCCCAAATTTTTGCATTAGTTTCTTTCATAACCCTTTCAATTAACACCTTAGTATACAGTTTATCCACAATACTAAGCAAACTGATACCACGAAAGTTTTTGCAGTCCTGCTGTGACCGTTTTCCATATGCCATACACTTGACATCACGTCTGCAGGAGCGGCGGTCTGGCAGGTGGTGGTGCTCATGGAGGGTTTACGGCCAGTGTGCCTATTTGCCTTAACCGTGTGACGTACATTCACTGTGGCTGGATTCGTTCGCATTCTGTATGGCGTTTACACGCATTGACATGCGCGACTTCGGTAGATGTTTGTGCTTACGCACTAACAAGGGGCCAAGCCTCTTTTACTGGTTCGCCAGTTATTTTGCTGTGGACTACGGTCCGGTTCCCGAATTAGCGTTCCCTTCGGGGGGAGTGCACCAAAATGGTTGGCGCTCACTGCGCACGGCGTGTGCCTCCCCTACATTTTTTTAAATAAAGGTAGGAGAGCGAAGCCCTTGTATTTTGTATAAATATATTGTGAACCTTTTCCAAGCGGGAAAAGATAAATAATAATAAAATAATAATGTAAACCTAATACAAGTGGAATAAGGACGTTTTATGTTCTTAACCTTTCTCGAGCCCTGTCTTTGTGAACGGGGTTCACTTAGTTTATAAGACACTACCAACAGCTTTCAATTGCTCTAGTGAATATTCATTATTCTAAAAGACACCTAAAAGAACTAAGTTACTAAACAAACACAACGTAAAAAAGGGTCCTAACCAAGACGATCACGCCAAAAACATTACAAACGGCCTAATATGAAACCTTTAGAAAGATTAAAACATATGTTATTTATCCTGGTCCTGGGTATATATATATATATATATATATATATATATATATATATATATATATATATATATATATATATATATATATATATATATATATATATATATATTAAAAAGGGGAAATTGCCTAATTATAAATAATATAATATATCTATTAAGCGATAAGCCAAGAAGGGGGGGGGGGGGGGAGCGTTACAATATGAAGAAAAAACAGCGTAGGTAATAGCGCAGCCTTGTGAAACACCAGCGTTAATAGGCTTATAACCGGAGCATGCACCATCTAATACAACTTTGATACTCCGATCTGCGAAAAAATTGGTGATCCAATTGCACAATTTTTTGGGCAGGCGATAGAAAGGAAGCTTCGAAGAAGCGTTTTGTGCTGAACCCGATCGAAGACCTTCACTACGTCTAAACTAACGGCCACGGCCTCCCCTTTGGACTCTATTGCCTCCGCCCGTCTATGGGTTGGGTAACCCTGAAGATTATCAGATGAGCGACCTCGACGGAAATCGTACTGGCGATCACTAATCAGCTGTTGATCCTCCAGTTACCTCATGAGCTGGCAAGTAATAACTGTTTCCATCATTTTAGAGAACAAGGAGTTGATACCGGTGCTAACTCCGGAGCAAACGTCTTTAGTACGTCTTCACCGTCACTTTATTTTTCTTAAACGTCTTCACCTATTGTGGTGGGACTCCATGAGGCTCATTCGACTTATTGACGTCCAGGGAGAGGAGTGCTTTGCACACCAAGCTCTGCGTAAACAGCATATCCTGTATGGAGCATTCACAGCGCGGGATAGTTGTGTTACCCCCGTTATCGAGAGTCGAGTTGGATACAAAGTGAGAGCCTAGCAGATCGGCTTTTTTCTTTGAGGCATAGTCCAGTGAGTCTTCCTCTCTGTGCAAATATGGCAGAGATGGCTGACTAAAGTTCCCTTGGACAGTCTTGGTGAGAGACCAGAATGCACGTGTTCCAGAAGTAAGTCGAACTAGTTTCTCGCGAATTCTGCCGATGTGCTCTGACTTTGCCTTGGCAATAACACTTGCAGGATCTGGAGGCGGAATTATTCTTCTTTTTAAGAGCACTGATGTTTGCATCCCGAGACGTTGATGCTCAGCCCAGGTTCGGTAGCACTCCTGTATATGGCAGGCATGATGCAATTTTACAGAAGTGACCAAACTATGACTGAGTTCTACCTACGATTGGCACCACAGATAACTGAATAAATAGTTACATTCTCTGAAGTACCACATCAGCGATAGAACCATAAACAAAGTTGAGATCATCCGACGAGAACACCCGCGAAGTAACCTGTTGTGTCAGACCATATGCCAAGGCAAAGTCATAAACAGATCTACCCGCATGGTCGGTTAAACGAGAAGCAAGCCATTTAGAGTGGTGGGCGTTAAAGTCACAGAGCATCACAGTGTCTGCGGATAAGACCTGTTGTAGTACGGAGTCTGCAGCCATTTGGACGTGGTCGATAAGTCGGCCTGTGTCAGCATTACCGCTATGGGACCTGTACAGACACACGTAGATGCGTGGATAGTCATCGCTGTCTACGCGCAACCATAGGATGAACAGGTTCGTACCTTCAAGACTACCGAGGCGTCAAAACAGATGTCCTCTCTGAAAAATATGCAAACTCCAGCCCGGGGCACAAAGGACTGTTCTAATTTGTAAATCGGGTAGGAGAGATACGAAGTATTAGCCGGAGAGGACACCTGGCGCTCGGTTAGAAAGAGCTAGACCGGCTTCGCTGACTCCAGATGGTAGTGGACGGCGTTAAGGTTTGAAAGTCCCAGTTCCCTTTACAAGACGTAATAATTTACGGATAGCGTGAGGCAGGGGTCGCCTTTGTCATATGTGGATACTCAGTGTGAGATTCTCCGTCACCAGCGGTGCTGATACCCTCTTGGGGTATTTAATTCCGCTGCCATGTTAAGGGAGGGGGGGAGGGATTCAGATTTCCGACCACCTGCACTTACTAGGCGAAACGCTGAGGAATACCTCTACTTCACGCTGGTATTCTACCGCTGGCCGCCTTGTTTCCAGTAAAAAGGGTTTCTGGCTCTCTACTCTCACCATAGAAAACACGACAGAATTATGCTGCTATTTACATTGGTATTATTATGAGAGAGTAGTCCTTCCTCGGTCGACCAGACACATCTGTGCTAATCATAATATAGCTACAGCACGATTAATACATATACATAATATATACATAATACGAGAACCGTGGTAGCTCAGATGGTTAACGCACGCTGTAAATATAACAGAACGCGAGTAACCCGGGTTCGATCCCCGCCGGCACCAATGAAATTGTTAATTGCAATTTTAAGTGCTGATTTACCACGTACTCGGCGGTGAAGGAAAACATCGTGAGGAAACCTGTATGTCTGAGGAATAAGAAAAGAAAATTATTTCGTAGACATGTGAGGTTCGCCAAAACGCATTAGGGCAGCGCGGCGGACACTTCCTTGCCCTAAAACCCTCTCAGAAATGAGGGGAGGCCTGTGCCCAGCACCGGGACGTATATAGGCTGTAACTTTACTTTACTTTTTTTTACGATTCTACAGCGCATTAAAAATATTTAAATATATAATTATAGCCCGTAAAAGTCCTATATCATACATAAATGAAACTAACGTGTTTTTAATAAAATCAATCAATTGTTAATTAAAAAACACTAAAGATATTACCCAATTAGATATTTACCTTATGATGGAATAAACCAAAAAGTTCGGGCCTTTCAGTGGCATGCATTCGTACCGCATGTGCTGTAGAGTTGGTAACTAGAGCCAAGGGAATGTTGTTATTACCGAGATGGATCAGAAGTCGTTCAGCCCCTATAAGAAATTCATATAAAGCAAAACTGATCTCAAAATGATCATGTAACGAAGAAGCTTGTGATTTAAAATAAATCTTACTTACTTACTTACTAAACTTTATGCCTGCAATTTTATTTAACTGAATGAAGGCACTAAATACGAAGCAATTTTTAATGACATTAGAGTGACAGACGAACTGGCTAACCTGATGTTAAGTAACAAAGAAGGCTATAGACATGTTGTCTCCCCAGAACCCTGTAGGATAGAATGCCTCATTATCCGAAGCTAAACTGGCTTCAAATCGGAACACAATAAAAGTAGGAAGAAATGTTTTCTTTACTTTATTATACTCCTCACCAGTACAGAAAAAGGAACACAGTTACCCAGGAGCGCATTGTAGATTAAACTATTTTTATAAACACATGAATCTTAATGTTATCTTAACATAGGAATATTCTACAAATACCTTCTTTCAACGGCGCACTTGGCAGCAGTTTTTTGGCTGAATCAGACAGCTGCATCTCAAACTCATCAACGGATATCGGTAACTTCAATTCACGAACAACCGCAACGCTTAATTCGCGATCAGTTACACCGTACATCTATTAGGTATATTAATGATTTCATTGTATGAAAAAGAATACGTTTAGATGCCGAATAGTATTTACAGCTATATTATGCGGATAGAAAACGTCCTTCTTTTTCTTTTCTTACTTACTAATAAAAAAAAATTGTTGTATATTCTTTCATTAGGGAGGGGGTAAACGAGCACGCGGCGCATCTGACGGTGACTACCACCGCCCAAGAACAACTGCCGCACCAGGGGAATTACAGGTGCGTTTCCGGCCTTTTCAAGAGGGGTAGGCTATTTTCTTGAAGGTCCCTAAGTCGTATCGGTCCGGGAAAATCTCTGGTGGTAGTCAATTCCACAAGGAAGTTGTGCGAGGAAGAAAACTTCTTTTAAATCGCGCGGTGGTGGACCGCCAGTCATCCAGATGGTATGGACCGTATAGCGAGTTTTGTCGCGTTGTGTGATGATGAAATTGTACGGCTGGAATTAGTCCGAACAATTCCCCCCACAAAGTCCCCGTGGTGAATGCGATAAAATACGCAAATAGATTCAAAATATTTTTGCAGTGCCAGTGAATCAAGCCGATCGAAAAGAACTCGATCGCTGACGATTCGAACGGCTCTGCGCTGGATGCGATCAAATGAGAGCTTGCACTTGAGAGCCCCAGCCCAGAAATGGGAACAGTATTCCATGTGTGTCCGAATCTGCGCCTTGTAAATTTGTAGGCGGTGTGCCGGCGTGAAATACTGTCCCAGCTCTGCTGAGCACGATAAGCTTTTCAGTGGCCAATTTGACCTTCTTTTCCAAGTGACCATGACACTGTACCTCACTCGATATGTCAACGCCGAGGATTCCCATACTGGCTAAGACAACAAGGGGAGTGCCAAATGAAACTGAGGAGATACGACAAATGGATTTGTTTTTTTGCGGTAAACGCGCAAAGTTGTGTCTATTGGTGATTGAACTGGACTGGATTTAGTCGCCCCCAGTCCGAGACTTTCTTCAAAAAAGTCTATATAAATATAAAATCATTTGATATTGAGAATTAATCGTTTTTAAATAGAAATTACCTGGATTTGTAGTTGACGGTAATAATTTCGACCATATCGTTCACATATTTTCGTTACGATTTTTTGGTAAATTACTTCGGAATCTGAAATAATTTTTGTTTTGAAATTTCTAAGAATCCTTAATATACTTAGCATTATTTCGAGTATCTTTCGCTGTAAACTAGACTTCTATTAGCTATTGATTCCTAGTAATTGGGAATTAGATCAGCAAATTGATTACTGTAACCTCAGATGAAGTAAAAAAAGGTAGATATCGCACCTAGAACAAGAAACTGTAACCAATTTTATAACTTTGTGTGAGTCAGAGAAGTGTTGCCACTTTTTTTTAAAGACCCTGAAAATCGAGATACAATACTACAACTATAAGAGTAATGTGCAAAAGTATATCTGTCTGTTTTAATAAATTTCAACAATTTGACAATTCAAATAAAGATGAAGCACGTAGGAGGCGTTTGTAGATCATATAAAAATCTTCTTGATAGATTGTCCAGTGAGCATGTAAGCATCAACAAAATATACAAATTATGTAATGTAAAACATGTTTATTATAAAAAATAACTTAATACTAAAAATAAACTAGTAGGAATAAAAAATAATATTCCATGGAATTAAAAATATAAGTACTATTCTTAATGAAAAAAGTACATTTTTGTAAATGCAAAATAGAACAATCTCCAGGAGGGAGAAAGAAGAAGAGATATGAATTATAAGCCGGAGAGGACACCTGAGTCTCGGTTAAAAAGAGTAAGGCCTCCGGGTGTTAGTGGTCAGCATTAAGATTGGAATGAAGTGTCCTGATGTTGCAAAAAATCACGGATAGCGTGACAGGGGTCACCTTGGTCTTATTGCTCCGCTTGCCCCTAGCAGTTTTAGTCGCGAGCAGAATTCTCCACACTTACCATACGAAACAGCAGCATTAAGCTACTATTTTACGCTGATATTCCGAGAGTGTGGTCCTTTCCCGGTTGAGCCGTCCCTTTCGTGCTATAACTATACTACTAATAGTATAACTGCAGCATGGCTCTACCACGTAAATAATTCATGTCTTATAAAAATATTCGTTGGTAGCCTAAATTTATAAATATTTTTTGATAGTAAAATAATTTGTAAGTACTCAACAATTAAAACAGAAACATCAACGACTTAAAAAATTAAATATTTTTGACTTCAATTAGATGTAACATGATAACAACAAAATAAAAAAAAATATGCTGACTACATATATTTTTATAATTTGGCCTAAAATTAATTGCCCAAATCTTGGACCATTATAAATAAGAAATACTGGCAACATTCTCCCGTGACGTAATATCGAAGGATTGACATTCATGCTTCGAATAACCTTCAAAATTGTGTTGGAATAACAAATTAAAATATAGTTAAATGAGTGTTTACGAGTGAAACGGTATTGCTTCAGACTTTTTGTTCACTTTAGTATTGTTTTTGCACACATTTAACTACACAGGACGGCATTTTGTAGGCAAATTTACTGCACGACGCCTCGGGAAGTACTGAGTGAAAATGAGCGTAGTTTGACTGTGTGCGTGAACGCGTGTGTTTACATAAAGTAGCGGAGTTTTTTTGGCTTCACCAATAACAAAAGCCGCGCTGTATCTACCTTTTTTACTTCATCTGAGGCTGCAACTGCAATTTCACAGTATATTTTAACTTTTAAGGTTTATATCTCCTTTTTACTTTTACGGGTTTCGTATACCTGTGGTGTAATCGACGAACGAGGCCCTGACAACCGATTGATAGCAGAAAATCTATCATAAATAAACAGTAGGGGAGGAGAAAGACCTAAATTTAATGTTGAATAAATATTTTCAAATAATTTTACAAGTCCACTGCTAAACATAGGTTTGATTTTATTATATCCTCACTAAGTACCTTGCCGTTTATAAGATGCTGGTAGCCATTCTAACCTCATTCAAATTGACGTATGGAACTTAAGGACAGTGGCGAATGAGATTAACACTTATTACCACCACCCAAAGTACCTATCTTGTCGCCAGCAATACGCTATTCTGATTCGCCAACCACACAAACTTTTTAGATGAATTGCCAGTGCCTGATTTAGAGATCCCCCACCGGCCTCTTCTGTCTGTGCCTGCTCAACCAACGAACATATTCACTAGATTTTTATATTTTACTAGCTTTTCACCCTGCGGTTTCACCCACATTAAATCAAATTTTTGTGATAGTAAATGTCGACGATCGCCCATGAACAACTGCAACACTAGGAAAATTGCAGGTGCGTTGCTGGCCTTTTTAAAAGAAATAAACTCGTTTCTTGAAGGTATTTAGTCGTAAGTCATCCGGAAAATTCTCCGGTGATAGATGATTCCAGAAAGAAGTTTCGCGAGAAAGAAAACTTCTAGTAAAACGCACAGTCATAGTGGACCGCCAAGCATCCAGATCGTGTGGATGGTACCTACCGTGAGTTTTGTACCGATATGTTTTTGTGCAATTTAGCGGCTAGAATTAATCTAAACAATTTTTCTAAGTACTCTTCGTGGAAAATCCGATAGAAAATGCAACGGGACGCATCATCTCTTCGCAGCGCCAGTGAATCGAGCCAATCAGAAAGAACTCGTTCGTCGACGATCAAATCACTCTTGCTGACATGCAGCCAAATGGAAGGAGCTGGCACGTGGGTGCTCTGATCCACAGATGAGAACAGTACTCCATGTGAGGTTGGCTTGAAATACTGTCCTGCTCTGCTGAGCATTCCAAGTTTTTTAGAGGCCAATTTAGCCTTCCTTTCCAAGTGAACATGGAACTGTACGTCATTCAATATGTCAATGTCGAGGATTCCGATGCTGACCGAGGCAGAATGGGGAGTATCTTGAAATTGAGGAGATACGACAAAGGGGTTCTTTTTTGCCATAAATGCGCAAACATGTGTCTTCTGAAATTTAAACAGTCGTATATTGTTTATTAAAGATTCGTCTTCAGACACAAGTTTATAAGTGTAAAAAGCATCGCCAGAGATACGACCATTAACAAGAACGTATAATTTATTTACAGAAGAAGCAGCGTAGGTGCAGCGGTCGCAGCCTTGGGGAACACTAGCGTTAAAATAGGCTCGTAGTTGGAGTATGCACCGTCTACTACGACCTCGATACTTCGATCTGCAAGAAAACTAATGATCAAATTGCTCAATTTTACGGAAAGCCCATAGGAAGGAAGTTTCTAAAGAAGATCTTTGTGCCAGAGCCCATCGAAAGCCCTCGCTGTTCAACCAAGGCTTCTACTGCTTCCGCTCATCTATGAGTCAATTAAATTAGGAGATAAGAACTAAAATCAGGTGATTTGCCACACCGAATTAGCGGCCACTCCAATTCTGTGCGGTAGTCCTCAAGGTAGTGGGATGCATGAGCAGCTTATAATGGATTGCATCATGTTGGAAAACAAGGAGGCGATGGTGAAAGCCAGTAGTTGGATGGGTGGTCACCTTCTTAGTCTTAGTCGGTCTTCCGTAAATTCAAGATTACGCCAAGAGAGTAGGAGTACCGGAAAAGACGCGTTAGAACCGGTGCTAACTTCGGAGTACCCTTCCTTAGCACAATAGGAGATGCTGCATCAGACCCAATCTACAAAACTCGACAAATCGAACCCAAATCCTTCGTCTGAAGGATTTGGGTTTGTTTTGTCTGGGAATGGAAAGCAGCGTTATCAATCAATCATTCACCACGTTTTCATTTGGAACTTTATTAGGAAGGTAGCAGTAGATTAATAGAGTTATACATAGATATACGTTAGATAACTACTTGACTGTCTAAAAACTAAACTAGGTATTAAACGAGATAATGCGCATCATACCCAATATAGTTCCATCCATATCGAATAAGCAATGTGTTACTTTTTTGAATCTTTTGTTTAGGTGGCATAATCTTTTTATTGCAATAAATGGCCACGATCTCTTATGCAGGAAAGGATAAGAGATCATGAAAAAGACGCTGTTCAACAACTTTAAACATTTTTTGTCTATATTTTACCTATAGCACGCTACTAATTTGTCTAAAAGTACTGTGTGAATGACAGATATTATGATAGTGACAATCTAAATACCATAGACTTAGAATGTACTGGCGTACTGAATACTAAAGTCACAAGCAGAGACTGATTAAGTATTGAGGCCCTCCAAAGAGCCACGAAGAAGATTGTTTCAATGAACTCTTAAACACTTTTAGGTGTTCTAGTTTTTAGCATATCATATTATAAACCTTTTATTACCTAATTTCATGTAGTTTCATAATTATTACGAAACATAAAATTAAATTATCTGCTTACGTGATTTTTAAAAAAAAAACAAGAGAATACATAAACTTAAGGGGATATAGTAAGTCAGCTCAAATTCTAATTTCGTCCCCACTTGCCCACGCGTCGGATGCTATGTACCGACATGTTTGTAATCACTAATACTGTAAGTAGAAAGGTCGTTAGACACTTATTTCATTAGGTTTATCATAGTTATGCCTGTTTCTTAACGCCAAGCCAGTCGCTTCTTATTTTTATTACGGTTATTTCCCATTTTAATTGTACGTCGTCCTGTTGCGTAATGTATATTCTGATCGTAAGCGACACAACCTCCCCCTTCAAAGGCCGAAGCGAAGTGACCGGGCGGCGGGAATCACGCTTCAAGAGGGCGATAGTTTAGGTAATTTCTTTTTACAGTGAAAATAACGGTATTTTAAAAAAAGTAAATAACATAAGCACTGCTTTATAGTTAGTTCAGTTAGTATGCAAAGTTTCATGATCGTATTTAAAGTATTTTATGAATAACAGCGGTTTATTGTTTATTTTGGAGGTAGCTTTAGATTTTTTTTCTATCGAGAAAATTTTACGAAATCGTTTTTTCGTCTAACATAATCCTTAACATTAATCCTCAACTTTACCATATATTTATTTCAAAATTAATGCTGCAATATTTTCGGCATAACGAAGGATCTTGCTAAGCCATTTGAGATTATATTTCCCCTTAAGTTAAAAAATTCGTACTAGACGGGCAAAATGAGTTTCACTTCCACTAGCCCTGATACATTCAGCGGTAAGAGAAAAAACGTTCCAGTTTAAAGGTACTCTACGAGGTAGCCTGCAAATGTAGATATCTAGGTACTATGGTTGTAGCATGAATAGATCGGTTCTTCCGGGGAAGTATCACACTATCAAAGAATACATGACTTACGCAGATTTTCTCTACATGAGAAAATTAACTACTGCCATGTCTAAATATTTCTTGAGAATCAATGTCGCGGTAACGTTTTGGGAAGGTTATGTTCTCATACAGCCTACAATTTGTAGTCGGGTTCATATTTTGACTGACTTCATCATATAATTTTGTTTATTGTAATGTTCTTTCATCCAAAAATCACCTACTTTGAGGCTTCTTAAAATAACTGAAATATTCATACTCACTTTGTGCGACGGAATCCATTCATATAAAGTACACACTCATAGACACGTGTTTCATTTTTAAGTATGAACGTAACGTTATTTTCTCAGTAGAGTTATAGTTGAGAATTGCTGGTCAGACCAAATAAACTTATTTCTTTTCGTATTGTTACCATTCCATGGCTATATAGTGGAGAGTTCATGACTTAAGCTCTATTAGCCCTCCTATAATTACTAGTATAGTATACTTTTTGCGCCCTTCTCTAGATTCTCCTCTAGTCAAGTGTCACAGACTTTTTTTATAAAAAAGAATATTAACAATGCTATAAACATTACTAATATTCCCCTTAACCACTCGTGGTAAGCTTAAAATTGCTTGTGTTAGGAGTGGTTCACGCCAGTAGTCGAATGGTGGATTCGAACCCACGACCTTTTTGAGTTTGCGGTCCGCGCCCTGCCGTTAGGCTACTGTCGCATTACAGACTTAGATGATAATATCATAGAGTACCTATATAAAATTTATTAGCGGTGGTATTTTTTTTTAATTACGAAGGTATAAATACGTTGGATTCAAGATCTCTAATTTGACTCCCTTGGACAAATTCTCCGTGCAGTATGATACTCTGTCCAATACGATACTACTCTGTGACGCAACTCTAGCAGCTAAAATTTAGACGAAAAGCTAAAACGTAGTGATTATTTACTTTTGCTAGCAGCTAGTAACTTAGGTTTGGCATGAACGAGTCACCGGTCACGGTCACGGTGGTTGTCGTCACTTTTAGCGGTGGTCACCGGTGTTCGGTGACCACGGCAAGTGATCAGTTGCCGCCAGAATTTCTAACACTGCAGTGCAGTCTCGCAATTGACTTCGAGATGGAAGGTTTGCGCGTCTTCTACGTTACGCGTGTAGCGTGCGACGTAGCCTATATTAGGTACACAAAAATTAAAAAGTATGTTAGAGGCAAGTGTCGGCGTTTCGCCTGGCTCGTGACAGCCATGAGTGGTGTGTTGTAGATACACTGCTGCAGCGAGTAGCCGCTACCAGGAACTCGTATGCGGCAATCCCATACATAATTTATGAAAAAGTATGTAAACTAAGCTTTATAGCATAACCACTACGTGCAGTCTAGTCGGCGTTACCTGACTGGCAAAAATAATATTGTTAGCTTTAAAACACTAAATTTAGCTCTTAGAAAAGGACAAAATAATAAAGGGGCCATAAATAAAGATTCTTGAAGTGAAATCTTCTTGACATGCTGGTGACGTATTGCGCTTGCTCTATACTAGCGACGCATAATATAGCGGCCTGTGTACATGTATACATACGCATATATACACTAATACATTGTATATACTCATCTAAGTATATCATATTTGTTTGACTTTTTGGATGTGTAAAATCTTGTGATTTCGCGTCACCGACATGCTATAATAGCAGCAAGTGAAGTTATGTTGACACTTGAAAACTTATTTTTCCATTTTTTTGAGTTTTCACTTCTGTCGGCAATCGTTATGACTGCATCTGGTTTTTTTTTTGTAGTTAATGCCTTATACATAGTACACAAAAATATTTATATTTTGCTATCCCTCGTTTCGATATTGTTGCCTCTTTTGTTCACAAAACCGACCATAGTTCAGTTTTTGGACGACAGCAAGGTCGAAGATGACACTTTAAGGAATAGGTGTTATTTTCGATTGAAGGTGTCCGAAGCTGAACTCAAACGTTCGACCGACTCTAACGCTTCGCATACACCAAGTCCGTCATCGACCGAAGTTTGCACGGGCGACAACGGCAAAACTCGGACGATCGAATCAAACACTTGTAAAACAAAGAGAACGCGTACACCAACACGACCGTCATCGTCCGATAACGCACAAAAACGGCCGATAGCGGCCGATCAACCGTCGAATCCGAACTTGTTGGGATTTCTCGGTTTCTCGCCCAACTGCCGGCGCGGCATCTACAGTGCAAATTGATTGTATTTATAGTTTAATTTAATAATTTTGTCCTTATTCTGTTGTTTCTGTCAGTGTTGTTATCTACCTAAACGACTATGAATATTGTAAATATAAAAATATAAAAGAATACCGGCAACGTCCAATGTCGGCACAAGTGATACACTGTTGCGGTGTAAGCACATACACGTCTGAGTTACTCATCCGGGTGGTTCTGTCCGCCATTGGCCGACAAAATCGGTTTTGGTGTACACGTACCGTTATAATCCTACTTTACCCAAATTCTTAAATGGGTAAAAAATAAATAATTACAAAAATAACTAAACATAACGTTTATTAATTTAAAATAACATAATTTAAACTGCACTACATAATATAATAATATCATAACTAAAATACTACCCATACAAATATCCAATAATTTGTGCCAGGAACTGTAATTTGTGTAATAAATAATAATATTAAGCGAATATAGTTATTAAAATATTTAAGCGCACTATTTACTCATAAGTAGACAATAATTAAGAAACAATTGAGATAATAACTGTAAGAGTAACAAAAGATTTTGATCAATTGATTTTATTTCTTTAATATTTCAAATTAACCGCTTAGTACCTTTCTATAATATAATTATTGATCTCTGTGTTATTCCAATAAAACATATTTATTAATTATTGTTGCAGTACATATCTTCCTCTTTTTTGGGTCGTGATCATAAATGCTACAAACTTCTTTGGCACACAAAATATAAATCGCAAATAAAATGCAATAAACCCTTTAAAGATAAAATTTCAACCCACACCTCAAGTATACGTAATTGATAGTAAATATAACTTTACAATATACATAATATTCGTTGTTGCGTTAGTGATCGTGTAACTTTTGAACGATTTGGCCGATTATTCAGACACTACAATTATTACCATTGTCGATAAGATGGTTTAGTTATACTAGGATCCGATTGGTGGCGCTATAGTCCAGTTTCAGAAACTTTAAAAGTTCTAGTTATTAACAAAATTCACTCGTATTTACAATACATCGGTAATATGTTGGTTTTGTGCCAATTAAGTAAATTATATAACGTCTGAACCCTTAAATTTTATATTTACAGTGTAAAAAGTCGGAAGTGAATTTGAAGTGAAACTCATAGCGACACAGGACAGAATAACGTTTGCCAAGCCAGCTTGTTATACATAAAATATGACATTTATGTGAAATTTTATTTAACAATAAAAATAAGGACTGTTGATTATACAAGTTTTTTGGTTATATTTGTGCTGCCTGGAGGATTTTACAGCTTTCTCGGACCAACGATCTCCAAATGCTATTCTAATCCCATTCAAGAAACGTCTGTTCTTCGTTAAGCACTGCTATATTATGACAAAAATATAGAACTGTTCTAATTTTATACGACTTAAAAACATAATCAACATGCAGTAGTGCAAAAATATTCTTTATATTTGCTCAACTTGTAATCTTTCCAGAAACAAAACAAACGTAGCTGTTGATGAATTGTATTCTAAGGCAATCCCACCATCATTATAATACAACCGACCGTCAGTTGTATCTACTTTAGTTAATAGTTCTTCAAGCTGTAAAGGCACAATATTCACGAGTTCTACATATATAGACGTAAGTGCAAGTAACGTAACAATTCGCTTCGGCGATCAGCCACATTCTCGGCTACTCTAAAGCTTGGTATATTAATATTTAAAAACGCAACGTTTTCCCTCACGACCCATTTTACAGTGGACATGGTGCTTGAAATCCACTATTTAATAAACATTGTTTCCAAAATTTAGACGGTTTGAAAAAGTTACATTTTAAATCGTCTTAAGTTGAAAACGAATTATTTCCGATAAATACGGTTTTAACATACACCTTGTTTGTAATAAAACGATAAAAAAATGAGAGGTTTCTTGAATGTGGGAATCAGAAAGTTATCACTATTCTCCCGCCCATTAAAATAAAAAATCTGCTAAGTATTTAAAAACATTCGGCAAGTCATATAAACATAAAAATGTATGAAAACTCCTATGAATATTATGACCTTCACCATTTATACTAAATAAGTTAAGTATAATATTTTTTCAAACAAATTTAACAATAGATTTGTCTCATTATTAAGTATAGTACAGTATTTTCCATATTCCATAAGGTCACAAGCCGAAAAAATATCTATACTGTATAACATTAGCACTAGAGTATAAATGTATTCACGATACAATTATTTAAAAAAATGCTATATAATGCCCTTTGCGATTAAATTTTGTTGAAAATTAATGTAGAGAGTAGGCTTTAGAAAAAAGCATCAGTGTCAAGAGACAAGCAAGATTTATTTTAAATTCCCAAGGTTTTGAGTACTTTGTAGCGCCTATATAACAGCAATGAGTTCTTTGACGTTCAGGTGTCATAGTATAGCTTAACCAGGTTACAATCTACGGATACATCAGGAACTATCATAAATACCTTTAAATTACTAAAACGGGATTGTAGCCAAGCACTAATTTCTCAAATAAAGGGAGGTAAATTTTCGGACAACCGGATGGCTAAAACCGGCCCTGTTGATGTGAAGTCCTTGAGTAATATTTTTGATGAATAATATTGCAATACTTGAGTCACAAACAAAATAACATTCCACCTAAGAGCAAGTAAAGATTTTTGATTTTTTGTGAACATTTGTGATTAACTTTACAGACAGATGCTTTGTTTTACCCGAAGGATTAAAATTAAATGTTTCACAACCAGTAATTATACGGTCTCTCCATAAACTTTAATCAGGACCATAACGTTTGATAGCACTGGTTAGGGTTAGAACAGGTAAAGGTACAAAATCAAACAAATGAAATATAATAATTCCATTTTTTTCTCGTCCTATATGATCAATTGTTAATTTAGCAAATTTCGAACTAATAATATATTTTGTTACACCTTTAGTAATATTAATCAAAAGCGAAATCTTAGGAAGTAAATTTACAGACGGATAACTTATTATTACATATAAGTAGGTATTATTGCTCAAAGCCCCCCCAAAGGAACGGATGATGATGTATTATTATCTCTAGAGAAAATAATACAATGATGGTAATAAAATAAATAATATTTACTATTATTTTGTCTTTAGAGAGTAACAACTCTTTCAAGAAATACCTGATGGCAATTTGTAGAGTAGAGTAGAGTAGAGTAGTCATGTCCAATAGTGGACTTTAAACGGCTTAATACGATGCACGTTATCTTTAACAATATTTTATAATGCATAGTATATATATATATATATATATATATATATATATATATATATATATATATATATATATATATATATATATATATATATATATATATATTTAATTTCAATGTTTCGTATCACTTCACTATAGTTAGAACAATCAAATTTATTCGATTAAAGATCAACTATTTTTGAGTTTTAAAGATAAACATACCTAGTTTTATGCGTTGTAAATTCAAAAATATTCGTAGTCGAATACCATAATAAAAAAAACATATATAAGATATCGATATGAATGCATAAATTCATATTCATATGATTATTACGTAATACTATTCTTAGTCTCTGTCTATTAATGTTGTTAAATTCTTAAACAATCATGTGACTGATCTGATATGTTATAATACACCAGTCAGGAACGTACACGAATGTACACGTGCGTACAATAAATTTGTATTCACCCATTATTTTATTTTAGTTTCTGTCAAATATAAATAAAACATTTTTGTGAATATTCATCTTCAACATTGAAAAGATATTAAAATATCTCGAAAATTGTTCTCTTTTAGTTTTGAAGGCATTAGTAAAAGTTTAATTTTGTCAGTCTGATTCTAAAACTAAAATGAGCAAGTAGTGAACAATTGAAAAATGCACCTTATCTTTTATTTTTAAATTTACAAAGATAAACCCAATTTTAATTTATTTTCTAATTACACGCTTTTAATAATAATAATATAATCCAAACTAACTTTATGGCCGTCAACATTAGAATTTGAAAACACAACCGCAGTATGGCTTACATTTTCTTCACCATTATATAAACAACTGTTCACCTTTCTACCAAACTATTGTCCTGTCTTTATAGTTGCTAATATTATATACACATTCTAACTACATAATTGAACATTGGCTGGGATCTTGTCCAGCTGGTGGTGCAAAGCCCTGCGGTGGGGATCCAATGTCACCCACCAGCTCTGTTGGAGGCTGCCCAAGGTCTTGCATCTAAAAATAAATAGCTATTTAATACATATAAGTATAAACAAGTTAGTATCAAAATATCTGTCAAAATTTATCCTTATCATCACCATAGAATACTATAATACAAAATAGAATGGCTGTCAACCTTTTTTTGTACGATAATCGGCGTCGCCGGGAGCACACATACAAGCCATTACGTCGTATTATCACTACTACAAACTCGATGCGCTGTGTTAACAGACTGAGTAAATTTACACATTTTAGACTTTTGATTAATGTTCAAGATCATCATAAAAAAATACCGTTTAAATTTTAATACATTTTTATTAGTAAATAGTGTGGTATTTGGCAATTTGCATGCGAAATTTGTAAACGATTGTAACGTCAAAACACATCTCGTGTTGACATTTATATGTGCGAATTGACATGTTAGTGACATTTGACGGCTACACGGGCTCCGCCCACTCCCCTGTTCTATTATGTATGTATTATAGTATTCTTATCTATGATCATCATCATCTTTACAGCCTATCAGAAGTGCACTGCTGAATATAGATCTAGTCTATAGGTTACTAGGTTTAGCCGAGTATTAGATTACGCTTGGCAGTAAAGTTAAAGTTACAGCATATATACGTCCCACTGCTGGGCACAGGCCTCCCTTCATTTCTGAGAGGGTTATAGGGTAAGGAAGTGTCCGCCGCGCTGCCCCAATGTGTGTTGGCAACTTCACAACATTCACATCTTCGGAATATTTTTTTTATTCCTCAGGCATGCAGGTTTCCTCACGATGTTTTCCTTCATCGCCGAGCACGTGGTAAATCAGCACTTAAAATTGCAATTAACAATTTTATTGGTGCCGGCGGATATCGAACCCGGGTTTTATTTTTATTTTATTTTTATTTTTATTATTCACAAAATCCACAGCTTGTAACAATATATTTACACACAAATCTTATAAAATAGGTCTTGAAGCCAATTACGGATTTACAATATACTTATTTAGCTTAAAAGATTTACTCGCATTCTGTTATATTTACAGCGAGCGTTAACCACCTGAGCTACCAAAGTTCTTGGCAGACGCACGCTTGGCACACGGGATGATAATTACAGTTTTTTTAGATGATGTTAGGAAGACATTGATGCCCATTGCCTGGTTTGTGTCCTTCTGTCGCCTCATACGACACTCGCTTGACCTTATGGGGTACTGGACATTCTTACACCGCTACTAAATGGCTGTCCACAAACGCAATTTACACCTTTCTCTTCGAGTCTCCAAAGAAATTGCAAAATGAAAAAATAAGTTTTTTGTTACAAAATAAAGAGTGACAAGCGAGCACACAGTGGATGCTGTGACCCACAGATATCTACATTTATCTTCGATTAAGAATGCAGAAACGGAAAAAATGGAATGCCTCGTGCATACCATTTAGTCCTCCGTTCCATCCAGTATAGAGATTCTCTGGTTCTCTGCATTCACCGTACGAAGAACAGCAGCGTTAAGCTGCTATATTACGCTTGTATTCTGTGGATCCATCTCTGAACGAACCCACTCGTCTAAAACCATAATATAGCTACAGTATGGCTCTACCACATATGTTTTTTAATACAATATAATATGTAATGTAATGTTACAGCTTTAAAACGTCTCACGGTCACAGACCACCTGCATTTTTGAGAGAATTATGGTTAACGTATAGTTGCGGTGTAAGTATATCCACTTCCCCACATCGTCCCGATTCCCGTGGGTGTCGTAAGAGGCGACAGAGGTAAACTAATCAGTTGGGCAGCAGCGTTTGCTTAATACTTAATACTACTTAATACTTGAAAGCGTGGCAACTATGGCAAATAGCCCCCCACCCCCCCCCCCCCCCGCCCCCATGAGGTAATCTATAGGGGAGGACTACGTTCAACAGTGGACTTTAATAGGCTGTAACGGTAATGGTATGGAATTATAGATCCGAGACCCTGCACCCGTGCATCTCGGCGGATTTCTCATGACCTTGAAATATTTTATTATTAAAATGCTCAAGGATACTTATTTTTTATTGCACCACCGGCCACGTGATGAATCGGTTATTTAATTTTTTTTTTAATTAATAATTCACCTGCTGCATGAGATTGAGGACAATTTCAAAACGCTTTCTCTTGACATCCTCTGGGTCAGACTCTTGTTCTGGTTCCAACTCAGCACATACCTCTTCCATGAGCTTTTGTTGCTTTTCAAACCTAAGGATAAAAATGGATAGTTGGATTAATCGAAAAAATAACGAATGAGTAATTCATCATTGGGCGATTTATACACAAAAGTGTAAAAAAAAAATCATAATACAAAAAATACCAAATTTGATAAATGATTGTAGGCTGCTTTTTTAAGTCCTACTGAGTTACTGAACTATAAAAGTTCAAATTTGATTAAAAAAAAATCAAATAAATAAGTAAACTAGCATTTAAGGGAACTACAAGAGCCATATGACCCCGAATTATGCACGCACACATTTACACAATCAATGTGAACGTCATCTAACGACAGTGAGATTCTGACAAAAAATCAGAATGATTGCATGTATACTAGTATGGTTTTTACTCGATAAAAGAAATTTTTAAAGGCATCTTTGTGATGTTTTTCTATAGTATCAAATTAATAGTATCATGTTTTCAACACGACAATTAACTAGTATATATCAAGAAAAATATCATAATTTTTCTGTTTTTTTTTTACTGCAGTGTATTAAATACTTTGACGTATTATAAAAGTTGCGTTTAGCTCCTGTAGTCCCCTTAAGATATTACACACACCGCGAGAATTTTTTAAATAATTAGATAATTTAGAGTATTGTAATCTGTTAGTGTAGTAATATCCGTAAAGTAATAAGTTTCATTATGGTGTAAAAAAGTTACAAATATCCAAACTTTATATATTTTTGAGAGCGATATTCGTATCAGTTATTTACTAGATATGAGCGCGACACGCGATCTGCGACTGGCAACACGGTGTGAAACTAGCAATATTAAGTTTTGACATGCTCCCAGGACAAAGAACGTTTTTCAATGTGGCACTGCAAATGTCATCTATAGATAAACAATATATAGGTTAATATAGTGGGTGATCTTTTTTAGCGTCTGGATAAAATAGGGTGTAGCATGTGAACGGAGTAGAAGCCTATGGCACTGATATTTTACAAAAAAATAAAAATATTTTGTAATGAATAAATTAATTAATTAAAATCTATCGAAATTCAAATCATATCAACCCTAGCCTGGGACCCTGCGAAGTGACAAGGTCAAAGATGCCTACTAAATTTATTGTTTTATTGCAGTTCGCAAAGTAGGGTGGCAGGATGACAAGCTGTAATTAGGGATTGTTTTTTGGGGCAACCCACTTCCACCAATTTTTGTTTTGGTACTTTTTTATTTCTGGTGTTCACGTATAACCATGCAAAATTAAAGCTCTTTAAAGCACCAATTGTCTCTACGCTAAGCCACGGACAGACGGACTTACGGACACTCAACGGGAAACTTGGTGTTACTGTGAGGGTTTCTTGTTGTTTTTCTACGGTATCCTAAAAAGACTTGTTGCGCTGACCAAATTAAAGAGTTCAGATGATTTTATTTGTTCGAGTGCAATGTGCTTCTGCTTGTTTTTTTCGCTTAGGGAAACTATCGATATAAAATATCGATATAGTAGTATCAATATAAAATAACGATATAGTAGCATCGCAATTAATTCGTTTGTCTTACACTCATAACTTTTTCTATGTAGATGTATTTACCCCATGTGTGTGTTAAATATATCAGTGTTGGAGATTTAGATTTATGTGTGCCATAATGACAAAATTTTTTATTGAGTAGGTGTGCAGTACTGTCTATGCAGTGTTTCCTCGCCCCGCACCAAAAGTAAAAGACTTTTTTGTTCGTAGCATTAGGCGCATTACTCGTCCATTGGTTGAATGGTCTAAGATTTGCGACGACGCGACAGCGTAAATAGTAAATACCTACACATGCGACGGCATCGTTTGACATCAAAGACGTTTCACAACTGTTAGCTCTTTAAACTGTGTCTTAAGCTCTATGCACGTGGTAAATCAACACTTTAAATTTCAATTAAGAATTTAAAAGGTGTCGCCGGGTATCGACCCTGGGTTTTTGCTTACTGTGAAAATTGTGAAGAGCACTTAGCCCCGAAGTTACTAGAGATCTCTTTTATTTAATACAAATAAAAAACTATCTTGTAACTCAAAATATCATGACCCCTCTAAAATTCACCTTTTGTTATACAGTGTAAAATTTTTATTTTCAAGCGAAAAAATGTGTAAGTAATAACAGTTATTCTTTACCTTTCATATTCACTTTGTTCAATCTTGCCCTTATTCTCAGCTAGCCATGTTGGATACCTATCCACAAGGTCCTTCAGTGACGGGTACAGAACCTCCTTGGACAGTAAGGATTGCATCATACCTTGCATAAATGGTACAAACATATTGCTATCCTGAAATAAAAACATATAAGAACTCAATAGATATACATTTTTATATAAAAATGTTTGTAAAAGTTGGAATAGAGCACGCAATTAAAGGTTGCCGGGGGCTTTAAACTATAGTACGTTTCTAGGGCAGGCGGAAAAAAGTACATTGACCTCAAGTATTATGTTAGCATCGAAACAAAACGACAGTTATTGCTTCCATACGTTTCTTTATAGATTACGTATCGTTATGCGCTAAGCGTGTTTCATGGTACGGGGTTGGGTGAAGGAAGCGGTCATTCAGAGATAATAAACCTGTTACGACGCGAATTGCGATAGGTCTCACGCCGTGCGTATTTGAGAAAGCGGATGGAGCAGAACTCATTCCTCATTCTGCTTTGGGATGCGCTTACGTGTTTATTAAGTTTGTTTTGTTAGTTGTATTATTACGTTTTGTATAAAAGTTTTTGTTATTGTTTTGTATCATTTTATTTCATTGAGCGGATACAAGCAAAATAATTTTTACCGACTTTAATATAATAGATTTTCGCAAACTAATGTCTGATTCTAATAATTATGTGAAAAAGTTTGAATATGGGTTTATGATTTTAAATTACCTAGTAAAATAATTAATTTTAATGTAATTTTTTTTAAATAATTAGGCGATTTAAAAGGGTTTGTAAAATAACATAATCAATCATTATTTACCTGTCCACACTCTCCCATGTTGAAGTTCGCAAACATATTTGCCAAGTCATTTTCAGAAAATGGTGTCTGAAGATTTTCTGTGTCTGTATTCAGATTCTGCAGAGTTCGAGTTATTGCTTCTGAAACCTGGAAATTTATACAGTATTTTATTAAATAGGACTGAAGTGAGAAACGAACTTACAATTAACTTGATAGTATGGTTTCAGCTCGGGAAGCTGGGGTTGGCTCAACACCTGCAATCAGGTGAGCCGCATGCTCGTCTTACCCCTCTTCTGTAATAAAAATCTTAGAGTTATACGCGGTAGAGTCATGCTGCAGTTATGGTAGTAGTATAGTTGTAGCGTGAATGGATCGGCTCGACCGGGGAAGGACCACACTCTCACAGAATACCAGCGTCAAATAGTAGCTTAATGCTGCTGTGTTTTGTATAGTGAGTGTAGAGAACCGGAGACCCTTTTTACTGGAAACGAGGCATTCCATCTTAGTCCTCACGGGTGACAACGCATCTGCATTTTGATTTGTAATCGAGGATAGATGTAGATGTCTATGGGCCGCAGCAACCACTTACCATCAGGTGGACTGTGTGCTCGTTTGTCACCCGATCCTATAAAAAAAAAACTCTTAACTGGAAACGAGGCATTTCATCTTAGTCCTCATGGATGAAAACGCATCTGCGTTTTGATTCGTAAAAGTATATTTCAGCAGGGTTTTTTTCAACCGTATCGTCGAGTTTGAGTTACTTGTTAACAATTGTAACGTGCAACAACACCGAGGCTAAGCAACATTGTACTGCGTTGCACGATGCAGACGGCAATTTGACAGCTATATAATTCCAACTAGAAATTTCTACAAAACCAGTTCTTTATTACAAGCGCTTTTAGCCTTTTAATTCGCATCTGCAAACTTTTTAAAAACACGGCAAAATCCAACACTCTAGGCCGGACGGACATCAAGAACAAAAACATTTAAGCAATACAAATTTAGCAGGTGTGAATTACAAGTTAATGTTATTTATCAAGCGACGAGAGTAGCCGATTGGTTAAGGATACGGACCACGAATTTAAAAAGTCTTAACTATTAACTTCCAATTCACGATTTGACTATTGTCGTGAACCATTCAAAGCTCCAAAAGCATTTATAAGTTCAGTTAGAGTGGATTAGCGGTTATAACAGATCTGATAAAATTATTTTTTAAATTAATCACCTCATTAATTTTCTCTTGAGTGGCTGCATCATTTTCAGGTGATTCAGTTGTATTTCCATCCGACGATGGCTTAAGCACCTGTGCCGCTGCCTCTGCATTAGTTCAGAATATAGGTATATATGCTTTTTTTATTAAACCATTATCGACACAATACACACAAAAGGTAAGGTAAATAACTCGACAGTATTTCTCTCAGTATAGGCTATAAGTTATTATAAGATAGCAAAACGAATTAAGGGTAAATTCTTCCGATGTCTCATTTTTAAGAAATATTACATCCTCTTATCCTTATCCCCTAAAATTATACAGACTTTCTACAAAAACGGGTCAATGTTAGGTAAGTGAGTGTTCCATAAATCACGTTAGGCAGATTCGTTAATCCACAGAATAAATAATAGTATAAGAACAGAAGGATCACTCTCTGATAGCGAACTTGCGAGTTTAAACCTAGTTACAACGTCGCTAATGTTATTATGCATTAGCGACGTAAATGTAACTAAATATTAAAATTATTTAATATTTAGTTACAATATATATTTAATAATTATATTTACATATTTATATTTAATAATTATAATTTTAAAATTATTTTATATCTAATATTTAAATAAATTATATAAATTATATATAATAATTAAATATTTAGTTAATCTTATCAACCATTTCGTCCCGTGGGTATAGCAAGAGGCAGCTATAAAAAACGCCGAAAAAGTCTCATAACTAATGTTAGATGGCAATATGAGGTTTACGTTGATGCTAAATATCACAGAAATAGTAAAAATAAGACAATAGAAATGAATAAGCGCTCGATTACTTCCAAAACCGATGTCGCCACCTACAGCCGTATTATAAACATACGAAATGCACAATGATATCTGATGCGTCGCGTGCGTCGCGTATTACGGTAGAACAAAAGCAGCAATGGTAATTGTCAATACAAAAAGTAATATGTAAATGAAAGTTTACAAAGGTAAATATCATAGTAAAGTATTCATCGGAATGTAAATTAGTTAAAACAATGATAATTAGTAAATAATCAACTTACTTATGAAATTTTATGCCTTTATTGGTTGAATTACCCGTCCTTGATGAGTTTTTACTACTTTTTTTTACTATTATGCTGCAGTTCACCATTATAATAACACAAATTCACGTACGACGTTCCCCGCGCAACTAAATCACAAAATAGTGAATGATGTTCGTCAACACATAATAGCGGCGACAAGGTCACGCGGCTATGCGACTTCTATTGTCTTAATATTACGATTTCTGTGCTAAATGTAAATTACTCGGTAGGTGCAAAACGTGAACGGTAATAGGTGCTAAGCGCGGCAATTAAGGCAAATCTCCCTACTATAATAGAGGAGGTCCATGTCCAGCAGCAGTTTTACGGGCTAATGTTGATAATGATAAAAATTAAAAACTGAGCATGAAGCAACATGATGATTTCGACTTACCAGCCATTTTTGAGAAGGTCTGAGCAATTTGGTCTTGAGTAATCTGTTCATCTGTAAAGCAATAATTGTTGATATTAATTTTTCAATCTATTAAGCCCATTCTTTAATACTAAAGTTGTTTAATAGTTGGTTTCGTGAGTTACATCGCCCCTACTAATACGTTGCAAAAAAAAGTAAAGTTACAGCATATATGCGTCCCACAGCTGGGCACAGGCCTCCCCTCATTTCTGAGAGGGTTTTAGGGCAAGGAAGTGTCCGCCGCGCTGCCCCAATGCGTGTTGGCGAACTTCACATGTCTTCGAAATATATTTTTTTTTCTTATTCCTCAGACATGCAGGTTTCCTCACGATTTTTTCCTTCACCGCCGAGCACGTGGTAAATCAGCACTTAAAACTGCAATTAACAATTTCATTGGTGCCGGCGGGATCGAACCCGGGTTACGCGTTCTGTTATATTTACAGCGAGCGTTAATCATCTGAGCTAATACGATGGAACAAGGTTAATTTTATGATAATCTTGTGGAGTTTGATTTATAGCACCAGAGATGGTATCTAAGCTGTACTCTTAAAGTTCAAAGGATAATATGAATTTAACAAAAAAATACAATGTGTACCCATTGTTGATTGACTAATGAAATAGTCACAACAACAAATTTCCCTTCTACTGTAAGACTTTTTCCTCTAGAAAGTGGCTTATTGAATTCAATGTCACCTGGCTAGTAAATTTATGCGGCGATTTATCCCGTCGTCTCGTGTCGAAAAAATCCGATTTTTATTATACAGGATGACTCATTCCAGATTTTAAACTTTAAAAAATAATTAAAAAATAACAGATGTTCTTGTAGTAACTTTAAATATATTAAAAGAAAGATTACAAATTGGGAATTTATTTATGAAATATTACGTCATCAAGATGTTTTCCTTCTCGCCGTACACACTCTTCAAGGCGGGAGCGTGTATTCCCTATCACACGCTTCAATAAATCGCTTGGGATAGAGTTTATTACTTCAGTTATTTTAGCCTTCCAGTCTTCGAGATCGGCAAGCGGTTCAGTAAAAACTCTGTTTTTAAGATTGCCCCATAAAAAGAAATCAGATGGGGTTAGATCGGGCGACCTGGGAGGCCAGGGTTTGTCTCCAAATCGGATGAGTTTTCCAGGAAAAAGTGCCCTGACTGCATTCATTGAGGCTCTGGCGGATTGCGCAGTGGCCCCATCTTGTTGAAACCATACTTCTGGATAATTACTGACATTCCGTCTTAGTTCCGCCATGAAAAAGGAGTTTATCATAGCTGTATAGCTCTCACTCGTCACTGTAACAGTAGTGCCACGATGGTCTTCAAAGAAGTTTGGGCCGATAATTTCTTTTGCAGACATTGCGCACCATACAGTCACTTTAAGACTATGTAACATCTTTTCGCGCTCTTGATTTGGGTCGGCAGAAGCCCAGTGCCAACAATTTTGACGGTTTACATAACCTTCGGGAAATAAACGTTTCCCAGTCAGTTTGCTCCGGGCAAATTTCTACCATTCGTTCAGCATAAGTTTTACGCTTAAAATAATCTTCAGGCTAAATTTGTTGCATTATTTGGATCTTGTGTGGATGCAGCTTTAGGTCTAGTGTCAATATGCGTTGAAGACTAGAGCGGCGAATTTTCAACGACACCGCATATTTTCTTATCGAACGTCTTAGCTGGGCTTCAACTGCAGCGGCGACGCGGTTAATGTTTTCCTTGGAACGCGCAGGACTTTTTCGGCGTCGAATTGTTTTGTTTATTGCTGAGCGAGCTAGTCGGAATCTTTCTGCCCATGTTTTTACTAATTGAACACTTGGTGCATCACGCAAATACCGAATATTGTAAAGACTACAAAACTTACGACATGCTCGTGTGTACGAATGTACATTGCTAAAATAAGCCTCCACTGCATACGCACGGTGCGCTCCCGACCACGACATAGCATCGAATACAAATTTTCGGACCGTTAGCTTTCGAATGCTGTACCTCACCTCCCAGTAGCCCCGCTGCCTGCGAATTTATTAACGATCTAAATTTAAAAAGTTAGCTGATTCAACCTGTATAAGCCTTATCCAATTTTTTGGCCTCACATAATCGTCGTTCACTATTTACGGTTCACAACCGCATTGAAAATAAGCGATCGTAGCTATATGCCACTGCTCAGAAAAACATTTATTCGTAGGTCTGCACCTGATCACAGTGGATGGCAGACAATTCAAAGATTTACCATAATTTATGTCAAACTAGCGACGCGCCCCGTTAATCTGGATAGAATCTATTAATGTGGCGTTATTTAGATTTAAGATAAATACCATTATTTTTAAATAAATTTTTCGCTTTTTATTTTATAAAAACGTCTCCAAGATTTTCGGATAAAATGAAACCTAGATCACTCCTGGCATTGCTCTCTATCTATTCGTGAAGTTTCATTATAATCGGTTCAACCATTCCGAAGAATAGCTCGAACAGACAGAGAGACAAACAAAGATTTTAAAAATGGCTACACATGTCACTAAAAATAAAATAAAAACTGCGGTTGCCAACCCACTTTGCCAAGCGTGGCAACTATGAGAAATACCCCCCTATGAGGCAATCTATGAAGGAGGTTCAGCGGTGGACTTAAATAGACTGTAACGGTATATCTTAGGTAGGTACTAGTTAGGTTTTTTTTTTGAATGGCCATAAGTTTTGCCATGACCCATTTCAAGGTTATCCATTAATTACCGGACAGCCTGTATATGTTATATATCACGATATATAAAATCTGGCATTCCAATCGTATCCGCAGGTGGTTGAATACTCAAAGTTTCCGCATCAAAAGGTTTTGTATCCGCAACAAAGGATATACATCAAAAGGTTTTGACGGCCTAAGTTTGTTCAGCTATTTCAGTTGCAGCTCCGACCTCGAATGATGTCATGATATATACTTAGTAATGTTTTGGTATGTCGCTAGTGTGTTATGTACATCGCCGATGATTCAATGTGAATTTTTTATCACAACAGTAACCACGAATACATAAGTACGGTGACTGAGGCATTAATGATAGATAGTTTTACACGTCACTCACTGGTCACTGTGTCTGTCGCAGAAGGTCGTGTGGCTCGGGTGTATGTTTGCAGTTTTTTTAGCCGATTTTAAAAGAAGGAGGAGCTAAACAATTCAATTGCATATTTTTTTGTATGATACGCGATATCTTTGTTAACTGTAAACCAGTTTTGGTGATTCTTTTTAATTAAATAGGTTCATATTTCAGGGTTTGTCAAGGATTCTTTATAGAAGAGGAGGCAAACAAGTAGTGTGTTGTTTTGCCGAACTCAAAAAGGTTTTATTTCTAGGTTTAGAAAACTAATAAGCTATTTATTACAGAGGTATGGTTATCTCTGAGTTACCTACATAAATCTTATACAGAAGTTACTGCTGTCTGACCATTGTTTACCAAACAATAGCTAATTAACTAGAAACGTGCGAAATTTTGAAGTAAAATAGTTGCGCGAGCGGCTTAAATTCGACTTATGAAGAATCACCATTATCCTATACTATTAAACGAGCAATTCTTATATATATATATATATATATATATATATATATATATATATATATATATATATATATATATATAATCGGGATCTCGGAACCGGCTCCAACGATTTTCATAAAATTTAGTGTCCAGAGAGTTTCGGGGATAAAAAATCGATCTAGCTAGGATTTATTTTTAGAAAATGTCTTTTTGTCTGTGTTTTTAGGCAATGAAAAACCGCTACAATATCGTTAGAATAAGAAGGTAAATTTTGAGAAATTGTTTATGATTATATATAGCTTAATTGGTATAATGGGCGGTCACTGAATCTTAAAACCCCGGTTCGAGCCCAGACCGACCGACCGACTTTTTTAATTTTTTTTTTCAAGTTACTTTCTTTTTTGAGAAAATCTATTTTTCGAGCCCTTTTTTTAGTATTTTTTAAAAACACGAAAATTTCAATTAAAATAATTGCACTCATGATTTTTTATTCAAATATCCAGTTCCGTTTTTTCTGTTATGTCGCTAAGATCAAAAAATATTATTTATATTTCATCAGTATGTAATTTTTATCTAAATATAATTTCCAAAACACAAGAATTAAAAAAAATCGAGCGAAAAATACCGAGCAAAGCTCGGTCAACCAGGTACTCATCTTTATGATAAAAATTAAAAGGAATTTAATAAGCCACCAAATGCTACATTCTGGTAGAACCATGCAGCAGCTACGCTGGTTGCGTCAGTCCCACACCAGGAACCAGTAGGAAACTATTTCATTCTTCAAAGCTTAAATTAACTTTCTTTTGAATTACCTATATTTTTTTTACGTTTGGTAGCTTTGCCGTATTTCTACCAATATTGTAATTATAACTAAAAGTGATATACATGCCATGTACATTAGTAAAAAACATATAATCCGAAACGACAATTGTTTACTTCGTTCTGAACGGCCATTTTACTAAGCATGCATATGAGGGTAGTTTATTTTAACCCTATTAAATCTCTGTTTATATCAATTAATGTAACCTATTTTCGAGTTAACTGAATAATATAATGAATATTACTATAATATTGCCTTATTTTATCAGAAAATGCTAACTGAAATTAATGATTGTCGTTGCCATTTCCTATAGTGTTCCATTTGGTCAACAACTGGTGATTAAGCTTTTTAATACATTTTTTCTTTTACATTTATTTTCAATTAAGATACTTCAATGAATGTTTATAGTAAATTCTTCCAAAATTCACAATGTTCTAGGTGTTGACCAGTGGTTTATTACTTGTAATATCTAAACTACGAGTTTGTTCCAGTAATTGACCACCTACACTTTTTCCACAGACTCAATGCAAACGAAGAGAACTACAGGGGATTTCATTAATAACGAACTCGGTTGTAACGAATTTTTGGTTATAACGACGTCAAACTTACGTCCCTTGAATTTGAAGCATACTTTCGTAAGAAATTCATTCGGTAATAGCGACGTCGGTTATAGCGTCAATTTCGGTTATAGCGACTTGTTTTTATGAACCATTTATGACCGATTCCTAGAAATCCCTTGCGGATATTGCGACTGAGTCGGCAAAGGCACAAATACTCATTCATAAAACTATTAAGCTTTCTTATCCTTTGTTTACATTCACAGATGGTCAAACTAATGCTTTGTTTGTATGTAGGACTCACTAATCAGTTACATAGAAATTCCAGTGAGTAAACAGTGTTTCTTAAACTTATGAATATGGCTCCTAGACGTCCATTTACTGTTAAAGAAAAAGTGGACTTCATTTCGAGACTGCAAAATGGAGAAAACAATGTTGATCTGTGTAAACAATTTGGAGTTTCACATTCTACAATATCAACGATGTGGAAAAACCGCGCTAAAATTATGGAGTGTTTTTGAAGCAAAATCCCTGAAAATAAAAAATGAAAGTAAAGTAAAGTTACAGCCTATATACGTCCCACTGCTGGACACAGGCCTCCTCTCATTTCTGAGAGGGTTTTAGGGCAAGGAATAGTCCGCCGCGCTGCCCCAATGCGTGTTGGCGAACTTCACACGTCTTCGAAATATTTTTTTCTTATTTCTCAGACATGCAGGTTTCCTCGCGATGTTTTCCTTCATCGCCGGGCACGTGGTAAATCAGCACTTAAAATTGCAATTAACAATTTCATTGGTGCCGGTGGGGATCGAACCCGGTTTGCTCGCGTATTGTGAAATTTATAGCGAGCGCTAACCATCTGAGCTACCACGGCTCTGAAAATAAAGAAAAATCACAAATCACCCGTGTATAACATAATTAAATAAATGATAAGTAAATACGTACATGACTTTTTATTATTTCGGATATAGAGACCTCCGGATATAGCGACGACATTAAAGTGGTCCCTCCGCGGTCGTTATAACCGAAATTCACTGTATTTTCAAATATAAGATGTCATAAAAGCGATAGACGATATAAGTAAAGGCTTTGTATACTGTAAGTTAGAGAAACATGCCGAAAATATAGTATTCTCCTTACAACTACAATCATAAATAAAATGAAACTAAAAAACAAAACAACATTATGAGCCTTGCAGCATTAATAATTACATCTATGATTTAAAGTTATGATGACTACTGATTACAAAACTTAATTAAGTTCATGAATATTAATAATAAAATTATTCTTCATTGAAATCATTTATTGTTTTACTAGTTCGCTATTGGCACAATGTCTGGTCTATTACTGGTACAATCTAGTCGACCTTAAGCACATTGCAACTTGCCACATTCATTTTTAAATAAAAATAAAACTTAATAACTTTTACTAAAATCGGAATAAGCCACATGATTAAATGGTAGATAAAGAGTAAGATTTTTTTTTGCAATAACTGAGTCACATCATCAAAATTTATTTCAAAATGTTGCTTAATTGATTTGTTACTGGTGTACTCACCCTTTATTACATATTGTTGTAGCATAAATGGGTCGGCTCGACATGCTCTCACAGAATACCAACGTGAAATATCAGCTTAATGTTTCGTACGGTGAGTTTAGAGCACCAGAGACCCTTTTTAGTGGAAACGAGATACTTCATCTTAGTCCTCAGGGGTTCTCACGCATCTACGTTTTGATTCTTAATCGAGGATAGATGTTGATGTCTATGGGCCACAGCATCAGGTGTAGTGTGTGTTATAAAAACTAAAATATTAATAGGGATATATTTTTAAAATATATTGTAATATTTTTTTTTTTTTATTTTTTGTTTTATTATATGTAAAATAGTGGAAAGGCCAAAAAGAAGAACAAGAAGCAGCGAGAAAAAGGCCGAAGAGAACGAGCCGCATTGGCTGCTTCCGAAACTAAAACCAAGGAGGCTGGGCAAGCTACTGCGACTGAGGTGCTTGGAGCTGGAACCAGTAGCCGCACTGAAGCTGGGAAGGATAAAAATCCAGCCCAAGTGGAAGTCGCGGCCGCGGGAACCAGCTCTAGGATATCCGCCAGGAAGCAGCGAGAGGCCAAGCGTCCTGGGAAGAAGGAAAGAGCAGCCAAAAGGATGCTGGAAGAGTCCACCTCGCCTAGAGGGGAACACAAAAAAGTGCGACTCGAACAGCAACCAAAGGCTGCAAGAACGAGCTACGCTTCCGCTGCTAGAGCAGATTTGGGTGTGGCCTTAACGTGTGCGCGTTCAGGTCACATTACGAAGGAAGTAGCAGACGACATCCTCGTAGCAATACAGAGGAAGATGATCAGCGAGGCCTGGAGTAGCCAGGACCCTGATGCGTCGGGCCCAGTTTTTAGGGGCAAACCCGTTTATACGGAGGGTGTCCTGAAACTGTGGTGCGACGATCAGAAGGCTCTGGACCGGTTGAAGGGGAATATTGCTACTTTCGATCTTAAATCCAACACCTTGCTGACAATAAAGAAACAGTCAGAGATACCACAAAGAGTCAAATTTGGTATCCTTATCCCTGATGCCCAAGGAGCCTGGAAAGACTCACGCGACATTGGTCGCGTGCTGGCGTACCAGAACCGCTGGGTTAACATCAGGGACTGGCTGTTACTCAAGGCTGATAAGCAGACGGACGGGTGGTTCCTCGTTGTTTCGGTGCCGGAGGATCATATCCCGACCCTGATGAAGGCCGGACGCCGTCTCGCATGTGTATGCGGGGCGGTATACGTAAAATTCCAGGGTCGTGGAGGTAAATTCTTTGACACTCCAGCGAGCAAAGAGGTAGAAAACAACCCGGAAGTTATGGATACCGGAGCCACGGTTACCGGTACAGCGGAATCACTGGAGGCCAAGTCCAGTGAAAAAACGGCCTGCACAACTGAGCCGAAGCCCCCAGTGGAGATCGGGCTCAGCGGCAGCTCACTGAGTGACGAAGAGGACTGCATTTTGCCGACCACTTCCGACTCGGTGGCTGATGATGAGACCCGAGATCTTCTGGCAGGCCTATTTTTGGGCGGGGACGGGGAGGACGCGATCAATGATGGCGTGCCCTTCGTCCAAAACTAGCCTAGTGCAGGCCAACCTCCACCACAGTGAAACTGCGTCGGCTCAATTACGCAAGTGGTTGGAGGTTCAAAGGACTGCCATAGCCTTAATCCAGGAGCCGTGGGTTGGGGCTGGTAAAATTAAAGGCCTAAACAACCTAAAAGGTAAGCTATTCTACAGCTCTGAACACGACAAGCCTAGAGCGTGTATTTAAACTACTAAAGATATCTGTGCACAACCATTAACAGATTTCTGTTCTAGAGACATGTATGCCGTGGCAATACAATACACACAGTAGAGAAGATTAGTCGTCGCCTCGGTCTACATGCCGGAGGAAGACACTCCTCCCCCTCATGACCTCGGCAGGCTGGTGAACTTCTGCGAGAGGACCGGACTAGAGGTTGTGATCGGGACGGACTCCAACGCACATCATCCCCTTTGGGAAATGGAAAAACCAAATGAACGAGGTAAGGTTTTAGTTGAATATTTATTTAGTACTAACCTAACCATTTTAAACATAGGTTCTGAACCTACTTTCATAAACAAACGCTGTCGCACTATAATCGACCTCACACTTGCAACAGAAGGAGCAGCCAAACTAATTACGGGATGGCATGTGTCGAAAGAGGCCTCATGCTCAGACCATAGATGGATCTGCTTCGCACTACAGGTCGATATCCCCTCTACACCACCATGGAGAAATCCCCGCAAGACGGTTAAAACAAAATACCTAAAAAGGCTGACGTCTTCGCTCGCGGGTTTTGAGGGGATAAATACTATAGCAGATCAGTCGCTCCTAGAAGAACAGGTAGCAGCTGTTACTAAGGCCATGATAGATAGCTACCATGAATCATGTCCAGAAATCACTCCACCAAGGCATGCCGAGGTAAAGCAACAGTGGTGGGGTGAAGAACTCGATAGCAAACGTAAGAAGGTAAGAAAAGCCCTAAATAGGGCCATGAATACCTCAATGGATGAAGACTGGCTACTATATAAGAAAGCTAAGTCTTAATACAAAAAATGAATCAGTTATCGACGCTCGACTGGGTGGCGTAAATTCTGTGGCAACATAGAAACCT
Organism: Parnassius smintheus behrii; assembly: GCA_036936625.1. Taxonomy (NCBI): domain Eukaryota; kingdom Metazoa; phylum Arthropoda; class Insecta; order Lepidoptera; family Papilionidae; genus Parnassius; species Parnassius smintheus. The sequence goes on from JAUPFT010000024.1 coordinate 27,760,253, forward strand.
GCGAACAAGCAAATAGGATAAGGAATATTCTAGCTAAACAGAACACGTCGGGATCCATGTCTCTAAAGAAACCCGTACGGTAGCTACTCAACATCGCCGGATGAAGCCCAACGCATCCTAATTGAAACGCACTTCCCAGGTTGCTGCGTAACCCAGGAGGCAAACGGGCATGACGACATATTGACACCAACAGTAGAAGACTGGAATTTAGCACAGAGAGTGGTAACGATTGACAAAATCCATTGGGCCATTCACAGTTTCCTCCCCTATAAGGCGGCAGGACCTGACGGCATATTCCCGGCACTCCTACAGTGGGGGGGGGGGGGGTAAAGCCCTAATAGGCAGACTTGTTGCCATAATGAGAGCCTGTCTGGCTCTTAAATATGTTCCTAGGGGATGGAGGGAAGTGAAAGTCACATTTATACCCAAACCAGGTAAGAGCGATTACACTGACCCTAAATCCTACAGGCCCATTAGCCTCACATCCTTTCTCCTAAAGACGATGGAGAGGATGTGTGAAAGGGAATTAAGGGGATCGGCGCTAATGAACTTACTACTACACGACAAGCAACACGCCTACAGTCTAGGCAAATCAACAGAATCGGCACTTCATCAGGTAATTACAAAGATTGAAGAGGCCATCCAAAACAAAGAAATATGTCTAGGTTCCTTCATAGATATAGAAGGTGCTTTTGACAGAACGAACTTCTCCAGCATAAAAGGTGCACTCAGTAGACATAAAATTGAACCGGCACTGATCGACTGGATAGTTTGCATGCACAGTACACGAATAATAAAGATTGCTGGTGAATCTCAATCAATCCAAATTAAGAAAGGCTGCCCGAAGGGTGGGGTTCTCTCACCTCTCCTGTGGAATATGGTCATTAATGAACTCATCAGCAAATTAAATACTAATCACTTCTATACAGTAGGTTATGCTGATAACCTGACAATACTGGTCTCTGGAAAGACAGCAAGCATAGTGTGCGACCTGACCCAAGCGGCTCTCCATATAGTGGAGAGATGGTGCAGGGAATACGACTTAACCGTCAATCCAAATAAAACGGTTTTAGTAATGTTCACACAAAAACGAATGCTGAATAACTATAATCTTCCAAGCCTTTTCAGCACAAAACTCCAGCTATCCTCTGAGGTAAAATATTTAGGTCTTACCTTGGACAGCAAACTTAACTGGAATAAACACATAGAAAACAAAATCAACAAAGCTAGTATAACTTTCTGGCAATGCAGAAACATGATTGGCAAAAGATGGGGACTGACGCCAAAAATCATACTGTGGCTTTACAAAACTGTAATTCCGCCCGTGATCACATACGGCGCTCTGGTATGGTGGACCAAGACAAATGAAGCCACCACAATTAAGAAGCTTCAGCGCCACCAGAGACTGGCATGTATGGCTGCCACAGGCTGCATAAGAACTACGCCAACAGCAGCCTTGGAAGCGATGCTGGAGCTAACTCCGCTTCATCTACATATACAACAAGAAGCGACTTTAGCTGCCATCAGACTCAAGACCCTAAATCTTTGGAGTAAGAATAGTGTCCCTCATACAGGCATAATTGATAGAATTCACTCAGAAATTCCTATCCTACAAGCCAAATACGATAGGATTCCTAAGCAATTTGTTTTCGATAAGAAATACAAGATACAATTAAATGAAAACAGCCAGCCGGAAAGATTAAGCTTAAAGAGCTTAGAGTTTTCACCGGTTCTAAAACAAATGAAGGTGTAGGTTCTGGAGCTTTCTCTGAAGACCTCAATATTCATTATATGCACACCGCTGGGTACCTATAACACGGTCTTTCAGGCGGAATGTATGGGTATCATTCAAGCAGCCATAGCAATAGATGCTAGGAAGGTTAATGACTTCCCCATCAGAATACTGACCGACAATAGGGCGGTACTACAAGCTCTGAGTTGCAATGGAGTGAACTCGGGACTAATATATGAATGCCATCAACGATTAAATGAGGTATGTAAAAACAACAATGTGACTCTGCAATAAATAAAGGGACACAGTGGATCCAGAGGCAACGATGCAGCGGACGAACTGGCCAGAAGAGGATCGGCTCTGGCCACTATAGGGCCAGAACCAATCATACCAATCCCTTTTGGTAACGTTCATTCACTGGTACGTAGACACTTCACTAATCAACACGCTCAGCTTTGGAAAAATATAGTAGACTGTAGACAAGCTAGGGAGGCCCTATCTGAAATAAACAGTCGCTTAACCAAAAATTTAATGAGACTGAACAAGTCGCAGATCAGGATAGTAACAAGTGCTATCACAGGACACGGCACCTTTAACAAACATTTATTTACTATAGGTGTTACGGATAGTCCCCTGTGCAGGGCATGTATGGGGGAGGAAGAAACGGCGGCCCACGTGCTACTGAAATGTCCGGAGGTCGCTACGTACAGGGCTAAACATCTCGGCACGCTGGGATCACTTCCCAAAGTTGAATGCAACATCAAGGGACTGTTGAGCTTCTTCGGGGAGATCTCATGGCTCGAATAATCACATTATTCCTGCCCACACGCAAAATACGCGCATAGACGTGGAGTGCGGAAAACAGCCCGTCGCAAACTAAACTAAACTAATATGTAAAATATCTTTAAGTTGGGCATAATATATATCTATACTATGTTTGTTTTAGTTTCTAAGTTTGTAACTGCACTATTGTATTAGGTAATACACCTGTGATGATGGTTGTATGTTTAGATGAGCAGTATTTTCCTGATATCGATTAAAGATAATAAAAAAACTGTGGTTAGCAACACACTTGCCAAGCGGTAACTACGGCAAATAACTATGAGGTAATTTACGGAGGACACTACCGTTCAGCAGTGGACTTTTTATAGATTGGGTAAAATGGAATGCCATATTATAAATAGAGATTCCCAGTTCTTGTCGTTCAACATTCATAACACAGCTTTATGCTCCTATTTGTCAGAATATCAGTTTTGTGAAAGCATGGTCCTTTTTAGGTCAAGGCATCACATTCATGTGCAGCCATATCCAACTGTAGTGTGGCATAGCTATGTAAAAGAGGCTGTATTGGTGATGAAATCAATAGATCAAGAAAATTAACATCATCATCATTACAGTCCATCACAAGTCTACTCAAACTAAGCCTATATCTACCTCAATGGACAACACAAAGTACAGTCTTACCTGTAACCATCAACTTCTTGCATTGTATGTGGTCTTATATGTGTTAGAGTCATACTGTCGCTATATTATGGTTGTAGCACAAATGATTGCCCTGATTATTGAAGGACCACACTCTACAAAATACCTTTTTTGTACCGTTTTTCAATGTTTCTGTGTTTTGTATGCTAAGTAGAAAACCAGAGACTTAAAAAAAACAGTAACAACATATGTGCAATTTGGTTCTTAATTATGTATATACGTAAATATCCATTGACCACAGCATTCATTCACCACTAGACGGACTGTGTTCTCCTTTTTATGGTAATTTTATATAAAAACTTATTTTACCACTTTGTCACAAGTTACATCATAAATTTAAATCTCAAAATAATCTTACCTGGAACACCACTGAAACTGCCTAATATTGCTGCCATATTACTCTCGAATTGAGCCGCTGCTTCTTTTATAAACTCTTCACTCCACATGTTAGGAGGTGCATCTCCATCTGATTTATCTTCAGTCTGTTCTGGTTTTTGTGTCATGTCTTGAAGTGCACCTTAAATAAGTTATTTCAAGAAACATCATTTTTACAAGTTAGTCTTTTAAATTTTGTATTAAAAGAAAACTCCATTGATGTTGGACCATACTGCTATAGTCAAGAGTAACTTTTTTTTAAATTGTTACCACTACACTAGGATTTTCTCCTGTATCATAGGGGCAGTCCCTATGACCCCTGAGAAAATCCTACATACATAAATTTCACAAGGACAAACATCCAGATCCAGAACAATTATTTACAGCCCAAACAAATACTTGTTCCATGCAGGATTCAAACCCACAGCCCTTAGTGCTGTAACTCTATTATATTGCCACATCTATATTGCTAAGCCACTGCATCCAAAACTACGGCAAAGGAAAGTTTTATTTGACATATTAAACATTAATGGTTTAAAGGAAAATGTTAGTGAGTACATTTTCCTCAATAGAAGTAATGAATTTCATTAATTAAAATTACAATAAAACATGAATTTTCAATTGAGCCGTGGTAGCTCAGATGGTTAATGCTCGCTGTAAATATAACACAATGTAAGTAACCCGGGTTCGATCCCCGCTGGCATCAATGTAATTGTTAATTGCAGATTTACCACATGCTCGGCAGTGAACGAAAACATCTGGCTGCATGTTCTGTTCATGAAACCTGCATGTCTGAGGAATAAGAAAAAAATATTTCGAAGACAAGTGATGTTCGCCAACACGCATTGGGGCAGCACTGTGGACACTTCCTTGCCCTAAAACCATGTCAGGAATGAGGGGAGGCCTGTGCCCCGCAGTGGAACATATATAGGTTGTAACTTTACTTTTTTTTTGAATTTTCAATCTTTTTTTTTTCTTAATATCATATCAGCCCATAACAATCTACTGCCATAATGGTTACACTAAACAGGTACATTGGCAATCACGTATATAGTTAATTAAGAATCAACATGAAGATATGCAGGACTAAGTTTGAAATGCCTAATTATTATCAGTCAAAAGGATCTCCATTTTTCTACTCACATCATACTTAGCACAGCAAAATTTTGTGGATATTTTAAGCAAGTAATCTTGCGTAAGCATGAATGTATACAAATTTAATTTTATCAAACTAGTTTTAGATGATAAATAGTATTTAATAATTACCTAAATATTTTATAACGTCCTTAAAATATAGTTATATATTCAACTTTATGGCATTTCCCGGGGAGGCATATGTTCAGCAGTGGAGTTGTGAAGTGCAGTAACGATGATAACAGTGATGATGATATATTAAAACAATATTTATCTTAAAAACCTATGTAAAATTCTGAATTTTTATAAACTCAGTTGATATTATAATGAAAAATATTTTAAGCTACTTATGATTACTATGTTCGGTAACATTGTAGCAGCGATGAGCCGATGATACAGTTAAGCAAACATGTATTTACATAATTTTACTTTTTAATTTGAATTAATGCAAGCAATTATCATGTAGGTTAGAGATTGTGTAATACCATGTTAGAATATCTTCAAGTTAATACACTAAACTTACTGTCCAATAAATCATCAAGCTCGGGGTCAGTATCCTTTTTTGTAAGATCTTTATTTTCAGACATTGCAAAACTTTAAAATAAAAAGAAATTTCAAAGAAATTTAATTTTGACCAAAGAACAAGAAACGAATAATTGACATTGACAAATAAAATGAAAAATGAAACTGACAGTTTGACATTAAGGCTAGGGTTGTAAATACAGGGATATATCAAAATATCGATACTTTTTATAAAATATTTATCATCAATATTATACCTTAATCAAAAATCTATTGCTATTTTTTCAATCATTAATCTAAGTATAAAATTCATAATTTCCATTACATTGCAAAAGGTTGCTGATGTCGTTTATAACCCATTTTGTGCGATAAGTCTTATAAAATTAATTGTTCAATGGTCTGTATATTTTTGCTTGTTTATACAGACGTATGTATTTTAATCTATTTTGGCTATAAAGTCTTCAGCTAAAAAAGATTACATCAAACACTGTACAGTATAAAATTGTGTTCACAAACTTTAGAATAGTTATATATATATATATATATATATATATATATATATATATATATATATATATATATATATATATATATGAATATTAGTTGATACATGATACTGCGATGGTTTTGGGAGATTTCACGAAAGATTAAGCCAATCAAAAAGATAAAACCGATAGCTGTAGTATCACAAGATATCTGAGCAGACAAAATAACTTGAGATTTAAGTATGTCACCATCGAAACACTGGTTTCGTCGATTCTTCCGTATTATTTTTACAATAAAACAGAAGCAGTAATTTACTCGTGGTCAAGTTCTTGTTGAAACTCCTGCGTGTGTTAATTTAGCAGAGGTAGGATGCGGCAAATTTTAGAGAATTGCTGTTACTGGCTTTGGGCGCAAATATCGATATATCAACTAATGGATTTCTCTCTATATAAATATCGATACTATTTGTTATTATTTTTATCAATATTTTTATTTGCTAATCCCTATTTGTTATTCATTGTCAGTAGTTCTATGTAGGTACGTCTTTTTTGTCCATCTAATTGCTAAAAGATTCCCAAAGAGTATATAATCACTACGATGGGATATGGACTACTAAACGACAAAATATAATTTATTTCAAATTGTGAAAATGTTGTGAAATTGTGTGAATTCGTATATGACACAGTGTAACAATCATGACATGAGACTTTACTTTTGAATTTAATGAATAGCGCGCCAATAAGTATCAATCAGCCGTAGACAGAGAATGCGGAGGATTCTCTGTCTACGCAATCAGCTTACTTTAAATAAAATCATGTGATCATCACAGATAACTATATATTAGTCAGAGAGTAATCATGATGTGTTCTTACTACCAAAGAGTATATAATCTTTACATACAACCACAACTAACTAAAAAGCTACTACTAATGCGTGGTCAGATTTAATCTTCTTGTTAAATATTTTGTTTCCTCTTTTTTCTCTTTATGAGCCTGTAAAAGCCCATCACTGAAACTCACTGTAATATAGTTGCGTCTGAAAGCGAGATGGTTGAACTGCCATCTATCGGCAGTCATAAGATTTGTAAGCATTTTCCATAGCCACCTCTTACGATACTTACGTCACGGAGGTTAGCGAGAAGGAGAACGATCGCTACGTACTAAAGCATGGAGGTTAGAGAACAGGAGAACGATCGCCGTTGAAAATAGTGTCCCGGAAATATGGATACCATATGTGAGGCGCTGCGATCGCTAAGTTCACTCAATAAAAGTCATTTTCAGTCTATTTTTCCGATCAGATGCTAAACCACTTGCACATCCACACAAAATAAAATGTTTCTCCATTTTTTTAATGTTTCTTTTTGTCAAAAATTAAAAAATTACGGAGCGATCGTTCTCCTGTTCTCTAGCCTCCATGTACTAAAGCATAGCCCGCCTGTCCCTGAAAATTTGTAGAATTTATAGCGGCCCTGCCGTCGGTGAGTAGTGGCTGCGAAGTTAGCTGTTTATGTTTTACAAGTAGATGTACAAATTTTCTTCGCGGCATTTGTGCGAGAATAATCGTACTCCGTAATTTTTTAATTTTTGACAAAAAGGAGCATTAAGAAATGGAGAAATATTTTATTGTGCATGGATGTGCAAGTGGTTTAGCATCTGATCGGAAAAATAGACTGAAAATGACTTATTGAGAGAACTTAGCGATCACAGCGCATCACTTATCTTATCTATATTTCTGGGACACTATTTTCTACAGAGATCGTTCTACTTCTCTTTAACCCCCATTGTTTACATGATGAAGTAGAGTACGCAACGGATTCCCTTACGCCGCCATCACACGGCAAATGATTTTAAATTTTACATTTACATACCTTGATTTATTTATCGCCCTCACTTTGGAAATAAATTTTACATGTCCATAGGGCAGCCACTCAACAGTCAACTAAAGAAACAAATGAAACACAAATGTTGTATCTTTCGTCGCAATCCTTAAGGCAAACCATAGGCACAATATGCCTAGAGGCGCGAGAATACAATAAAAGCGCGTGCTAAAGTTCTTATAAGTACAAAGAATGTGCGTGTACGGCAGTCAGCAATTGCAATGACGAGCGAAGTTTTTCTTGCCTAAAGAGAGAGAAATTTATCTTTGCTCAACCATGATATATTAAATTCGTTAGTGATACTACTTAACACTGAAGTAAACTTATTGCTATCTTTAAACTATGACGATGTTATTGACAATTGCGCAAAACAAATATTTAGACGTTTTAACAAACGTAATTTGATAAATATTTGTTAGGTGGTACCAATTTTAAATAAATTATTTTATTAATACTATCATTATAGTTTAATGTAGTAAATATTAAAAGAATTTCCAAAAATTTGGGAAGGTATAGAATTTGAAAATTTTCTAGAATGTGGAGTGATAGAATATAGAAGGGTACACGTGCCTAGAGCCATCTAATTAGTTTTGAAATAAACTAAGTTACACTTAAATTTAGTGGCGGCGAGGCGATATCATTGCATCACAAGCGAAATTTACCGAATAGAAAATATAAAATATATGACCGCCAGAGGGGCGCCGATGATTTGTAAACTGTCGAAGACAGCATCCTAGGCTTGCAAATCATCAGCCTGTCGATATTTAATCCGCCTCTTCGGGCACTTCTTTTCTTTGAATATAAATATGTATATAATCAAAGCTTCCTTTCGTTAAATCGTTTGGGCTTATAATACAAACTTTGCATTTATAGAACTTATTCAGGAGAGTAGATAAGTATTGGTAGCGTGTGAAGCGCTTATTTGGGGTAGCTAAATCGATGCCAGCAGCGCACCCTGAGTTCAATGAAACTGTAAAAGCCAACTGGCTAAGAGTATTAAGACAGCTCATTGAAAATATGAGTATTTGCTGTGGAATAAATGCTATTATATATTATATAGTCTTTATCAAAAACAGTATATTAAAAATAGGATTTATAATAGATCTTTACTTATTTTTATATTCTAAACACCGTTTATACTGTGAAGTAACTTGCTCAAATAACGGGTAACCTTAAATAGAAAAACTTACATAACTACAGGAAAGTAAACTCAGAATTGGATTTTATATTCAAACACAATTGTATCACGAGGACAAGTTAACTAGACCAATAATGTGACCGAGTTGTATACGACGGATATGGTGTAAAAAGAACCGGTTAAGATAAAATAATAAAAATTTAAAAATAAAAAATATTACTAAATTCAAACAAAAATGTCAAACGTGTCATTGTAGAACATCTATAGACATGCTTTACGAAATGTGGCATTCATTATTTTAAAATACTAAAAATAGCATAAAAACCGAAAAAAAAATATAAAAAGTGAATATACGTAATAAATTGGAAAGGTAAATTAGAAATTTATAAAAGTAGTTAAGTTGAGAGATTAGCTCTTAACTCTATGACGATGAAATATTAATTCGGGCATAAAATAAATTGTCGTTTTCATATTTTAAAACGTTTGTGATGCCTACTTCGCTTGCTTCGCCATGGGTTACATATTTACTCTCAGCCCCCGAGGAGCCACAGGCGTTTCCAGCACTAGAAACATCGAGATTTCAGAATAAATTAAAATGAAACATGGTAAAATATAAATCAGTGTCATTCAGGATGCGATTTATTAATATATACGCGTAATCAAGATGGTTATTTACCAATAATGGTTCTTCACTTACTAATTTTAAAATTATATTTCATTTGTAACATGGGAATAACTTTTCAGCAATGATTTCAAAAGGAAGGATAGGCCCATCTAAATATTTTACTCAAAACTTTTTCATACAAGAAAAAGTAGCGCATCTGTCATAACACAAACGTACATATAACACGACGTAACCAGGGTCGGATTTCGTAGTATGATTATTATCCTAATTATACCATTATTTCATAGTTTGTAGTACGCAGTATCGTAATAATGCTAAGCGAAAATACCATAATTTTACCTTAAGGTCAACTTGTATTATTATTTGGTCCTTTTACTTTTTAATATTTACCACACGATATCAAGAATTTCTGTATTGTACATGAGTATCGCGTTTTTTAAAAAAAATTAGAATTTGCTCCCTTTCTGGTCAATCGGTGCTCCTTGATACAACTATAATGAGGCGCTACCACTATAAAAACTCTACGCTCTAAACAATCGGTTTGAAAACAGAATTTCAAAATATTTTATGAATCGATAATTTTCTGATTCAATTAAGCTGATATGGTATCCCTTACGTACTGTTCATTTCCTCCTTATTGAATGCAAAATATGTTAGGTACCAATATTCAAAATTTTACTTACACTAAGTTATTTAGAAAAAAATTTAAATAGAAATAAAAATAAAACTAATAAAAAATTCATTATGCAATAAATTGCAATGCAACTGAGGGAGGGCGGGAGGTGCTCTTCAATCCAGGTAAGACACATCATTGTATTTAGTTAGCGGAAGGTTGCAAAGTAATAATTTTTTTATTATGATGGATTTCCGCAAAGTAACGCCTGATTCTATTAAAAATAAAACTGGCAAAAAACGAAACACTTACATAAACTAGACGCGTGACGCCAAAATCCTGGCACATGGGTAAACAGGAACATGAAACGTCAAACGCGATATAATTTTTGAAAAGTAGTATACCTAATTTTATTTTCCATGTACTATACTTTTGAGGGTCTGAATCCAACCCTGGCCTAATCTTGGTAACGTAACTAAGTATAGTAACTAAACTAACTGTAAAATAATGCGTTTATATAATAAGTACCCGGTTGACCGAGCTTTGCTCGGTATTTTTCGCTCGATTTTTTTAATTCGTGTGTTTTGAAAATTATATTTAGATACAAATTACATACTGATGAATTACAAATAATATTTTTTGATCTTAGCGACATAACAGAAAAAACTGAACTGGTTATTTGAATAAAAAATCATGAGTGCAATTATTTTTATTTAAATTTTCGTGTTTTTAAAAAATACTAAAAAAAGGGCTCGAAAAAAATATATTTTCTCAAAAAAGAAAGAAACTTGAAAAAAAAAAATAAAAAAGTCGGTCGGTCGGTCTGGGCTCGAACCGGGGTTTTACGATTTTGTGACCGCCCATTATACCAATAAGCTATTTATAATCATTACCAAACTGTCAAAATTTACCTTCTTATTCTAACGATATTGTAGCAGTTTTTAATTGCCTAAAAACACGGACAAAAAGACATTTTCTAAAAATAAATCTTAGCTAGATCGATTTATTATCCCCGAAACTCCCTGGACACAAAATTTTATGAAAATCGTTGGAGCCGTTTCCGAGATCCCGATTATATATATATATATACATATATACAAGAATTGCTCGTTTAATAGTATAGGATTTAGTTAACAAAATGAATATAAAGTTATTTTACCGATGATACGATATCCCATGTTCCTATTTAATCTTTGTATCGGAATTTTTGCACCCTTTTACCACGCAACTAGGCATATTTATGACAGGCAAATCTGTCTTGCGCGCGCACCACTGTCGACCGAGTCGCGTTGGCCCTAAACTGTAATTTTAGGGCCAGCGCACTAGTCCGTTTTGATTGTTCGGTCGGCCCGGCCCTTGCGCTAAATAAAAAAAATTAATATAATATGTCAATGTTTTTCAGAGGCACACTTTACTTGAGACTGTCATTGTCACCGCCAATGCCATACTTAGGTGTGTGCCCTCATAGTACATCTTTTCCTTTGCCTTTCCCTTGGAAGAGCGGATGTTGCGTAGGACCAAAGTTATTTTATTATTTACTAGCAGTTCCTCGCGATTTTGTCCGTGTAGAATTTATTACGATTAGATTACATGGATTTTAATTGATGCGCGAAACCCTAATTTTTTCTAAAACACAAGTAGCCTAAGTTACTTTGTTATTGCAAAGTGTGACAAACGAGCACACAGTCCACCTCATGGTAAGTGGTTCCTGTGGCCCATAGACATCTACATCCTTCCTCGAATACGAGTCAAAATGCAGATGCGTTGTCACCCGTGAGGCCTAAGATGAAATGCCTCGATTCCAGTAAAATGGGTCTCCGGTTCTCTATACTCGTCATACGAAACACACCAGCGTTGAGCTGCTATTTTACGCTGGTATTCTGTGAGAGCGTGGTCCTTCTCCGGTAGAGCCGACCCATTTGTGTTACAACTATACTACTAATATAGCTGCAGCAAGGCTCTACCACGTTAAAAATCACAATACTCCTTATAAAATCAGCTACCTGCCAGTGAAAGTTCCGTCGAAATTGGTTCAGCTATTTCAGAGATTAGCCGGAACAAACAGACAGATAGATAGACAAAAATTTTATAAATTGTTTTTTTTTCTTTTTTTATAAGTACCGTACATACTTTCACATGGACAAAAAAGCTGTTATTTTGACATTACAAAGAGACACATCGATTTTATTTGTATATAAAAGTCTAAAAAAGTGGATATCGTACCTAATTTTGAACACTCTTGTGGTTGAAGTTGAAACCTCGGTTGAGATTTTAACACTTTCACTGTTCGGTTTTTAGATACAATAGTAAGGCAATGACCAATAATATGTAAAGCACGTGACAGCGAAAGGGTTAAGTAACGATATTTCATCCCTTATGTTTGATAACATCGATTGCTTTTATCTGACGTCAAACTCGTAGGTAATAAACGACTTATCACTGGCACTATTTAGATGTTTGCCCGCTTTTTCTAATACGGCGAACGGATAAGTTCGCCTTTCAAGTACGTCCATTTGTCTGGCTCGGCCACCCTGAATTGATATTGGAGGTGTGCACATCCAATGTTCTCCCCTCGAGGAGTATTTGTATCACTTTCTTTTTCAATTAATTTCATTTTAAGAGAAGATGCAGCAGCCAGAGCTGGCCGTGCTAGCAAAACATTTTCGGCATGGCCTTCGCTTTAGACATACGTTATGTATCCCTATTTAATGTACAACAGGTATTGTAAATTCGAAGTAGCAAATGACAAGAAGTGAATAGGCGGTCATACTGATAAATGTTTTGTCTTCTTATTCTTAGATAAATACAATAAATAGTATAAATCTTAGATACATACAATAAATGTATATAACACACATCACACAAAAAGTGTAGAGAATCGGAAAACTGTTTTACCGGAATCGAGGCATTCCATCTTTGGTGACAGTGCATCGGCATTTTATTCGTAATCTAGAATAGATGTAGATGTCTATGGGCCACAGCAACCACTTACCACCAGGTGGACTGTGTGCTCGTTTGACACCCTTACCTTATAAAAAAATCTTATTCAATTATTTTTTAAAAGTACATAACACTTTTTTGATTTAGCATAAAACTTATATAATTTGAACAACTAGAGGCATTTGTCATTCGTCCACTACGGCAACGTATGGATGCTTAGATCTTTTTTTAAATAACGTATGACTACAAAAAAGTCGAGTAAGTTTAAGACGTAATCTTTTTTTCGTTCAATAAAAGGCATTTGTCTGCTGAATTTGTATTTTAAAAGATAAGTCAAATCAAAAACAACTTACGAGTACGTTACAACAGCTCGACAAAGACACTTAAAAAAACTGTGGCAGAGCAAAACAATATATGAGTTTAGTTTTTTAACCTAACCTACGTACGTGGCCCGGGACCGGTCAATCTAGGTGGCAAAATCAGTAATTGTGTTTTTCAGTCAAAACATTCTCGGTATAGCCATAGTCAAAAAGTTGACGGTTTTTTACCAGCAGTTTAGCAGTACCTAACTCTACTTATGTCTTTGCCCACACACTCTTAATCTACAATGTCGTCCTTTCCAGATGTCTAGTCTTCGTTAAGGCAGTTTGCCGTGACCAACTGCTTACATATTAAATGACTAAGTACTTATTATAAGTGCCATTACATCATAAGCCCATGTTATAAAAGAAATAATAAATTACTTATTTGTTTCAGAGAAAAAAAGCGTGTTCCATAGCTGACAAATAACACCATACAAAAATAATATAATGGCTGATAGGAAGTAAGTATTAACACGTAAATCGATACTCAAATAAGAGCCGTAGCTCAAGGACAGAGGTGTTTGTGCCAAATATCATAGCATGCGGGCTATCTAGTTTCAATCATCATCACTAGGCAGTTAAATTAAAGTAAAGTTACAGCCTATATACGTCCCACTGCTGGTCACTGGCCTCCTCTCATTTCTGAGAGGGTTTTGGTGCAAGGAAATGTCCGACGCGCTGCCCCAATTAGTGTTGGCAAACTTTACACTATCTATGTCTTCGAATTTTTTTTACTTCTCAAACATGCGGGTTACCTTACGTTTCCTTCACCGCCGAGCACGTGGTAAAACAGGAAATACAATTACAATTAACAATTTTGTTGGTGCCAGCGGGAATCGAACCCGGGTCGCTCGCGTACTGTGTTTACAGCGAGCGCTTAGCCCCTGAGCTATCACGGCTTGGCACGACTTGGCAGTTGGCACCACTGAAATTGCTATTCGCTATTAATTTGCTGATTCGCCTCGTGCTGAGTGGTGTAGGAAAACACAGGGTATATAAAAAGGAAAACATGTCTGAAAAATTAAAAATATTTTGAAGACAGGCCGTAATTTCGCTTTTTTGCGTACTGGCCCTAGAAGTCTTTTTCAGCTTAATAACCCCAGAGTTGAAGGTCGATTAGTGGGATATATATGAAGCTGTTGCTTTTATAAAAAAAATATGTGATGATAATAGAACAGTCTTCAACTAGACTAGAGTAGGGTCATTGCTCTAGGTCTTGCGTGTTTTATACCGTTATCAGTTTTGTAAATTTTAGAGGCACGCTGCAGCTATAGTTATAGCACGAATGGGTCGGCTCAACCGGGGCAGGACCACGCTCTTACAGAATACCAGCGTAACATAGCAGCGTAATGCTGCAGTGTTTTGTATGGTGAGTGTAGAGAACCGGAGACCCTTTACACTGGAAACGAGGCATTCCATCTTAGTCCTCACGGGTGACAACGCATCTGCATTTTGATTGGGGTGACAATGCATTTGCATTTTGATTGTTAATTAAAGATAAATTTAGATGTCTATGGGCCACAACATCCATTTACTATCAGGTGAACTATGTGCTCCTTTGTTAACCAATGCTATAAAAAAGACAGGCCTTCGTTGCTTTTTCAAATAAAATCATTGAATGGAAAGAAATAGGGAGAATCTGTATTTCGTGGCGTCTCGTCTCAGTTTGAGATGACCGTTAGGAAGTTTTTAAAAATTATAGGAATTGGTTAATTAGCATCTAATACCTAAGACATCTTGTACAGGCCTTCAAAAGCGTTTCCAGATGGAGAAGACGGGTATTTAAATGTGAATTTGGTGATGCACGTAGTGTGTTTTCAGAGCAAAAGCTGCAGGAGATGCGCCTTCAGAAAATAATCAAAAGAAAAAAGATGAACACCAGAAAGGAAAGGGCCATAAAGAGGAGAATGTGGAGCCTGTGGTGGAAGAAATAGTTAAAACACCGTCTCAAATTGCTCGAGAGTATGGAGATTTATTGATTGCTATTTTGCTTATAAGCTAGGTGCCTACGAATCAGTCTGGGTAGGTGCTATACTCTTATCTCCTCGTTATTATGTATCTGAATAGTCACACTGCTGTATGAAAGAGTTCCGGTGTGAAATATAAAGTTACTGACTATGAGGCATTTCAACTTTGTACTCGGAGATGACAACGCATATATCATAAATTGTCTGGCTAATCAAATTTCGATTTTATTTAATTTGCATGACAAAATATACAACATGTAACGTAATTAACGCACATCCTGAAAGTAGTTTGTTCAGAATCGATTTCTATCATTTTTAATATAAGTAATTTTTTATCACAAAAATTATTAAAACTACGTAAATTACAGTCATACTAAACCTGTACAGTCTAAACAAACTGAAATGGACCGTATCTCAAGGCGATAAGACGTTTTATTTGTATTAATACAAATTCCGTCATTCAATACAAAATAAAGAAAAATTAATCTTATTTCAAGCACGTTAAAGTCTTTATGTTCGTGGATATGTACTGTGACCACAACATTCTTCCGGAATTAGTACAACTAATTTAATAAATAATCAATGCACAAATATGTTTAACTGAAAAGTCAGTGTGTGAAATCGATTACAACAACAACAAACTACTTTCAGGATGTGCGTTAATGTTATATGTTGTAGATGGTCGGATATAATAATATGTAGGATTCTCTACCAGTCAACTCTGTGTCCTGTCTACTGCAACTGTATCAGAACAACTTAATTTCAAATACCAAAAGTGTTCGAAAGGAACTCGCATAATGTGTGGATGAAGGTACGAGGGGTAAAAGATGAAAGGTGACAATAGACATGTTTTATCCCAATCTTTCATTACTAGTGACCGATCGTTCAAATATTAATTCGTCATACTAACCAGGTCAATCAGGTCGATCGTTGCGTGTAATCAGAGAAATTCTTCTGCGACGGGCTTTGCAGAATTTAGCTCCAAACGGATGGACAGTTTCCACGCGTTTGTCGTTAATATCGTCCATTATTTGTACTGGTTTAGTACTTTGAGCTGAAAGTTTTTGGAGCTTTGGGTTGGAGTGAGTACAAGGAGGACGGAGCGTTGATTTCAATAGACGTAGCCTTTACGTAACGTAACATAACGTATTTTACATGGGCAAATGCCTGCGCACGAACTTGTCCAATCCAATTTCATCCAAACTTATCGTAAGTTCTCTAATAGCAAAAAAACTTATCATTATTTCTCTAAACTTATCAACAATTCTAATAACTTATCAAATCTTATCCGATATTATCCCAGCTACCCAAAATTTTTACTGACTAATCGCAACTATCCAATTTAAATATTTTTATCTTTCATTCGTTCCTGTAGCACTTGACACGTATGCACTGCTGCGAGTCTGTTGCAGTGGTAAGTGTGAAGAGGTATATTATTATTGGATATTGGAATTAATTCAATTATAATTTGTCTTCTTTGTTAATGATATCACTAACGCAGTTTATAAATTACTTAACCAGTCGATCTATATGGACATATACACCACGTCGAGGACATTTCCGAAAGAAATATCTCGAAATTATTATTATTATATCTTCTGTAAAATAATGCAGTATTTTCCAAACTTATTCAATCCTATCTCATCTAAACTTACCCAATCTTTTCAAAACTTTTCCAAGTTCATTCAATCTTATTAAATCTTTAGCAAAATTATCCTAACTAATACAATCTTATCAAAGCGTGGCCAATCTTATCTTCCCCAAACTTATACAATATTTGATTATTGTGAAACTTAAATTATTTTTAAAATAATTTAAGCTTCACAATTTTATCCAAACATGTCCTAACTGAATAAAACTGTGCGGATTTTATCTCATTTAATTGACTTATTTTTAATTCTCAATGTTTCGGGTACTTACAGCACCCATGGTCACGGAGAACTGAGATCGTAGACAGAGAATGCTAGGATTCTCTGTCTACGACTGAGATGTTTAATGTTCCAACGTCATAGTTAGCCCGGCTACCTTCAGTTTTTTTAATAGTAATGTTTGGTCCGATCTACACAGAACGAGCTTACAGTATATTGAGTGGTATGCTTGTATTTGTATGTTAATTCTGTTAATTAGAGGATCCCAAGCAGATGGCAGCACCCATCCATCTTTCCTTTTGAAATTAGGATGTTTGGATGTTTGGATGTTTTTTTAACTTCAATAGGCTTGCGTATCATCCTTGGTATGAATCGGTGTTCTTTTGCGAGGATTTGTGGTTTGTCAAATCTAATGCAATGGTTGGGACGATCTTGAACATGTTCACAAACTGCAGACTTCCCGGAGCGTCGGTGCTTCACGTCAGCTACATGGTCGTTCACGCGGGTTTTATAGAGTTTTTGTTTGTCCTATGTTAGTGAGACCACATTCACAATTTAACTTGTACACTCCTACATGTTGTAGAGTAATATTATATGATTTTTTTTTAAATAAATACCAATAGTTGAAAATTTTGTAATTTAGTAAAATTGACTCATTTTGCACAATAATATCATTAATTCGTTATTTATACTAAATATAATAGTGAGTCAAAGCATTTTAAAATCTACTTTACACACACCTTCGTTTAAAATAATTGGTTAATTAGCTTTACATACATTTTTACGCCCAAGATTACACAAAAATTATCAAAATATAAATATTTTATATAAACATTTTCACAAATGTTGCACAAAATATATGATAAGTAAGACCAATAAATATAAAATAAGTAATTTTATTTAATATTATGCATAATATATAAATAGTCAAACTATTTATTGCCTTTCTGTGATATAGTCGACATACAATTTGATAACAAATTATCTGATGGAATTAATTCATTTGTGATCGTGATTTAAAATGAGGGAAAAAGTAGTTGCTAGTTTTTTTTTCTAAAACTTCGTATCTTAGGTGGCCATGGCCATAGGGTTTATTACAAGCTATTTCAATGTTATCCATTCATTAACGAACAGCCTGTATATTAAGCGTCAGGCTTGATTTGAAGGTTGAGGTTGAATTGACAAGCAAATTTACATCCACCTGATGAAGTGGTTACTACAATTCATGAACAGCTGCAGCCACTTCAAATAATAGATATTCCCGCAGAGGTGACAATGCATAAGGCAGATGCATTGTCACCTCTGAGGGAATATCTCACAGGCCGTAATCATTTCTCTCTACCCCAGACCAGAGTAAGACAATGATTTTCATTTACCCAGATGGAATCGTAGGTAGAACAGGACTACTTCCACCTTCTTAATCGAGGATAAAAAAGTGTTATATAGTTATTAGTCCATAGCAACTACTTACCACCAGGTAGACTGTGTGCTCGCTTGTCACCTTAATTTTATTAAATAATAATACTTTATTATTGTATATAAATCATCGTAGTAAAAATAAGTAAAAATAAGTTTCTCTAGTATCCTTTCAAAAGCAACTTATAATGTTTTATCAGGGAGGCTGAGTACAGAGCACATATGCGAAGAAACCGATTCAAGCGTCGTTGGCCTGAAGTATCAAAAGTCAAGATCAGCACAAGGCCTTGGAAGCCGCCGCCGCCACCTGAGAGATTACCACCCGTTGTTAGTTTTTTTTTAAATAAAAGAAAGGATAAATGAGCGTGCGGCTCATCTGATGGTTTATTGAAATGCTTTTATGTTTGACAGAGCTTCACGTTCGGAAGTCATGAGTTTGAAACCTTTTTACTACTATGATACTATAGCATAATTTTGTTTAAAGAAAAAAAGCTATGAAATTAACATAAAATATACCAAAATTAAAATTATTATATATATAAATTGTTAATGGTAAATTGGTAAATTATATAAACATTTTAATTTTAGTTCTTATTTCAATGTAATAAAATGTCAATGTAATCCATCTATTACATCCACCGCTGAACATAAATTGCCTCATTGAGGATATCGCCATGGTTGCCAAGCTTGGTAAGCGGATTAGCAATCGCAGCTTTTTGTTATATTGAGTTGTAATAAGGAAAATGCTGCTGCCCCGTCCATTTTATTTTCCTTCTGTAGTATCTCATGTTCATATTTGGACTGCAAGTAATTAAAGGATTCTTTTGAGATCTGTAGTGTAGAGGCGTACTCTTCATCTTCTTCAGCTAGTTCATGAAACAAAATTTCATTTGAGCCATATTCGACTTCTCACCCTCAGTCTTTTAAAATATTTTCGCTTCCCTGATTAATTCGTCCTTTATTCGTATTAATCGTATATCTTTGAGAAACTAATAAGCGTAACAGATAACCTGTAAACGCTTAGTTAAAATTGAGTCGCTTAAAATTATGATGCTTATATTTACGCGAACACTAATCACTAAATGAAACTATTTTTTACGGATTTTATCGCGTTTAATATAAATTTTTAATTCCCGACGAATTTGCTTAAAATTAACTTAAAATGTAGTTACATTTTATTTTTTTAACATAATAAACTAATTACTTGCTACTCAATATATGTTAATCAACCTGTAACGTATAAGTGATTTAAGTTGAATTCAATAAAATTGTCCTTTTATATCACAACCAGAAGGAGACCTTTTAAACTGATTTTTGATTCTGCTTGTATTCGAACCTAGGACCCGTGTCGTAGTAGTCTGATACTCTGGGCACTGGGTCACGAGGTGTTCGAGTTCAATTCGTGAGGACAGTTGCGAGAGAGAAATATTTTTGACGTATGATTTAGTTCTAAATCATGAAAACAGACGTACTGTTTTGGAAACTGTAAATTCGAAAATTACACAAAGACACCATTAATTGTATTATTTATATAGTACCCGGTTGACCGAGCTTTGCTTGGTATTTTTCGCTCGGTTTTTTTTAAATTCGTGTGTTGGAAATTATATTTAGATACAAATTTCATACTGATGAAATACGAATAATATTTTTTGATCTTAGCGACATAATAGAAAAAAACTGAACTGGTTATTTGAATAAAAAATCTTGAGTGCAATAAGTTTAATTTAAATTTTCGTGTTTTTAAAAAATACTAAAAAAAGTAAGAAGTTGTGAAGAGAAGAATAAATAAATAAATAAAATTAAAAAGAATATATTTAGTATATGTATATTTTATAATAATGTTCTATAGACTATAAACCGTCCGGAATTCAAAACGAAGAAATGGGTACCACCATACATGCATCGTCGCCGAAGACGTCCAAAATTACTGCGCATACCGGCGGAAGAAGTCACTCAGCCGTTATACGAGTTCGCCAAGCTGAGAAGGGTGAGTTACATCATGATTATCATTACAGCCACTGCAAATGATTGGCCCCCAGCAAAGAGTGCCACAAAACACGGTAATCGGCTACCTGCAATCATAAACACCCCGTAAAGATCATCGAAACACTCTACTAAGAGGCTATAATGCTTGTTGGTACGAGGAAATCACTTAAGAATATTCTTTTTAATGGTAATAATACAGGAGGTATCTCATGCAGATGACAGCACTGGTGATGCTCTTTACACCGGTCGAGCCAATATTTCTCGGGAAAACGTCTCCGAGTGCCGGAACAAACTTGGATCTGAAGTCGAGTCTTTGCTGAACAGAGTCTCGGATTGGGGGCGACTAAATCTAGTCCAGTTTAACCGCCAGAAGACACAAGTTTGCGCGTCAACCGCTAAAAAGAACCCCTTTGTCGTATCCCCTCAGTTTCAAGGCACTCCCCTTGTTGTCTCAGCCAGTATCGGAATCCTCGGCGTCGACATATCGAGTGACGTGCAGTTTCGTGGTCACTTGGAAGGGAAGGCCAAATAAAAATTAATAATAAAAATAAAACAATAAGGCCTCTAAAAAGCTTGGCGTGCTCAGCAGAGCGGGACGGTATTTCATGCCGGCACACCGCCTGCAACTTTACAAGGCGCAGGTTCGGCCGCACATGGAATACTGTTCCCATCTCTGGGCTGGGGCTCCCCAGTACCAGCTCCTTCCACTTGACCGCATCCAGTGCAGAGCGGCTCGAATCGTCGACGACCGATCCGATTTCCGATCGGCTCGATTCATTGGCATTGCTAAGAGATGTTGCATCCCTTTGCATTTTCTTTCGCTTATACCATGGAGAGTGCTCTGAGGAATTGTTCGGATTAATCCCAGCCGCCAAATTTCGTGAACGCACTACGCGGCAAACGTCCCGATACCATCCACACCATCTGGTTGCTTGGCGGTCCACCACTGTACGTTTCAAAAGGAGTTTTCTTCCGCGTACAACCTCTCTGTGGAATAGTTTACCACCGGCGATTTTTCCGGACCGATACGACCTGGGGACCTTCAAGAAAAGAGCTTACTCCTTTCTAAAGGGCCGGCAACGCACCTGCAATTCCCCTGGTGTTGCGGTTGATAATGGGCGGCGGTAATCACTTAACATCAGGTGAGCCGCATGCTCGTTTGCCCTCTCTTCTATAAAAAAAAATCCATTGGGTGTCGTAAGAGTAGATTATGGGAAATACCAGAAAGTTTGACGATATTTGATAGATGACTTGTTGAGGTGGGGCATTAATAATTCCAACACGCTTTGTACTAGGATCTAAACCAATTCAATCCACCCGCCTACGCTCTACGACGTTTGACTAGGAATGCTAGCCTCGAGGTGAAATTCTGTCATTAGTTAAATAAAATACTGAAATTTATCTTATTGTTAATATGAAGGTGTTGGATCCTTTAAAATAAAAAAAATAACGGGCAGAATTCTACGATTACGCCTTCTTTTGGTAGTGAGCCATTAAGTGATAACTTAAGGATATCTTAATGTTACGAGTCTAATCAAGCCTGTTAAAAAGATATAAGTTGCAGATTTTCCAACTTAATTGTATTATTAACTTCATTCAGTGTTTATGAACAGAAGAGATTTTGATATTGAAATAATACTCAAAATTATTCTTAGATATGGCACAACTTCAGGCAAGTAGAAAAGAGTAAGATGATGCTCCAAGGCAGCTTAGGCTGTAACTCTAAGAAGTATTCCTCGACTGCTTGTGGTACGTGAAATAAAGTTTGTTGTTTCTCTTTTACTTGTGATATTTACTTTTACTGAGTGTGTTGCACATAGTGGTAGAAGAGAAGATAAATATTTACATACACGCATGTCGTGGCCGTTGTTTTTTTAATGTTATGCCAACAAATGAGCACACATTCAACCCGATGGTAATTGTATTATGTGGCTATTTCGACATAAATAAACATTTTTAATATTTTTATCTGTGTCTGTCCATGTGTCTGGCAAATCTTCGAAATGGCTGAAGCGATAGTGTTAAAACTTTTTGGACAGATAGAGAGCATTGCCAGTAGGGATCTAGGCTATATTTTATTCAAAAATTTAGTTTTCTTAAAAAAAAAAACGAAAAATTGGTAAAATGAATGATCTTTGACTATCTTATATCTAAATATATCATATCATTGTTAGATCTTTTCCAGGTGAAGCCTCTAAGTATCTTTAGTTTTTAATGACACACATAATAGATATAATAAGACTGGTCCTAAATAAATAAACAATAAATTCACTATTCACTAAGGGACAACTATAGAATGCGGAAGATGTAACATACACCTGATCGACTTAAAACACAGCATGTATTACAAAAATGGCGTTGGTGGAAGAAATAATAATAAGAATTTAATAAAGATTAAAATAATATACCCATATTTGACAATACGGTTGCGCTTTTTCCACCATGTGCAATGTTGTCTTTTTGATTTGTGAAACGATTTAAATGAAAAATAATATAACTTAAATTAAAATTCAAAAAAAGTCCCGAAACAAAAAGGGCTGATGACCTTCAAATGGCTGGACCAATTATCTTGAAACATTGCTAAGAAAAAAAAAACTTAATCAAAATCGGTTCGTCCGTTCAGGACCAATGACGCCACAGATACACACACATATATACAGATACACACTACAAACATATAACACGCCTATGTTTACGTCAGGGGTTATAAACACTAAATGTTAGCCCAAGCTTATCTCAATACATACCCGAAAACCACATCTAATTTTTTTCAGTCATTGTGGAGATTACCGTGAACGAGCGCACAGACAATAAAACAAAAAGTTTGTTTAAGATTTTATATTTTAATAAAGATATTAATAGTTACTTTGCAACGTTCCGCTCAATTAAATGATGTATCTTACCTAGTTTGAAGAGCCATTATCCCAGCACCAATGCTCCCAACACCACTACTTCCAACACCACTATTCTAGAAAAGATACACCATCGACGATAATACGACACGTGTTTCGCCTCTACACGAGGCATCTTTAGGTGATGTAGACTCTACGGCGACTGACCGCTAAGAGTAGTAAGAGTTGTTTAGCAGCATATGCAATGTTCATAAGCCTCCCATATTATATCAAGAGTCGTAACGTTCACGATAACAAATTAGAACACGATTGAACACATTGCGTACAATGTTGTAAGTAATGTCAACTGATCTGATGAGATGATATATGTAGGTCACATTTTCTATAGGGTCACAAACCGGTTGTACAGCAGTGGTGTGCCGTGTCCTTCTAGAAGAAAAGACACCGTCACAGCTTGTGAAAAGGGACGTGGATGATGTGATCGAGAACGGAGACAGATATTATAGGCAGTGTATGTTAGCACTTAAGTGCTATAAAGGTCAGTTCATCATACCTATTATTTTTGTACACATGCTTCGTAAAGAAATTTATTTTGTAAGAAATCAATTTTTTCATAAACAGCTTTTTAATTAATATATTAAAAATATCATCAACATCACTAAAATTTTCATCATTCATTCATTCATTCTCTAAACCATTTCCCATTATCTGGGGTCGGCGCAGTAAACCTTCTTGTTCCATTCCTCTCTATCAGCCGTCATTTCCATACTTACTCCTTTCATTCTCATATCACTCTTCACACAATCGATCCATCTTTTATTCGGCCTTCCTCTGCCCGTGTGTCCCTCCACATTCATATTCAACACTCGTATTGTGACATGACTTTCATCCCTCCGCATCACATGCCCAAACCATGCCAATCTGCTTCCTCTCACCTTTTCTACCACTGGCGCTACTTTCAGGCTTCCTCTTATATACTCATTCCTTATCTTATCCATCCTTGTCACACCACACATCCATCGTAACATTCTCATTTCATTCGCATGCAATCTATTTTCATCCTTCTTCTTGACGGCCCAGCATTCACTTCCATACATGACGACAGGTCGGATGATCGATTTGTAAATTTTCCCCTTCAGCCTTATCACAAGAAAATTAATGAACAAAAGCCTTTCCCAAGAAATGCCACAAAATACGGTTCTGAGCCATCCGTCTCCATCGACGTTTCTTACCGGGTATTCCATATAGTAGCAGGCCGTCCCATACTTCATAAAATATTAGATAATATAAATATGTCAAATAAAAATAGCGCACAAAATCCACTGCTAAAATGGTTTTTCCAAGATTGTTCCAGCTGGGCAGGTGGGTTGATGAGTGCAAAACCTAAAAATATATTCGTACTAGAAATGTTGTTTTCGATTACAAGTATAATATGAGACTTGCATTGATGGACTTTTTACTTTCTGTCGGTGGTGATTTACTGGGAGTGCAGGTGAAGTTGTCATTTGAGGAAAAAGTTTTGCATAATCTCACTTACAACATTTCATACAATATAAATGAGTAAGACCGTTCCATGTGTAAGTGTTGTGTGAATTGTGGTCCTCGCAATTGCTGTTAAACCTATAGCGAAAACTAACTAAAGGGTATAAAGTATTTTAAAGATATTTTTTTCATTTTCTTGATATTTTAATTTTCTTAGTAAGTGCTTGTTGTTTACGAAGTGTAAGTGCTTGTGGTTTTGCTTGTGGTTTTATTAACATTTAAGGTTCTGGCGATCGAATTATGGCAAGAATTTAAGCACACAACCTAAATTTCACAGAAAAATTATATGGAACAATGTTACTAATACGAGGATTTTGGCTATGTGCTGACCATATCACCTATACACTGTCATGATTATGGACAATTTTTTCAAGTAATACTAAAAAGTGAAAGGACTCAAGTACATTCTTACATTCGCCGTCATTCTGAAGTTAATCATGATCACATTTACAGCTATACGCCTATGGAAAACCTAACCTTTATGTATTTCACATGATCAGTCCCCTTTTTCTTTCAGTAATTTCCTCAAAGGTCATAACATCATGGAACACTAAGATTTCCCGTCATTATTCCCGTCCTACCTTATTTCTGTCCTATTCATTTTTGTGAACAACAAGGGTTCTTTTGTTGCGTAAAAAGTTACCTGAAAGAAATCGGACCGCCTGTTGTACCTTCGTTATGTATTTTATTTTTTGTTTTAATACGTATTCATCATTACAGCCCATTACAAGCACGTCGTGCTTTGTGGCATTCCTTGGGCATTCCATTTCATTTCATTTCATTTCAGGTAGCTACCTGAAATGAAATGAATGATTCGATATAGATTATGGTATAATACTTATTGAAAGTCATTTTTTTTATTTACCGCTGGTTCGCAAAAAAAACCTCTGTCCTGGGAAGAAGCAGCAAGAAACTCAGCGGGTCTTTTAAATTTTTGCATGAATTTGTATAGAACCAGCATGGTTGCGATCATCTCATTCCCAGGGATTATTTTTATTTATGTATTAATTTATATTATAATAACCCTTTTACACTACGCAAGTACAATTTTTCTTTAATAAAACATTAAAACTTGTGTAATGACACATTTTGTGCATTTACTTCCTGTATCCATCTACTTCTTGCATGTCTTAACAGATCGTCACCCCATCTAATGGAGGATCGCCGTATATATCGGCTACCAGTACGAAGCTGCCACTCGAGTAATTTTCTTCTCCATCGGTTGTCAATTTTTAAACTATATGGCTGGCCCATTTTCACTTCAGCTTACGAATATAGTCCATATTGGTCACTCTGGTTCTACTGCGGATATCCTCATTTCTCAGTTTATCACGCAGAGAAACCCCGAGGATATCCCTCTCCATAGCTCGCTGAGCGACCTAGAGCGTCCTCATATAGCTAGCAGTGAAGGACCACGTCTCGGATACATACGTCATCACTGGCAACACGCACTGGTTGTACAATCTCATTTTCAGGTTTTGAGGTATACCTGACGAGAAACTGTGTCGTAATTTCCTGAACGTTGTTGAAGTTGGACTTACTTAGTCGGATTATTTATCCCAGGACACATACTCGACAATAACTTTGAGTTTAGCGCTCCCAACAACTACTGACATAGGTGTGACATTTACATTGCACATGATCTTTGTTTTGTCCATGTTCATATTAGGATATCCGTTAGGAGACACTATTGAAGTCATTGAGCACAGTTGTAAGGTCCTCCAACAATTCTGCCATAAGGACTGATGTACTTGCCATTGATACCGTATCCTTTTCAGTTCAGTAGCTAGTCTTCCAATGCAGCGGTCGGGGATATAACGTCACCCTGTCTTAGACCTCCCTGCAATTGGTAGGTTTCGTACTCTGATTTTGTACTTAGCCATCGTAATCCTACTGTAGAAACACTTTAGCACTTCGTTATACCAACAGTCAACTTGACACCGTTGTAGAGACTGTAGTACCGCTCAAATTTCGACGGAAGCAAAGGCTTTCTCATAGTTCACATACGCAAGGCAAAGTGACAGATTGTACTCTTTGGTCTTCTGTACAATTTGTTAAAGGGTGTGTATGTTGTCTATGGTACTAAAGCCTTTTCGGAAACCAGCTTGTTCGGGAGGATGGATGTCGTCGAGACAGTTTCCACGAGCTTATTATTCATATCGTCCACTGTATTGCAGCCTTCTAGCTCTAAAACAGTGTAACTCGAGCTGAAAAGTTTCCAGACTTTGGATCAGGTCACGAAGGGTCGGAGCGTTGACTTCATTAAACTAGACCTCTCTAACTTAACCTTTAGGTTCAGTGTGCCATTAACCATTCGGTGATCATTGCCAGTTTTCACCCTTGCGATCACTAAGACATCACACACAAGTTCAGTGATCTCATTTTTTGTCGTATATTATATGTATTGGTATACTTACTTACTTATCTTCACGCACAATCCCTAACGGGGTAGCCAGAGAGAACAGATCGCCAAGTGTCACGATCCTTACATACCTCTTTCGCTTCTTTCAGGTTCATTAACTTCTTCATACATGCACGTCTAGGTATCCGAGTACTCTTGACCCTCCCCTCTTCGAGCAATTTGCTCACATGGTCTTCGAAAGTTAGTCTCGGTCCACGTCGACACCTTTTAATATTTACTTTCGCTCTATATATTTTCTTCACCATTCGGTCTTCACTCATTCGTTCAACGTGCCCAAACCATTGGAGTACGCCCCTATCAATTTTTGTGATAAGGTCATCTTTCAATCCTGCCATATTGCGAATATCTTCGTTTCGCTTTCGGTCGGCTATGGTAACGCCACACATTTTACGAAGAGATCGCATCTCCACTGCATTCAACTTGCTTTTATGCTTCTTCTGGCATATCCAGGTTTCGCTGCCATATAACAAAGTCGGTACCAACACTGCGTTATGTATTGCAAGGCGTGCACTCTTCACCACGCCTTGCCTTTTTATTAATGCATTCAGGGCACCATTGACTTTGTTTCCGGCAGCGACACGCCTATCCACATCTAAATCACATCTTCCATCCCGGCTGAAAGCACTCCCCAAGTATACAATTTCATTTACCTGTTCTAGAGATTCCTGATTTACCCATATTTCACATTTCGTTCTCTCTTCGTCCTTTTCAAATACCAGAACCTTAATTTTATTAGCATTCAAACGGAGACCTTTAATTTCACATTCCTCTTTCATACACGTGACTGTCTGAGCGCCTACTATTAAAAGTATAATTTTATTTAAAAATATTCTTCGTATACAACATAATATACGTACAGTATAGAATATAAAATAGTGTTGAAACAAATATTAAGGAATATTTTCTGGGACTTTGAATATTAGTCGTTTCGTTTTTACCTCTCTTAAAATTGACCTAATGTGCCCGACAGAGAGAAGTAAGTATATATTTTTACCCTTGTTAGAGACGAGTGATTTTTCGCTAAATTATTACGTTTTCTGTGCTCACCGCAGTAAAACATTGAAATGGTGACACCTCGGGGGATTCTTGCTGGAAGATTTTTTCCCGCAGTTTGAAATGTAATGTTGGTTGTTATTTTTTTTTTTCATTTTATACATAATAAGTTTATATGGCTAGGTAAGCCGCAACTCCAACTGAACCAATTGCTTTCATCGTTATTCTACCACGACAATAAATACACTGTGAAAATGACTGAAGTGGAGAAAGGACTCTTGGCGAAACACCCTGATAATATACAAGGCGAACCGGATCTCATGGCGTAAGTACGATATGAAATAAATATTTCCCAAGCCTTTCGAGAGCCGTGGTAGCTCAGATGGTTAGCGCTCGCTGTAGTACGCTGTAGTACGCGAGCAAACCGGGTTCGATCCCCGCCCGCACCAATGAAATGGTTAATTGCAATTTTAAGTGCTGATTTACCACGTGCTCGGCGGTGAAGGAACACATCGTGAGGAAACCTGCATGTCAGAGAATTAAGGAAAAAAAATATTTCGAAGACATGTGAAGTTCGCCAACACGCACTGGGGCAGCGCGGCGGACAATTCCCTACCCTAAAACCCTCTCAGAAATGAGCGGAGGCCTGTGCCCAGCAGTGGGACGTATATAGGCTGTAACTTTACTTTTTTACTTTACTTTAAGCCTTTCGATATCATTGCTATTCATGTTGTAATTAGCGACGCCGTGTGCTTTAAGCTTGACTTTTATTAAGAGATCAGTTTTAGCCCCTTATTTCTATATAATTTCTTAAAACTTTAAAGCTATTTAATGGATTTTTATGCCGTTTTAGAGAAGAAATTCTTTAATCTATATCGATTGAAGAATTTCATATGAAAAGTTTTTGTTTATTGCATGCGTATTTTATCTAATGGACTTTATGTCGGTGTTTATTTACCGGGAGTGCAGGTTCACTCCCGATGGCATTTGAAGAAAAATTTTGCATATTCCCACTTACATTATTTCATACAATATAAATGAGTAAGACCGTTCCATGTGTAAGTGTTGCGTGACATGTGGTCCTCACGATTGCTGTTAAACCTATAGCGAAAACTAACTAAAGGGTAAAGGACTTTAAAGATTTTTTTATTTTCTCGATATTTTAATTTCCTTAGTCAGTGTTTGATGTTTACGAAGTGTAAGTGCTTGTGGTTTTGTTTGTGGTATTATATACATTTAAGATTTTGGCGATCGAATTATGGCAAGAATTTAAGCACACAACTCTCACAGAAAGATGATTTGGAGCAGTGTTACTAATACGAGGGTTTTGGCTATGTGCTGACCATATCACCTATCCACTGTCATGATTATGGATATTTTTTTCAAGTAATACTAAAAAGTGAAAGGATTCAAGTACATTCGTACATTCACCATCATTCTGAAGTAAATCATGATCACATTTACAGCTATACGCCCGTGGAAATCCTAACCTTTATGTATTCCACGTGATCAGTCCCTTTTTTCTTTCAGTAATTTACTACTAAGGATAGTAGAGAAATATTGGCTTTTTGTGTTCAAATGGTGAAACAATAATGTGTTATCTGATGTGAAATGTATATAAACCGATCAGTGTAAAGCTGAGCCGTCACTATTTGATCTTCATCATTATCTAAAATCCCACAAATGAATGTAGGCCTTCCTTCCTCATTGGAGACAGCCTATAGTTGATTATATTCTTTAATATTTTTATTTATAATTTTTTCTAGTATAATGGAGAAGTACGCCGGAACAACATATATGATGATTTTGACTATTGGCGATGACAAGCATTTCCTTATCTGGGGCCATCCTCCACCACCCGAAGCTGAAAGTAATGTGAAAACCATATGCTATATTTTCGACCCTCATATGTTGAATGATTTGGGGCAGCCGAATTCTGTGTAAGTTTTCTTTTATATAATGGAATCTATATTATACTATTTTATGAGGTAGAGCCATGCTGCATCTATATTAGTGGTATAGTTGTAAGTATGGTCGGCTCAACCGAGAAGGCCCACGCTCTCACAGAATGCCAGCAGCGTAAAATAGCAGCTTAACGCCACTGTTTTTCGTATGGTGTGGTATGAGTGTAGAGAACTGGAAACGCTTTTTACTGGAAATTGAATCTTAGTCCTCAAGTGTGACAACGCATTTCATTTTGAGTTGAAATCGGGGATAAATGTAGATGTCTATGGGCTACAGCAACAACTTACTATCAGATGGACTGTGTGTTCTTTGTCAGTCTTATCTTTTAAAAAAAATTAACTATTAATATATCGTCACTATGCGCCTGTTTAGAAATCTTTTATAGTCCAAACAACTTAATGCTTGATTCAGTTCTGAGACACTGCCTGATTTAGGAATGAGACTGTCCAAAGTGATAGAGTATAGTAACATATAAAATATCATGAGACAATTTATTTCATTTTTGTCATGAAGTGTCTATCATCATTGCATAAAGATGCAAGACTACTAACACGCTAGTAGAGCCACGCTACTGCTACATTATGGTTGTAGCACAAACGGGTTGGCTTAACCAGTGTAGGACTACGCTCTCACGGAATACCAGCATGAAATTTCAGTTCAATGCTACTGTGTTTTGTATGGTGAGTGTAGAGAACTGGAGACCTTTTTTGAAGATGTCTCCATAGACATGTCGCACGCCACAGCATCCACTTACTATCAGACTGTGTGCTCATATGTCTAGTGGTTAATTCGTTCAAGGTCTATACTATAAAAAGCAGAAAAGTTTGGTAGCGTAGTCAAAAGAACACGACGGCGGTAGAACTTTTGTTAAATAAAATGAAGTGACAAACTAACGTTATCTTAAAATTACCGTCCTCTCAAAATACAAAAGTTAAAAGTAAAACCAGTGACGAAGAATGATGTCTAAATGAATTTTCTTACTTTCTATTTAAAGAAAATGCGTATATTTTGCAAATACAGAGCAATTATTTGCAATCTATACAAATATTTGTTCTTAACGGGAATCGAACCTCAAATAAATACTTTGCCCCTGCACAATTATTGAAAAATAATGAATGTTGCTGCGCAGGTATGGAGCCGGAGCATTTTTACGCTACGCTGGTGTGATGTGTTTCGTTCTAGACTTTCTCGCGAACTACGGAGATCTAGATGCAGCAAAAAAGGGCACTCCTAAACCAACGATAACCCTGACCAATATTGAGGTAAGATAATAATAATAATAAATGAAACTGCCTTATTATAAGTACTTGCCGGAAGCCGAGCTCGAAAATGATCCCGTCAGGCTCTACTGGGTCCGGCCCATCATCACAGACAGGACTATTCTTGCGAATAAGCCCGATATTTTGCTGATGGACCGGGCACACTCAAGGATGTTTTTGGTCGACATTACCATTCCATATGATCAGAACCTAGTGAAAGCCGAAACAATTTGCAAACAAAATATATAGACCTGGCTCACGAGGTGACCCACATGTGGGGTGGTCTGACGACCGAAATTATTCCTGTAGTAGTTTCTGCGAACAGGCTAATTCCGGTCAGCCTCTCGGATCATCTGACGCAACTGGGACTCCGAGACCGCTCCGGGCTCAAATGCAGAAGGCGGTGCTCCTTGATACCGCCCGCATCGTCCGCCGGTTTCCTTCCCTTTCCCCCTAGTATTAGGCCTTTTGGTCTCCCCTGCCGAGAGCTTCCATCTGGTTTTGATTTTATTTATTTATGTATTATCTATTTATTTATGTTAGTATATTAAATATATATTTATTTATCATACCCTTTTATATATTTATTCAGCCCAACAAGATGAGAATATTCTATAAATAACCCACTATAATAATAATAAAGTTTTATTCATAAGAAATATGATCTAAAAATATCATTTCTTACCTTATCAAAAATCACAAACGAGAATTTTTAATATTCTTTTGAGGACTATTTAATGGTAAGTTAGCCATTGCAGCCCGTGACGTCTGCAGCTAACTCTTTTAATTACAGCCAATCAAAAGTTTATGATTAAATCATTGAACTAATATATACTTACGTACTAGAACAGCTATTTCAAACAAAAAATGTGCGCTAATCTGTGTTCGCGCGGTTTGTTTTCTTATCATGGAATAAACAGGTAGAATGATCAGTAGGTAAATAAAAGATTGTACTGTTAAATAGGTAAATTATATCGAGAACAATTTTTTAAATTTTGTCATTTATTTTGTATATTATATTTGCTTATTTAATATAATATTATATCACAATTACATTTTAATTATATTTTTATCTCAATATTTTAAAAGGTATCTATCTCAAATATAAAAAAACATACTAAATGTATGTTTGGGGGTTTGGGGGTCATTGTAGAAGCGTGCTCGTCGCGACCCCTGCCAGCCCTTTTCAGGGCTGCAATTCTACACAGCTGCGCACCCATGCGAACGAGGGTTAGGGCGTCCCCCCAAGGCGACGCACACCAGCTCGTCCCCGTTGGTGTGGAATGCAGCGCGCAAAGCGGCGATGGGGACCGCCACCCGTCACGCACAGCCCGACACGGCGGAAGGTGGAGGACGGAGTGCAGAGTTGGCACGTGGAATGTTAGAGGAGGCATGAGAGATAAGACGAATGAGTTGATCGAAATAATGAAAGAAAGAGAATTAGATGTCGTGTGTATGTCGGAGACCAAACGGAAAGGCAGTGGTATTGAAGAGCTCCCTGGCGGGACGTTAGCTATATGGTCCGGAGTCCCGGAAAGCGAGAACGCCTGCCAAGGAGTGGGAGTGCTGTTGTCGTCCCGGTTGGTCGATCTTATGACTGAATACAAGGTTGTGAACTCAAGACTTCTCTGGGTTCGCTTCAAAATGGGACTGACGAAGTTATTCCTTTTGGCTGTTTATGCGCCGGTAGCTTCGTCGTCCAGGGCTGAGCTGGAGGAGTTTTGGGAGAATGTAAGAGAAGTTCTAGATTTGGTTAAGGGAAACGAAAGAACTGTTGTATGTGGTGATTTGAATGGATGGGTAGGCATCGCTCGACCAGGATACGAGTCGGTGCTTGGAAAGTTTGGAGATAAAAGGGTTAATGATGCTGGCAAGCTTATACTGGCTGTATGCAAGGAAAAGGGTCTTCTTGTGACAAACACTATGTTTAATCACAGGAAGATCCATATGTACACTAGAGAAAGAAAGAATGAGAGAAGTATGATTGATTTGTTCCTGGTGGATGACCGACTGCGAAAACAGGTGATGGATACACGAGTGTTCAGGGGTGCTGACCTGGGAACGGATCATTATCTAGTAATTACTAGATTTAGGGGTTTGTTCGCGGGTTGGCGCCACCGGACGACAGTAACAGAACCACAGTCGGTCTGTCGCATCCGAAGCTGGAAGCTTCAGGAAGCGGATACTAGGGACAAATATCACACGAGGGTAGCCGAAAAGCTTGACACCATCGATGGCAGGAAAGAATGTGTGGAGAGAATATGGCAGAACCTTAGGGATGGAATGGTAAGTGCAGCGGAAGAAGTATGTGGTACGACAAAAAGAGGTAGTAGTAAAAGAAGAGATGCATGGTGGAATGACGAAGTGAAAGAAGCTGTAAAAAAGAAGAAAAAAGCATGGTTAGACTACTTAGCCTCTAGTAACGATGAGCATATGAGAGAGAAGATGAAAGAAAGATATAAGCTGCAGAAAGTTCATGCGAAAACATTGATTGAGGAAGTACGTGAAAGGTGTAGAATAGAAGCGGACGAGAGGTTGTCGCACAACTTTAGGGAAAACTCCAAACTCTTCTGGAAAGAGGTTGGAAGGTCCCGGAGTGGTGCGACAGCTTTAAGAATGAACAAAGTGCTTTCGAGAACCAATGACGTCCTCTCAGAAAAATCGGACGTCATGCAGCGATGGAGTGAATTTTATAGAGAATTGTATGCGTGTCATGATCTTAGTGAAGGATCCGGGGGTGACGCCGTGACTGGCACGCCAGACACGGACCTCGATGACACTGAGGTCATCAGCATGAAAGAGATTGAACGTGCGATTCGAAGTTTGAAATGTGGTAAGGCTGCGGGACTAGACAGAGTTACTGCTGAAATGGTCAAGTACGGTGGGCCTCGCGTCTGGGACAGCTTTCATCTGCTGTGCAATTTGTGCTGGCGGACGGGAGATGTCCCGGATGATTGGCGATCCGCGGTCATTGTGCCTTTATATAAAGGTAAAGGTTCACATTTTGACTGCGGGAGCTATCGGGCGATCAGCTTGACCAGTTTAGCAAGTAAAGTTTATTCGAAGGTTTTGACACGCAGGATGCAAGAGAAATCGGAAAGATTCTTATGGGAGGCACAATGCGGATTTAGACCTGGAAGAGGATGCACGGATCAAATGTTTTCTCTCCGCATGATCACGGAGAAGCTTCTGAGTGTTAACCAGAGGATTTTCTGTGCTTTTGTGGATCTGGAGAAAGCATTTGATAAGGTTATAAGGAAGAAAATGTGGGAACTGTTGCCGGGATATGGTGTGGATGGTCGATTGTTAAGGGCTGTGCAGTCACTCTACTATGACTGTAAAGCCTGTGTGCTGGTAGGGCATGACCTGTCACCCATGTTTAGCGTCCAAGCGGGCGTAAAACAGGGTTGTGTCATGTCTTCCTGGCTGTTCATACTGTATCTCGACAGCTGTTTACAGAAGCTGAAAGATAGCTGTTTGGGTGTGAAATTGGGTGACATAAAAGTTAATTGTCTGCTGTATGCTGATGATGCAGTGCTTATTGCACCATCAGAAGCAGAACTGCAGGCATTAGTCACGTGTATGAAAGAGGAATGTGAAATTAAAGGTCTCCGTTTGAATGCTAATAAAACTAAGGTTCTGGTATTTGAAAAGGACGAAGAGAGAACGAAATGTGAAATATGGGTAAATCAGGAATGTCTAGAACAGGTAAATGAAATTGTATACTTGGGGAGTGCTTTCAGCCGGGATGGAAGATGTGATTTAGATGTGGATAGGCGTGTCGCTGCCGGAAACAAAGTCAATGGTGCCCTGAATGCATTAATAAAAAGGCAAGGCGTGGTGAAGAGTGCACGCCTTGCAATACATAACGCAGTGTTGGTACCGACTTTGTTATATGGCAGCGAAACCTGGGTATGCCAGAAGAAGCATAAAAGCAAGTTGAATGCAGTGGAGATGCGATCTCTTCGTAAAATGTGTGGCGTTACCATAGCCGACCGAAAGCGAAACGAAGAGATTCGCAATATGGCAGGATTGAAAGATGACCTTATCACAAAAATTGATAGGGGCGTACTCCAATGGTTTGGAGTTTGGACACGTTGAACGAATGAGTGAAGACCGAATGGTGAAGAAAATATATAGAGCGAAAGTAAATATTAAAAGGTGTCGAGGTAGACCGAGACTAACTTTCGAAGACCATGTGAGCAAATTGCTCGAAGAGGGGAGGGTCAAGAGTACTCGGATACCTAGACGTGCATGTATGAAGAAGTTAATGAACCTGAAAGAAGCGAAAGAGGTATGTAAGGATCGTGACACTTGGCGATCTGTTCTCTCTGGCTACCCCGTTAGGGATTGTGCGTGACGATAAGTAAGTAAGTAAGTAAGTAAGTAAAATGTATATTTAACAAAACTTGTTAATATAGCATTTAATATATTTTATTAGAATAAGAGCCATTCATAAATACTGGGCACGCGACAGTTAAAAATTAACGAATTTATTCCACTTCGACTTTGATGTGGAAACCTAAAAATAAAATATAAGAATAATAAGCAGATTTAAATATAAAAAATTTGGCCTAATTATGATAACTCATATATGTTTCTACAAAAAATGTGTATAATAATATATTCATCCTATATTTAAGTACCCACAGAAATGTCGCATCTGAACAAATTAATTTCATAATCTTTATTACGTGACTCAAGATGGCGTCTTAGGAATAATTTGTTTTATTACCTACTAATTTATAATACTTTTTTTTATTGATTAAGTATCTTATTAACCGATGAAAAGTAAATCCTTGGTTTTTACCGACATTTCTTGAATTATTTGTGCAATATCTAAGTACACACGACGGCATATTTTTATCACGAGATTTTTTTAAATCAACGCAACACGTGTCAACTCTATAAGCGCCTAGCGAGTACCTAACTCATAGATTACTGTATATATACTAGAGGAGTAACTGATTAAAGTGCAGTGTATGCACCGCAGTTGAATAAAAACATAGTAGCTGAATGCAGTGTCGCCTCTAGTACGTAGTACATATTAGCTCAATGGATTAAATTAAAAAAATGTGCTAGGGCTGTTCTAAACATTATTCTGTTTTTTTTTTAAATATGAAAACTGAAGGGACACTTGCAGACTACTTCAAACAAAATAGGTAACAGGTTCATTGTCATCTGCAATGGCTAAGATGGTAGCCTGTATTTATGCTGACTTTTTCTACTTTTAACACTGAAACGCAGCAATGAAAGCTATGCTGTAATGATTTTTTATTTTTACACAAATAATCGACTTCGACCCGACTAAACCTAATTATACGAATTTCCTCGCATTTAACTTTACTTCATTACTTAATTTTTAATCCCTACATAATGTTTTTTGGCGTCAGAAATAATAAAGAGCGTACTAAGATATACTAACTGCTTAACTATTAAATGTTTGTTTTTATTTACCTTGGTGGAAAAGACAAAAGTTCCGCCGACATTTCTTTGATACAATTATCCTCTTTGCATTTTGATACTGTGTAATATGAACAAATTGTTACAATTATTTCTGTTAACTCTTTGCAGGTTGTCCAAAAAGAACCTTTGATCCGTGAACCGAACTACGAATTAGATTTAAAAGCTCTGAAAATCCACTGCCAGAGCGAATGGGAGAGCTTGAATATTAATGCACTCATAGAAAAGAAGATTAAAGAGGTGATATTTTGTTAGAATTTTAAGTTTAATGTTACTGTTGGGAGACTATTGGACTGTTATTCTAAAACCTTAATCCGGCTTTTGATCGTAAATTCGCTTCAGAAGCCCTGGGATTAAGTAAAAATAAATTGCGCATTCTGGCAAGAGCCCTAACTGGACACTGTTGTCTTAAAAGCACATGTCCATCCTGGGACTAAGCAACTCAAGGATGTGTCGGTTCTGTTCCATAACGGAAGAAACGCCTCTACACATCCTAACCGATTGCGCAAACGTAACACTCATCTAGGGCACCATCTACTCCGCCCACAAGAAGTGAAATTGCTCACGGCTAAGCAACTCCTTCGATTCATTGAAGATATAGGGCTTAGCCGTGAACTATAGCCATAGTAGCGATCACAATAGATCTTTTAGGTCGCAGTGATACTGGTCTCTTTACCTAGACCTGCATAGCCGCTCGCATATAATAAAAAAAAACTGTTGGGAGTTATCGTATTTATTTTTAAGTACATACTATTTTTTTAATTTCTTAAAAACGTTTTTAAAATGGATTGCACATGGATGCATTGGATATTTTTAACATCTAAACGTCAATATTTAAACATAATAACTAACAATTCCAAAATCTAATCAGCTCTTAAACTCAAAAAACGCTGTCGATTGCTGCAAACTGCATCAAAATCGGTTGACGCGTTGAAGAGAAATCATTAACGAAAATTTTCGAAAAAAGTATTTTTTTATATAATTTGAGGGGTCAAACGAGCACACGGCTCCTGATGGTAAGTGACTACCGCCGCCCATAAACAACTGCAACACCAGGGAACGGTGCCGATCTTTTAGAAAGGAGCCAAATAACTTCGAAATTTTTCTTGTATCGTTTTTGATGTAATAAATTAATTATGAGTTTTTAAAAAACTGCGTCAATCGCCGTCATGTTCATCGAAATCGGTTGATTTGTTCGTAAAATATTTAATTTTGAAAAAAAAACGTGGTATTTCAAAATTATTGAAATTCCACGTTTTTTATTTTCCCTTTATATTTTTATATTTATTCCTATTATGACGTGGAATTTGAATCGCTTTGCATTTGAAATTAGCGGGAAGTTCCAGGGATGGCCTGTAGGTTCGACCGTGTTTTTGTTTCCGACACTTAAACAGTCTACTTAAAATAGCAATGATTTTACTTTGTTTATTATTATTTTTATTTTTCATTTAGGCCTTATATTTATTTTATTTTTACAGGGAAAGTATCCTCAATGTTCCCTGAGTGCAGTGAGCTTGGCAACATCGCGGGCTACAGCCAGAACGAAAGTCAGAGAGTTTTATCAGAAAATGCCTAGAGAGGTATCTTTTTCTCAAAACCTTATTTAACCGTGATTATCTATTATAAAATGTCTGAGAAATTAAATTTTAATGTAAAGTTTTTTTTTAAGTAAAAGTAAGAGTGACAAATGACAATCACTAATCACTTATTGAGAAACAAATTATTTAAAACCAAACTTCAGATGCGCTGGAACTCCTGAGTACAAAGATGGAACACCTTGTTTCAACAAAAAAGGTTTACGGTTCTTTTCGTAATGAGAATATCCTCAGTAGAACCAGAGTAACCGATGTAGCGCAACGCATCGGTAAGCTGAAGTGGTAATGGGCCTGCCATACGGTTTGAAAGGAGTGACAACTATTGAGGAAGAAAGTTTCCCGAGTGGCAGGCTCGTATCAGTAAGTGACGATCTGGTATGAGATGCAGAAAGTCGATGGATGCAGCTGGCTTAGGACCGTGCTTTGTGACATTCCTTGGAGGACGCTTATGTTCAGCTGTGGACTCGTGATGGACTGTAATGACGACAAACGTCAAAACGTTACCAACTACGATCCCTACCAGAGTTACACAATCGCACTGTTGGTAAGAAATGAAGGAAGTCAATAGATGCGTTTGTCTCAAGACAAAGTTTACGACTGAAGATAGGCCTCTCTGTAGATTACCTCATAAAAAGGACATTTGCCATGGTTGCCACTTTTGGCAGGCGTGATTATTTTTTTTAAATATGTTTTAGGCCTGCAGCTCGTTTCAGCAGGCTTTAAATTAGACACTAGCGGTTCCGGGGGCTAAAGCTAGTTAAAGATAATTTTATCCAACATTGTGGAACATCTAGTGTTGAAAATATCCAACCGACAGGCTTCTATAATGTTAAATATCATCGTAAATAGGGGCGTTGACTTGATAGTTATTTGATAATATATTTATGTGTTTAATCTTACATAGTAAACACTTTAAAATAAAGGGTAAAATAGGCGGACCTAATGCCTACTTAGGTAGATTATTATAAAATATATTAACGAAAAATCCGTATAAATTTGTTTCATTCCTTAAATTTTCCTTTTCTTACCCAGCCTCCTGCTCAACTACCAGTTCCACCCGAGAAGCCTCCTCCACCTCCTACTCAAGAGCAGATCATGGAACTACGCGGGGAAGACTTTTTCCTCTATTGCCCGAAAACTGATGCCCACATTTATGGGCGGTAAGATTTTAACGCAAACATATCGTCATCGATCATGATCTTAATTTCTGTCAATTAATATTGACTGCTGAATTGCTAAATTGTTTCTTAAAGGCATAAATTACTCTTAATTAGCATTACTTGTAATATTAGTTGTTAAAAATTGTTCTATTGTATTCTAAGAATATTTTCTACGTGGTAGAGGCAAGCTGTAGTACCACGCTTTCAGAGAATGCCGGCGTATAATAGCAGTATACTGTCTGCTGTCTCTTTTTTGCTGAGGCTAAATGCCAAAAATCCTAATTCCTAGGTTTTAATTAACTTACTTTCCATGTGTTTTTGTAGTAAATTTTTAAACCTTGCTAACATCGGATTGAGCTGAAAGTAAAGTAAAAGTAAAGTTACAGCCTATATACGTCCCACTGCTGGGTACAGGCCTCCCCTCATTTCTGAGAGGGTTTTTAGAGCAAGGAAGTGTCCGCCGCGCTGCCCCAATGCGTGTTGGCGAACTTCACATGTCTTCGAAATATTTTTTTTTTCTTATTCCTCAGACATGCAGGTTTCCTCACGATGTTTTCCTTCACCGGTGAGCACGTGGTATATCAGCACTTAAAATTGCAATTAACAATTTCATTGGTGCCGGCGGGGATCGAACCCGGGTTTCTCGCGTTCTGTTATATTTACAGCAAGCGCTAACTATCTGAGCTACCACGGCTCTTATCGGATTGAGCTGAAACTTGGTATAATTATATAACTTTGATGAAAATGCAATACATGCTGGCCTTCGCAGCGCCTATCAAAGCTTGTTTTTAATAAATTTTCTATATTTTATTAAGTTTTATTATTAGTAATAATACCATCTTAGTCCTCAGTGGTGTCAACTTATCTATATTTTGATTTTTAATCGAGGAAATGTATAGAAGTAGATACCTAGATGTAAGCCTATAGGACACGTTATACAGTTACAATCTGCGTCAAACCACTCGTTTGTCATCTTATTTTTTACAAAAAAACATGTTCTTAGTAATACGCGCATAGATTTTGTTTGTGTGATGTGCTAATTATTCTCGTCTTTTTCCTTAACGATGTTATTCTTCACCACCAGTCACGCGGTAAATAGGTACTATCGCAGTATGATAATAATTTGACATTATCCGGGATAAAACTGTTTGTTTGCGTGTTATAAAATTAAAGATTTCATTAAAATGTAATTCATTATTTTGTGTATCTCTTTACTGAATATTTCCCGAATATATACTAATTAATAAATAACAAAATTCATCCCTAAGAACATTTAAATAATGCAAATTATTTTAAACGTTCCTTAAAGATTAGTTCATTGGGAATGCTTTGCCATTACAAAATAACGAGTCCCAAAAGTCAATTAAATTTTTTATTTTAAATTGACTTTTGGGACTCAAACACTTTTGACAAGTACTTTTAATTTATTCATATGTGTTGTTAACGTGTTGTATTTTCGTTGAATTCTTTTTCAGTGATGATCTAATCCCGTTGCCGAAGTCCGAGACAGTTCTTCACAGTCTGGTCGAGATCGCAGACCAGAACTTCCATTCGCAGTTTCAGCAGTTAGACGTCGAGAAGTGGATATTGCACGCCACTAGGCACATGGCCAGTCACAGGTATGAAAGTCAACTGAACTGGGGGCAGTGTAATACTTTATTTTAAGAGTTTCATCTTATAAGTACAATACTGCACTCGATGGTTATTCAGATTGAGCATTAAATTTGCTTTGCTCGAATATTGAACGCCTTGTGGAACCGGAGAGATTGCATACCTTATTTAGTTTTTGAGGAGTCATAAAATCCATTGAGGATGCGATAATACTGTGGATTCTGACGGATGGTGGACCGGCGGAATAAACTTCTCAGAGTAGTAGACACCATAGAATACTACAATACATACATAATTTCATTACAAGTAAATATGTATTAAAATCTCTCTGTCAACACAGCGAATCGGGTTTGTAGTAGGGATAATACGACGTTATTGTTTGTATGTGTGCTCCCGGTTACGCCTATCGTCGTACAAAATAAGATTGACAGCCATTCTATTGTGTATTATAGTATCCTATGGTAGACACTCACGTCTAACGAAATGCTTTATATGGACGCCATAAATAAAATTTTTATTCAGCATAAAATGACGTCATAGTTAACGTCGTCAAATAAACATTTTGTCTATATTTTTTATATTAAGAATTATGGAAATTTTGAGGCCATTAAAATTTGTGAAAAAATTATTTTTTATCTGTAATATTGATAATTTTGAAAGTGAAATGAAAATGTAATTATTCCTTTCTCAAGGCATACTAAGTAATACAGTGGTTGGAGCCTCTTAGTATGTATGTAAAGGAATATCTGTTTCAGGAGGCACCATTCTTCCTAATGATATTATATATTGAGAATTAGCCGAGCAGGATTAC
This sequence comes from Parnassius smintheus behrii, assembly GCA_036936625.1. Classification (NCBI taxonomy): domain Eukaryota; kingdom Metazoa; phylum Arthropoda; class Insecta; order Lepidoptera; family Papilionidae; genus Parnassius; species Parnassius smintheus. Next base: position 27,802,448 of record JAUPFT010000024.1, read on the forward strand.
CCATGATCTAATGTTGGTGTATGTCGTGTGTGTAGTGTGTGTATATGCATGTGTATGTGTGAGTATAGGTGCTTAAATGAATTAGGATATCATTTATTTATTTCACATTTTACATACATTCATATTAGTTATTACATGTTCGTTCTGCGCTTGGGCTCGGTAGATTTCGGACGTGTCGGTTGAGTTCACTCCCGTCACTCCACTCTCTTTAACTTATGCGTAAGAACTTCACTACTCACCGAAAATACACTGTACCACTTGGTGCTCTGCGTTTGGCCACTATATTGGTGCTCTCACTGTGGTGCGCAAAGCATGCTGTACCAGGAGACAGCAGTCTCACTGAGAAGTGTATTGGACGCTTGTTGTGGTACAAAGTGCGTTTTGTGCGAACTCTCCTTCTTAGTTTTCTTTGTTTTTAATTTTATGTGTTGCTTGTTGCATTAGACAACAGCTAGGTACACCTTACACCATAATATCGTACCAACGTGCGAGGTGTATAGGTGGTCCTCGTAGGCACACACCTTCGCCGCCGAAAGGTGGCGTAGTAGTGGCGGCTAAAGTCAATCCACCACCCCGTATCATGGGTGTCGTAAGATTTCACAGAAGGAAATTAAAACAGAAGATGGGCAGCAGCATCTTCGTAATAAAAATAAAAATAAAGGTGGAGTGGTCAAACTGCCCGACATGTTTTTTTAGAGAGGGCAAACGAGCATGCCGCTCACCTGATTGTACGTGATAACCGCCGGCCATGAACAACAAAAGGAATTGCAGGTGGGTTGCAGGTCATTTAAATAAGTTTAAATAAATTATTATTTTTGAAGGGCTCTAAGTATCGGTCTGGAAAAATTAGTAATTACTACACTTATCGCACATTTGCGCCATTTTAATACACATCTGTCCACCCGTAGCTCCTCTTCGATCTTCTCGGATGTCAAATTAGGCTCCTACATGGAGACCGAGGCGCTTGGCCTGTTCAAGTCCGAAGATAAAGGCTTCACCCTCATTCGGGACAAAAAACGCAAATGCACAGCGCTCAAAAAGCGGCCGAGTCTCACTCCACCCATTCGTCCCCCAACGCCACTTCGGCATAAAATCCGGTCCCTGCGGCACGTGCTCAACCCACCAAGTCCGCAGCAAAAGGGTACTTTGCTGAACGTGGGGAAAAGCCGCCACCAACCATCCTTGTACAGGACAAGACCAAAAGGAATAATCATTTCAATTGGTTGGACTCCAAAAAGATTTACTGCCCAAAGGTGCAAAATGCCGGTCAGGGTATAAGAATTTTCCTTGAGTCGACAGAGGACTTCAGCAGTGTAACGAACCACCTGCGCGCCTAAGAAATAAATTTTCACACTTACGCCTTATCGGAGGCACGTAACCTTCGCGTGGTCATACGGGGACTCCCCAAGGAGCCCGACACCGTCCACGAGCTGAATGATCTCAAAGCCCAAAATCTCCCGATCTGGCAGGTGCATAGAACGCACCGCCAGACCGATAAAATATGTATGGTTTTTCGACCTATGTCTTGTCATTCTGGACCTGTCTCCAGAATGCAAGGAGATTTTTAACGTTCGGCGCATCTGCAACCTAACGTTGATTGCAGTTGAAGCCCCCCAAAATAGGGGCATCGTCGGCCAGTGCCACCGAACCGATACGCCAGGCCTAGGTGCGGTAAGTGCTTAGGTGACCATGGCTCTATTGACGGCACCCGCACGCTCGAGATGGTTGATCCTCCGAGCTGCGTTAATTGCGGTGAAGAGAGATATCCAGCGAAGTATCGCGGGTGTTCCAAAGCGTCGCGAAGAAAACAGCGCGGAGGTAAAAGCCATTCCGGACGCACGGATCATGCATTTTGTTAGCAAAAGCCAAGCCAAGCGTTAGGTTCCGACGCCTCCCGCGTAGAAGCCCAACGCTTTTATGAAGCCTCCGGCACTGGTTGCCTCACGGCCAATGCCATCTCTCCAGGCCCCAAAAGCCAAAGCCCGTCCCACAAGGCTCTTCCTCTTTCGTCATCAATCAATCTAAAATCACATCAATGTTTGCTGATTTATGCTTTTTGGCCCGCTCTTGTTCGAACACGAATGGTACGACCTTGTTCAATCTCACGGAACGACTAAACTTCGATGTTATCGCGCCTGAGACTCCAACACGCTACCCATTCTCTACCAGAGAACGAACAGACAAGTCACGTTATCACGTTGTCAATATCATCGTTCGAGACAATCTTGAAATTAGACTCGGACCAGTCCGCGGGTGAGGTCCTTCAGACCAAAACCATCGTAGACTCCTGTGAGCTCGAGGTCAAATTCAAGTCTATAAACTCCCAGCACTTAGACAAAATCCCAGACCAGAAAACGACTGGCAGTTGAACCGAGCTCTAAAAGCAGAACAGACTCCAACAATGTCGCCTCTTATTAGGCCAGCAAACCCCGATGTCGCCTTTGACGACTCTGAAAAGGTCGAACGCTTCGTGGACCATTTAGAGAGCCAAAACACTTCCGCTAGTGAATCTATAGATCCTCCTCACCATTTAAAAGTCGAGCGTAAGTCCATCTGCGGGTTGCCCTTAGATCTTGTGATTGTCGACTAATTCACAGAAGTAATCAAAAACTTCAAGAGATCAGTACCTGGCCCCGACGGCATTAGTAGGATGGTGCTGAAATCTCTCTTAGCGCCACATGTCTGCCTCCTGTTAGGCATTTGCAAGGTTCTTTTCTCCAGCTGCTCCTTCCCGGACGTTTGGAAGAGGCGGAAGTTTTAGTAATCCAGAAACCAGGGAAAGCCTCCAGCTATAAATCCATTAGTCATACACCGTTAGGACAACGGACGGGACGCAGTGTACATACCGTACACCCGCGTCTCTGGGTGCTTCTCACCACCCAAAACATTGAACGATTTATCGGAATTTAAATTTTAAGACAAATAGTCCATTGATAGCAAATTCAATTTCAAATTTAACTTTCTTTATTTGCCAAAAATAGGGTAAATACATATATCGCCAAAAATAGGGTAGTTGGTAAAGTAAAAATAAAAATTCTCGCTTAAAGACCTAGGTACTTGGACATGATCATGCAATCTTTTTCAGCATGTATATAACAGATTAATATTTTTATCAATTATTATGTCAACTACTTAATTACGCCTGATCTTAACTATAGAAACCGACGACAGAAAATGGCGCAAAGGTGCGATAAGTGTAGTAATTACTAATTTTTCCAGACCGATACTTAGAGCCCTTCAAAAATAATAATTTATTTAAACTTATTTAAATGACTCGCAACCCACCTGCAATTCCTTTTGTTGTTCATGGCCGACGGTTATCATGTACAATCAGGTGAGCGACATGCTCGTTTGCCCTCTCTAAAAAAATCTTGGCAGACGGTTTGACCACTCCACCTTTATTTTTATTTTTATTACGAAGATGCTGCTACTCATCTTCTGTTTTAGTTTCCTTCTGTGAAATCTTACGACACCCATGATACGGGGTGGTGGATTGACTTTAGCCGCCACTACTGCGCAACGTTCGTAGCGGCAAAGGAAATCGGCAAAGAGGATTGGTTTCCAAGTTTGATTTTATAATTTACAGATACCAAACCTTCAAAACCTATACAGGCATTGCTTGTTGCGTAGCGGCTTTGGCGATGCTCCGTCGAATGCGAGCTAGAACATGGAACGAGGATATCCTTGACGAGACACTGGATTTGGGTTATAATCTATACAGGGTAAGTCATATTTATCCTATACCTTTAAACGAGCATATATATATATATATATATATATATATATATATATATATATATATATATATTGTCCGTGTTTTCAGGCAATAAAAAAACTGCTACAATATAAGAAGGTAAACTTTGACAGACTGCTAACGATCGTAATAGCCCAGGTGGGATGTCGGTCGGGCGTGATATCGGAGTTCCGTGGTTCGCGTCCCGTCTTGGGTCCGACTTTTTTTTCCTTTTTTTTTTCAAATTCCCTTCTTTTGTGAGAAAATCTATTATTTCGAGCCCTTTTTTTAGTAATTTTTAAAAATAAGAAAACTTTTAATTAAACTAATTGCACTCATGATTTTCATTCAAATAACCAGTTCAGTTTTTTCTATTATGTCAATAAGATCAAAAAATATTATTCATATAATTTGTATCTAAATGTAACTTAAAAAAACCGAGCAAATCTCGGTCATACGGGTATCATTTCTTTCATTCATTTCATTTAAATATTCATATACTATCGAAGACTCACAAACTTATAATAATTTAATATAATATTCTAACTCTATTATTTATATCCTTTAACCATCAGGAATCGCTCGTGGAAAGGGGTGGACCGATCAGACGCTTGGTACTCGGGGAACTTAATGAAATTTTTAGAATACGTGACAAGGAATATAAGCATAAGGTAATCGTTTGTTTTTTATATACTCTTAGACTAGGATTTCTAATATATCAATGAGGCTAGGCTAAAAGCCGTTTCTATATTTGTAATGGAAAATATTCCCACTATGAGGAAATCTTTGGGGGAGGCCTATTTTCAGCAGTGGACTTTAATAGACTGTAACGGAACCGTTAAAAAATAACTTCCGAATAATAATTGCGTAGTGCTGATCCATAGAGCTTTCGGTGGTTATGTAAAATTTGGATAACATATATCATTGTAATAAAACCTGACTTTCTGAGAAATAAAAATAATGTGAAGTTCGTAAACGTGCTCTTTAGTAGGGCATTTCATTCTTTTTGTTTCATAATTGTCATGATAAATTCTTAAAGAACAATTTCAGCTTTCAGCACAACATCAAAGCTGGAACTATGATATGGCACTTTGAAAAGGGACCTCAGATGTCTTGCCGGTACTTCTTTGAGAAGGTCTTGTTTTGCAAATCGGTGTAGATTTTGACTTTCAGAATAACTTCAAACCAGAGTTCATTCATTCATTCATTACAGTCCGTCACAAGTCCATTGCTGAACATAGCCCTCCCCGAAGGAATGCCACAAAGCACGGTCCTGAGCCACCTGCATCCATCGACTTCCTGCATGTCTTACCAGGCCGTCACTCCTCTAGTGGGAGGCCGTCCTACACTTCGCTTACCGATACGAGGCTGCCACTCGAGAACTGTTTTTCTCCATCGTTTGTCGATTCTACGAGTTATATGGCCGGTTCATTGCTACTTCAGAAATTAAACTTACCATTTTAAACCAAAAAAAAAAAAAAATATTTTTTTTATTTCGACTGTGACCCAAATCACACAAACTGGCGATGATTAGCAGTACTGTTAAGTGCATATGTATCGGTTAACCAATCCGCCTATCCATCTTATATGAGGAACTTATTTAAAATGCATGTTTCCTAGTGCATTTTGAAAAGGATATAATAGATCAACGGAAAATTTCTCCTGTTATTTGAATGCGTCCTCCAGCTCTTAACTAATTGTTTGTAAAATGAGAACGTAAAATTACCGTTTATGACACCGTCGACATTTTCAAATTGATGTATTTCTGCACCAACTGCCTTGACCGTTTATCGGCGGTGTAAGAAATTCCATTATTACATATCATACCGAGAGTATCATAAAAGACGACAGAGAGACGCAAACGTTGCTGCCAATCTCCTGAGATTTATTTAGCAACGTTTAGGAAGACGTTGATGACAATTACATTAAAAAAACTAAGGTTGCCAATCTGCCTGCAAAGCGTATCAACTATGCCAAATAACATCTTAATATAAATAAATTACGTGTCACGTTGTTTGTCCGCGATGGACTCCTAAACTACTTGACCGATTTTAATCAAATTTGAAAACGTGTGCAGTTTGGTCCAACTTGAGAGATAGAAAAGTTTTTTTTGCCAATGAGTGACCCACAATTTGTTTTTGCGGAGGGATGCCAATGTTCAGTGGTGGACTTTTAATAGATTGTAACGGTATCGGTAACGGTAACGGTAATCATGTTTCTGTAACGCTCGTTCATCCTAATTTTAATTTTAAACTAACGATGCGATGTAAGAATTTTTGAGTATTGGTTACTATCACGTTCTATAAAAGTCCACTGCTGAACATAGGCCTCCTACATAATTAGTCTCATGGGGGGATTTTGACATAGTTGCATTGCTTGGCAAGCAGGTTGGCAATCGCAGTTTTTTATTATTTCGAGTTGTTATCAGGAAGATGGTTCTGCCCATCCAGTTTCATTTTCCCTTTGTCACCTCTTACGACACTCTCGAGACAATATGGGTAGTAGAATTTTACATTTACATAATCACACATATTTCTTTATTTGTTACTTTTTTTAATAAAGTAAGGGTGACAAACGAGCGTACAGTCCACCTGATGGTAAGTGGATGTTGTGGCCCATAGACATCTACATTTAACCTCGAACAAGAATTTAAAATGCGGATGCGTTGTCACCCTTGAGGACTAAGATGGAATGCCTCGATTCCAGAAAAACGGGTCTCCGATTCTCTACACTCACCATACGAAACACAGCAGCATTAAGCTGTTAATTTACGCTGGTATTCTGTTAGAGCGTGGTCCTTCCCCGGTCGAGCCGACCCAACCTACAACCATAATATAGCTGTAGCGTGGCTCTACCACGTATAAGAATTTATTACTGTTTAACATTATGACATTTGTGAAAATTATTAATTATACGAGACGTCTGGTACTGCGATTGCCAATACGCCAGGCAAGCGTGGCGATTAAGGTCAAAATCCTTCCTGTAACGGGAGAGGACTTCCAGCGGTGGAATTTTAAGCACTTGTGAATGTGTCTGAAGTTCATTGCAATATTTTGAAACATTTTCTTCAAAGATTTATTTATTAGGTTCAATTTACAGTGCCACGAAACGGAATGGAAGCGAATTTTGGAAACGAAATTGTACATAGTAAAATGAGTTTTATGTTAATTGTGTAACGTAAAAACTGGATAAATCGCGTGTCTTTCGGGGAACTCTTGCGCATTCTCGACGATATCGAGTTATTCACACACACAAACATTCTCGAGGATGTCCAGGATCTCGAGGATGTCGAGGATGTCAGCGCAGTCAGTTGAATCCATAGGAAGTGACCAAAGGTGACTTTTTCGTTTCTTCCATAAATCATCAACCCAAATATTTCTTTTCTTTCGATATTCTTTCTTTTCTCATCAATTTCTTCTTCTTCTGCCACACAAATAAGCAATATGAAAATAATATCCAATTAACCATTCTTGTCAAATAAAAAATCTAGACTAAATAACTCGTCCTCTATAGCCTCAAGGCACAGTCGCGAGAATGCTTGAGCATTTTGAGCGAATTCGCGAGCCCATGTGGGACGAGGCGAAATTGACACTTCCGTTCCGCCGCAATGTAAATTGAGCCTTAAAATCACACGTGTGTGTTTATATATTTACCATTGAGTGTTCGCCAGCTATTTTGTTTGCTAAAATTACTTAGTTCGTGTTATTATAAACAATATACAGCAACGTGGAATAGCTGTGTGGGGCAAGATCATGTCTTCGGATCCGAAAGTTTTTGACTTATGTCGCGGCATCGAGAGTTTCTTCAAAGAATCTGACGCTGGAGTTTTACAGGTACGTTGTCATAACAATATAAAAGAATTGCTATGTTTTCCACACGGCCGCGGGTGTTTGACTGGCAATGATAGATAGTATAATTACAGGCTGTGATTATACTTTTTATCTAGCTATCTGTTCCATCTTAGTCCAAAGGTAACAAGGCACCTGTAGCCCTCTTTGTTTGAAGTTGGTTGCAGGCATCTATAGACTGCAGTAGCGACTTCTGTCAGATGGACTTTAAGTTCGTTTATCACTTTAAATATATCAAAAAAATTATGGCAGAAGAAATTATTTGCTAATAAATTATAGCATTTTCTGTCCGCTAACATTTGGTAGCTTTGTGATTATGAGAAATGGATAAGAGAAAAGTTTACTTTGTAAGAAAATTAAAGAAAAGTTAAAGTAAAAGTTGAAGTTAAGAAAAGTTTGTTGTAACCGTGATTAAAAAAGGAATGTTTCAGTGGTTTGGATACGTAGAAAGAATGAATAAGGAACAAGAAGAAGTTAGTGGCAGGTCTAACAGTTCCGTGGCTGGTGAGCAATGAGTTACGGTCACGGGTTTGATTCCCGCACGGAATAAGTATTTATATGACCCGCAAGTATTGCTACAGGTCTAGATGTTTGTTTTTGGACAATTTATGTCCGTAAATTGCCTTCACGATACAGGAGAAAATCCTAGTGTGGGGTAACATTAAAAACAAAAGAATCAGCAAGAACCGCCTCAAACGGAAATTTATCAATCACGCTTCATTAAAGATGGACCAAGTTAAGAGTGTTTGGACGTGGAAGAAGCAAGTGAGTGTGTTTTACCAAACAAAAGTCCGTAGTCTCTGTCTGAACATCTTGGTGAAAGGTGTGAAAGTTTGTATATGTAAAGTAAAACTACTACTACTATGTTTGTTATTTATTTATTTAACAATTTATGTTCACATAATCAATGGAGAGGACACATCTTGACGAAAAGTTTGTACAAGGGCTCTACTTATCTCATAATGAAGTTTCTTCCAGTAGGCCAGACTTACTTCCATAGAGATTTACGCGTCACACGCGTGTGTGACGTTCTCTAGCTAAGCATAGCGAAACTACGCTGAACATTTATTAGGAAAACATTTCAGCTATTCCCCAATAGGTGACATTAATAAATATAAGGTAAAAACCAGTATTAGGAATGTTACCGTTTCGACATCAAAGTATCGATAATGTTGTTGAAGATTTGAAATGCTTTACGATATAATAATTGTTCTATTATATAAATCTATTTATTATGACTTCCATCACACCAAAAAAATCATACAAACTATTTATGTCTTTTTAGTGTCATGTAATAAAATATTGGCTTCTAAAAAGCGTAGCGTATTCAGTAAAGAGGGACAGTATTTCATGCCAGCACACCATTTGCAACTTTACTAGGCGCAGCCTCACACAGCCTTACATGGAATATTGTTCACATCTTTGGGCACAGAGCAAGCTCCTTCCACTTAACCGTATATAGAGCAGTACGAATCGAATCGTCAACAACTGAGTTCTCTTTGTTTGGCTCGATTTACTGGCGCTGCGTAGAGATGAACGCAAGAGATGTTGCATCCCTTTGCGTTTCGTATCGTATTTACCACGGAGAGTGCTCTGAGAAATTATTCCAGGCAGCAAACTTTACCAACACATATCGCGACAAAACTTACGTTACCATCCATACCATTTGGATACTTGGCGGTCCACTATCGTACGATTTATAAGGAATACTTTTGCACGCACTAAAATCTTTTAGAATCGTTTACGTTGCGTTGTAGAATTGTATTAAAATATTTAAAAAAAGGCTATCTTATTGACTGGTTGTACTAGTTGTAATGGCTGACATAGACGTTTCACGTTAAAACCAACGACCGTGTGCCCGACACAGGCCCACCTGATTTCTTTATTGATGGATACAGTATCATTTACCGTTTTACCTCCTTAAACATTGTAGATGATTATATCGGCATCTTACATAATATTTTTTATCGATAACACCAATCGATAAATTTTGTCAATCACTAACTCATTTGGTAAATAAATAGTAACGTTACTGGATAACAGAGAGCGCTTATTACAATAACGATAAATGCTCTACCAGATATAATAAAATATAAAAAATACATTAGGTAAGTATACATTATATAAGGTCGAGGAAAAAGTTTCTGCGTATTTTCTATACAAATTCAAACGATTTTTTTAAAGTTTAATTAGATTTAATTATAATATATTATGTGTCATTTTGTTCGATAACTTGTTGCCATCTATACAGTATGTGGCAGGCAGTGATATAATCCCGTTGCTGCAGAAATCTTAGGGTATTGATTTTAAAAATGCGGCAAGTTGTTTTGATAGTTCAATGATGTTAACCTAATACCACCTTAAGCATTCTAAAAAAACCGAAACAGATAAAAATCTGAGGGTGCAAGGTCAGGACTATATGATGGATGTATTAACACTTCCAAGCCATGCTCTCTTAATTTTTGATGAGTGGCCGAATACGTGTGTGGTCTGGCGTTATCATGATGAAAGACCGCTTCTTTTCTGTTGATCAATTTCTTGGTTGAGTCTCATTGGCAGTAGAGAGATCCCAGTCAATGGTTTTGTCCAGCGGTAACAGCTCATAATAAGCGATGCCCTTCTAATCCCACCTTAAACACAGCATCATCTTATTGCGTGGTAATCCGGGAGTCTGTGGAGCTTGACCATCCTTTGACCTTATTTAACAGTTTATGTACACACAACATACTTCCATAGGAAAATGGTAAAAACATAATTATGTACAAAGGCCTATTGAAGGATAGTTGAAGGAAATAGAGGTAGTCAAAGTGTGCACTTTATTAAAATATACATATACAATACACATACAAATATACAAACATCCATATATATATACATATATATATATATATATATATATATATATATATATATATATATATATATATATATATATATATAGAATACAAATATAATATATTATAACAAAAAAATAATTCGATATATTATATATCTTTAATGTTACATAAGATATGAATACCTACACATCACGAATTAATAATTATGGTGTGAATAATAGTGCTCTTTAACAAGTCTTAAACACAGACACCTACTTAGCGTCACGACTCACGAATACTAAAGGGAAGTGAATTCTACAATCGTACTGGGTTAACAGTAAAAGAATGAGAATAGAGCATTGTATTGAAAGACGGAATATTAACAGTGTTCTAGTATTTGATCTACATGGAACATTTGGAGGATGAACAAAAGTGAAACGATTACTTAGATATAGCGGAGTATCAGGATTATGTAGAATATTGAAAAGAAGACTCTCTGTCTTCTTTTCAATATTCAAGTGTTCCGGCGAAGGCGGATGGGGAGCCATTTAAGCTGCTTGCGATAAACAGAGACATGATAGAACTTTTTTAAGCCAAAAATGTATCGAATACATAAATTTTGCAAGCGCTGGAGTTTATTAATTTGCTCCTCGGTAGCATCCAAATAGCAGATATCAGCGCAACCTAAAATTTGCAAGATAAGAGTCTGGATTATACATATTGTTACGCGCTCAAGTCGACGGCACTAGCGCCATCTAGTCTCGAACCGAAGAACTAAACTTCTTGAAGTCGAAACACGAACTCTCGGTACCTTGCGCGTGTTTACTTGAATATTCTGGATATTTCGCTGCTAACTTATATAAATAGGCACTGGAAGATGCGATCGGGGAAGTATTGGAGTTGGCGACACAAGCGAAGCTTCGGAGCGGAATAAAGTGAATCAGTGTGATTAATTATTAGTGTTTTTAACTTTAATTAGTGTAAAGTGAATTAAAGTGTTAATTTAGGTAACTCTATCGGCAATTTTTATTCTCACGAACCTCAAGCTCGTAACAATATCTTAGTAGACAAAGGTAGAAAACTTTTGAGGCGTTTTAGAGAATGAAAGGCGTGAAATATTTTCCTTCTTACATCCGTAACATGTGCGCCCCAAATCAAATTGCAGTCGAAAATAACACCTAGGTTCTTGGCAGTATCTGAGTAGGGAATAGTGGCACCATCGATTCGTAGAGTTTGTAGAGAGGAGAAATCAAGCGTGCCACGCGCATATCTTTTGCCTATTATCAAGAATTGGGATTTAGTTGGGTTTAATGTGCGACCAAATGATCTCGACCATTCGCTTATCTTATTTATTGTAGAAGAAATAGCAAGATTGAAATAGGAAGAAAGTGAGAGGGAGATGAAAGATTGGATATCTTAGGGATAGGGATAATGTGTGCTAATTTCCATGACGATTGAAATAACGAGAAGATAAAGAGAAATTAAAAATTTGTAAGAACAGGAAGAAGAAAAGAGAGGATAGGTATTATCATATTGGAGCATATGCCGTCATTTTCAGCGGCCGTTGATGATATAGCTAAAATTGATTGGTTGATATCGTCTTCAGTGACTAAAGCAAAACCAAATGAGTCACACTGCAGAACGGGGTGCTTAGCCAATTTAAAAATTGACCCAGCTTTATCGCGCGTAGAGATAGAGATAGGAGGGCAAGGAAAATATAGGTTGAGAATATTTAAGTCTATGTCTCCACTTAAAAGTGTTCATTACTTACCGACACCAACAGTTTTAAGAAATCTCCAGGCTTTTGCGGGGTTACATTTAGTTAGATAATTATAAAAATAACGTCTTTTAGTATCTCTGCACAAACGGTTGCACCGATTGCGTAGGATCTTATAATTTGTTAAATTACTCTCCAGTGGAAATCGCTTGTATCTTCTTTTAGCTTTGTCTCTACGAGCCATAAGCGCCTTTAAAGCTGAAGTTATCCAAGGTGCAGGATTATGTTTTATTTTAACACGTTTAACCGGTGCATGAGTATCATATAAGATAAGAATGACATTGTTAAAGCTGTTCACTTTGTCATCTACTGTTTGGCTAACAAATACCGGCGTCCAATTTATCAAACTAGTGTCACGTCTTAAGGCCTCCAAGTTAATGCCCTTGTAACTTCAAAGGAGTCGAAAGTTCGACTTACGTTTAGGAGGTCGAACACTGTAAGACAAATAGATAAGGTATGAGAAAGAAGCAGTTAGTTGTCCATGATTGGCAACATTATTTGGAAAAGAGACAATAATTAGGTCAAGGAGAGATGGAGTGCAGTTTGGGAAGTGGTGAGTGGCCGAAAGAGGTAGGATTTGAACACTAAAAGAGGACAAAAGTGATAGCAGCTTATTCTATTTATTAAACGATATTTCAGCAAGCAGATAAATAGAAACTCCTCCACCACCCTTGCCCACTCGGTCATTGCGTATTAATACATAACCAGGAAGTGAGTATAGGGTGGAAGGAAGAGTAAGTTTAAGGAAAGTTTCAGAAATCAAAAGAGCATCGAGATAATTACTACTAATGGATACCAGAAGGTCGGAACAGTGGACAGGAACACTTTGCACATTGATGTGGGTAATATTTAAGTTTTCAAGGTATTAAGAAAATACAGAAGAAATGTGATCGAGCAGAGTAATTGATTCAGATGAAGATTCGGTGTCCTTCGGTGTCGGTGCTTACAAAACTGTTAGTAGACGACGAGCAAGAGAAAAAGCTTTCATTGAGATCTGATAGATTATTCATAGTTTATGTTGATAATAACGAATGTAATAAAGTAAAATAATATATAATAAAAATTTAAACTTAATAACTCAACTCACTCTCTGGCGTGATGGAAGAAATTCAAAGTAAAATCAAGTGTAAAGAAAAAAAACCATTAAAAAATTTCAGACAGTACAAATCAAGAAAATAAGCAAAAATACTTATCCTATATTACATTCAAAAATATACGAAAATGTAGAAGGGATCATAGATACGGTACATTGATTTATTGTGATGATGACTTTATGTAAACACATAGTTGTTACAAAAAAAAAATGCATACCCGCACAAGAAAAAAAAAAGACAAAGATTAGATGCTGCTGTTATTGCAAGGTAGTTAGTTCTATGTGATTGGTAAACTGTAAATTATTAACGTCGGCGTGTTTTCTTTGCAACATTTTCGCTATTTTTCGATGACGATTCTTGTGAACGTGATTTTTTATTTGAATCGGCAATTATATACGGATATTTAACGGTTAGTTGTTCGAATTCAGTCATAGTTTCAATTTTTTGTCTTGATTTGTCAGGAAGGATGGTTACAATTTTGCCATTGGATGACCAACAGTGTTTAAATGCCGAAGTGTTTGCGCGCTGCAGTAAATGCTCGATATCTTGTTTTAGTTAAGAACTTGGAAATGGTGATGCCGGAGCTTTTCAGATTGGTTTTTCTATCCCAAACGAGTTGTCGATGCTCTGTTTCAAAAAACCGAACTAAGACGACAGACTTTTAAACTGTCCTTGCTCAAGTCTGTCAACTTTAACTGATTGGATATTGTAGAGTAAAGGACATCATGAAGATTTTCATTAGGCTTTTCGGGTATCCCATGGAATAGCAACACTTTGTGTCGCATAGCGGTTTCGTGACTATCTAAGGCGAGGCAAAGCAATTCAATTTGGGTTTTCAGCCTAGATAATATCTGCCGAACACACACACATCTACACCATGATCTTTTTCACACGTTCTTGTCGTAGGTGATCCAGTTTTCACCAGACAAAAGTACTACTACTACTACTTAAATATCTTTGCTTACTTTTATTAGATAATTAATACTTACACTACCACGACCTTTTTTGAAGGAATGGGGCTGACAAATGAGCACACAGTCCACCTGAAGGTAAATGTATGCTATAGCTCATAGACATCTACATTTTATCTTCGATTAAGTGTCAAAATGCAGATGCGTTGTCACTCTAAGGAATAAGATGCCTCGTTACCGATTAAAAGGGTCTCCAGTTCTTTACACTTTATATTATTTATTATGTGAGAGCATTTTCCTTCCCCGGCCGAGCCGACCCATTCGTGCTGCAACCATAATATAAGCATAGCTCTACCACGTAAAGCCTCTTCCATAATTTTACTTTTGTATTTCCGACGTTTATCTGAAATAGTTATTAATTTTTACCGTTACTTTTACATATAAGCAACGCTAAACAAAACTATATAATAATAATTATAAATGTTTACAGATCCCTGGCGAGTATGAAGTAGCAATATGGAATGAAGGCGGTCGCTACTACGTCTACCATCCGTGGCCCGCAGACAGATATGGATATAGGGTATTTATTTACATTATTCATAAACTTATTAAAATGAGAAGGGAATAAAGACAAACCTTATATTTTGGCAACTGCTCGTGAGTTTTAGGTAAGGGCAATGGCAGAATATCTATATATTAATTTTGTCATTTAATTTAATTGGTTATTGTGATTTCTCCCCTGTCTTTGTGTGTATTTTTGAACAGACTTTTTCTTTCCGCTTATTGACGAGCGGAGTTTTAATGAAGACTTACTTATCAAATCTAAACTCAAATCTTACCAGACTGCTGATGAAAAATATAATTTTCATTTTTTGTACAGGGTGGCGAAAATAGGCAACAAAAAACAAATGACTGCTAAAGTCATTTACTACTTAAAAGTGTATGTACATTCTTAAAAATACTTATATTGAACAGTGGACCGAGAATAGTGTTCGTGAAAGCTTTCGTAGTAAACATTTCTTAAAAACTTTTTCCTAATGGTTATAAAATCCTCAGTATAGATGCCTCGAAATATATATAATAATATTTATTTTTGATAGATTCTCTAACGTCATTTATATGCCATGACTGTTACCCGTTGTATAATAAAACATATTTGTTTTGTAACAGTGCATAGCCCTTGATTTTTTAACGGTATAATAATAGATTTGTCTTGAATTTTTTATGCTGCCAACATAAATCGCTGACTGAAACTGAAGTATAAATATTTTAATTTTTTGTCAAATATATTTAGTATTTGTTAATCTAAAACATATATTTTATTTATTATAAATAAATTTTCTTTTGTCAAATTGTTAAAGTATCAGAAGCCCAAAAACAATATAAGGATATTGTATGTTGGAATCAAAAATTGGCCGTGACGAAAGGTAACAAATTTTCTAATTCGAAGAGACCAAAAGTGAACTAAAATATATCTTCCTCGTATTTTCACTCACTGAAATGTCACCACTATTTTTGGGTTTTCCTCTTAGTCAATCAGTCAGTACTATCACCACATCGTACATGTGAGTACAGTGAGAACTATCACAAGTAATAAGTCCTTATATATATATATATATATATATATATATATATATATATATATATATATATATATATATATATATATAGAATATCAAAAATTGGAAGTAGTATTAAAGGCGCGAAAAACAAAGAAATCATTTGCGTTTTCAGATCGGTCTTCGCGACGGCGGCAAAGCTTGTCTCTTATACTTCAGTAGAATATCACGCCTGTGCGAGCATTTTCTTAACAGCGTGCCGGATATGAAACGAAAACCCTTCAGCATAGCTGATGTCACTGTGCAAGAGTTGGGCGAGATGCCTGAACCGGTCAATAAGCTTAAACGTACGTTGAAATAATACTAGTTTTTACGGAATTTATCGCGTATATTTAACTTTTCAAATACGTATATATATTTGAACGTACGTATCATGCGTATGACAATAATACTTTTTCATATTCCTCGTATGTATGACTGAAGAACTAGTAACCTTTTCCTCTCTTAGCTTTTTTGATGAAGTCCGAATATTAATTAAAATTACTACGGCTACTATTAAATTTTTCGAAAATCCGAGAGCTTATACGAGTATCAAGATACCATATAATATAGAGACAATAAGAAAGTCGCGTACATTTATAGTAACTATTTATAAGTTATTTGGACTTTACCCAAAAATCCGGGTTAACCTATATTTATTAGTTTTTCGGGCATTACCCGTAATTGTAATATACATATTATCTAAAGAATAAAAATAGAGATTAAAAATGTTTAACTCTTAGTTTTTATCGGTTATAGTGCCGTTGTAAGAATATCCCTACCCTATTTTATCCCATGGGTTTTTTTAATAACATTGGGTGACAACCACGTGCTCGGCGGTGAAGGAAAACATCGAGAGGAAACCTGCATGTCTGAGGAATAAAGGAAAAAAAATATTTCGAAGACATGTGAAGTTCGCCAACACGCATTGGGGCACGGCGGACACGTCCTTGCCCTATATATGCTGTATTGAATTGGGTGACAAGCGAGCACACAGACCACCTGATGACAAGTGGATGCTGTGGCCCATAGACATCCACATTTATCCTCAATTAAGAATCAAAATGCAAATGCGTTGTCACCCCTGAGGACTAACCTGGAATGCCTCGATTGCAGTAAAAAGGGTCTGCGGTTCTTTACACTCACCATACAAAACACAGCAGAATTACGCTACTATTTTACACTGGTATTCTGTGAAAGCGTGGTCCAACCCCGGTCGAGTCGAACCATTCGTGCTACCAATATAATATAGCTGCAGCTTGGCTCTATAGCGTAAAACTGTGACGTTAGAGGCGACATAGGGATTATTAGACCAAGGGATTGCAGGATCTTCTGATAACAATTTAAAATAAAAATAAAAACTGCGCTACCCATTACAAGGCCTATGTTCATCAGTGGGCTTTATAGGCTGTAATGATTGGATGCATGAATGTACGACTTTAGTTTCTTTTATATGACGTTATCATAGGCTCATGATAATAATAAGGCTTTTTCTTTTTACATTTCCACATATAATTTAATTCATTGCTTTCATGACCTGATTATGCATTTTAAAAGGTTTGATGCTCAAATATTGTTACGATTCTTTGCAGCTGTAGCACCAAACCGTTGGGTAGTCCGCGGCCGCTTCCACGAGGCGGACGAGAGATTCCCAGAAGAGCACAGAGGACGCCAGGCGACACCGGCGGCCATCGCTGCCATTGCCATGGCGCATATTGTGGACCCAGCTAACTGGACCGCTGATGAAGTTGATGAGGTAAGCAAACTTTTTAAGGAAACCGTTTTCGCAACCTTAACATTCTCAAGAGAGATTTTCTTAGATGCGAAAGCTAATTCGCAAAGTTTCGGATACAAAATTTATAAGATATATACGTATTACTTTTTATGGTTTATAGTAAGTACTTTTTGCAAAACAATGTGACAAATACTTTGCATTTTTTTCGTTGTTACATATGTGAATCACGAACAACAGTTAAAAACTGCTAGACGGTTATTTGTTAGAAACATGAACATGTCTAAAATAAGACTTGTGTTTAAAAGGTAACAGTGGAGACTGGTCATTTGCGCAAGACATAATTAAATTGCACTAGTTTGTGTGCAAACACAGATGCACTTCTTTTCCCTCACAGTTCGCGCAATAGACCGGTGGGAGATCAGGCACAGGGCAAGCGGATTTACGTGCTTTCTGAGGCACAGGGGGTAAACACCGCAAAATTCTTGAGTCCGGTCTGCTACTGAGTACTTGTTGACAGAAAAACGCAACTGCTTTTGGCCCGACCTAGGATTCCAACCCAGAACCTTACGATTAGCAGTAGCGTTTACGACCACTAAATCCAAATGGCAGTCTGATACTGAATACTGTGCTACTGTCGACATAGAAGTTATGCTGAGAATATTAGATATATATTAGATATAGAGTTTTGGAATCGATGTATATCGAGAATTTATTGATATCAGACCAGATTCCCGACCACCACTGTGTGGGGGAAGCTATGAGAACAGCTCCCTGAGCATGAGTTTTCATTCGTATCGAATTGGTATCGTAATCGAGTGATTTTGTATTACGCAGCATAGTTCCATTACTTCCGCTTGGGACCCTGTTTATCTTTCCATACAATTTTAGTTGATGACGATACAAAAGCGAGAGCTTAAATGTGTTTTTCGAGCACTGCCTGTTCTCAAAATAGTAAACTCGGACAAGCTAAGATTAGCTGAAAAAATTAAAAAGATAGGGACTCGGGGAAAGTTAAGAGGGTTGTCGCTAGTCGTACCGACAGCAGCATTTTTAATTAACATTAAAGTAAAATTAATTACAATTTTTATTAACAGTCCTTAGTTCGGGGCGACATCCTCTATCAAAATTCTTTAGAAAACTTAGAGCGCAAGGGTATAAGTCTAGACTCTTATAAGAACTTTGAAGGTGAAGATGCAGAAGAGGAAGAGGTCGCCTCCTCTGAAGGGGCTTTGGCTGCCGCTGATGTTTTAGACAAGTTCAGAATTTCGGACTACGATTGTATTGAAACTGATGTTTTAGACAGCGCCTATTGCGGTAAGTTTAAATTATTTTGTTGTTGGATTGGTTCGTATCACGTTATGAATTTAATATGATATTATATGCCAAAAAGAGGAACCTTGTAAAATTAATAAAATTCTCCAGGTGTCAATCTCGCAAACAAACTTAAAGAATATAAAATTAAAAGAAAAACATACTGATATAGCCATAATCCTTATATTGTTTAAAAAAATTAAATCGTACTCTTTCAACTTTAAACTAGGCATTCTATCTTATTCCTCAGAGGTAACAACACATCTGCATTTTGATTTTTAATCGAGGATAAATGTTGATTACCTCTTACTGTCAGGAGTACAGTGTGCTCGTTTGTCATCCTAATTTTATAAAAAAAATCCAACCCAAACCTAGACCGATTTTTTTATAGAATAAGCTATAAAATCAGACTAGGTTTGGGGGAGGAATCAGGGGAATGCGGGATGATAGTATCGTCAACTTTTATAGAAATAATCAGTGAGAGCAGCAGTTCTCACTGATTATTCCTATAAAAAACTTCTCGCGGTTCTTTAGCTCGGTCCTTCGAGGACAGCGCAACAGGAATAGATCTTTAAAAGCCTACTATATTTCTAGCATTCTAGAAATGTCTTAAGTTTTTTTATGTATTAAGATTAATCACGTGTTCAGTCTGCATGTAGAGCTGAAGAGAATATCAAACTTAATTCATCCATCCAATCATAAGGATCCCACATAATAACAACTTTATATACAAACCTCAAACTTCCCTCACTTTTGTATTCTGTACTTTGCTAATTGAAGGTGGCAAATCAATCAAAAAATGCAGAATATAAATCCTAAAAAATATGATTAAAATAAAATAAAATATCTTGTGTACTCACTCGATATGGACGATTATCTCAAGAAATTTATGCCGCACTGCTTGTTAAGAATGCTTAGCAAGCGTATATACAGAAGTAAACATAAAAAGTGGTGATGTTGAGAATGGTACGAGTATATTATCATTATACATATCTTTATAATGTGTCTTGTTCTTAAGCACCATTGATAAAACTTTAAAAAAAGAATACTACAATCGCTATTAATATTTCTGTTAACCCCTTAACGTCACCTCAAAATACATGTGTTAGGAGAGATTCAAAATAATAGTCAAATGGCCGATTCCAACCCATGACTTTCCGAGTTTTCAGTTAACAGTCTTAACCATAGGACTATTTTCGTTTTGAGTTTATAACCGATAACTTATCTTAATAAAGTTTTCATTCATTGCAAAATGTAAATGTACTTACGTCATGGACTTATTATTACTAAGTAAGTATTTTTAGTAAAACTTAAGTATATTTTACTTAGTTACATATTCGTTATTCATATGAGACTAAGTGTTATTATAATTTGAAAATGAGAACGTCTTTTTCATCACAAAACTCTAAACTTTTAATCGTGAAATGATGATATGATAATGATGTGAAATGATAATTTTGCATTGATGCTCTTTAAAATATTGAAAATTAGGTGCAATAAATAAGGCTATTTTGATAATTTAGAGAGTATTTCTACAGGTTTCAGGGTAAAACCAAAACAATAAGTGAAAACACTGGTTCCGTGGTAGTTCATGAGTATTTACGAGTAAGAGATGGCGCTGATTTATTATATGCTTAAACCGTGAAAAATTTTTGTTCGCCCGGCCATATCTTGTCATTTACATCAATGACTTACGTACATATATTAGTTCAATGCTTTCATTCATCCATCCATATTGTAGCTTTTTTCCACCTAGAGCTACGGTTTACATTCATTGTAAATTTCATTGCACGCGACAAATCAAAGTTTGAGCCCCGTCGACACTATTGAAATTGTGGATTTCATTTAAGTTCATATTTAACAAGTACCTACCTCTGCTTTGGAGAAAAACGTCGTGGAAGTATCTTGCATGTGTTGGGAATAAAGATCTTTTCAAGGGCATGTGAATTCCGCGAACATGTACTTTACTGGCGGCTGGCTTTTCTCTCTAGGAGTAGGTCTGGTGGTTGCCTGAAGGATATAAATAGCCATTATGTAGACGATTTTTTTAAGCAAGGTTTAGACGAAGCCAGTAACGCTGGCGCTAGTCCTCGACAAGTCAGCGCTGGCCTGCCCCGTGTTGTTTAGATGAGGCCAAATGGATTAATTTCATTCCTAGATTATTCTTGTAAATCGTTGTATTAAATTAATGATTTTTTAAACTTTAACTAAAATATTGTTCATCATATAGTACATACATCAAATATAGGAATTTGTACAATATCACTCATAATTTTTTTATATTACAAATTATTTATTGTGCGCGGGGTTGCGGGGCGGAGGTCACTGGCTTGAAAAATGGATAGGAGTTTTATTCCCGCTAGTGCTGGCAGCCAGCGCTGGCTTGTCTTGAAAAACTGTTTATACGAGGCCAATAATAAGCCAGCGCTGGCTGCCAGTTAAACTGGCTTGGTCCAAACCTAGCTATAGATCCACATAATCGTTACTCACAGCAATACTACAGACAGGCTTTGTATTTTTATTAGGCACTGCATAATTACATATCTTCGAAGTTTTCCTGGGTAAAAAGTAAAAACCATTTTCAGGTGAATTAAACCCTGACTACACAAATGGAGTGATGTCGCTGAAGCAGTCGCTGAGACAACTTTTCAAGGAGCATTCACACGCTGTGGTAACTGCACGTGGCGCCTCCACCGCCGTATGGAGGCATGAGGACCATTACTACATGTTCGATCCACACGCGTGTGATGTGAACGGTTTGTAAAGCATAATTTTTTATGTGGTAGCGACTCGCTATATTATGGTTGTCACACGAATGGGTTGACTCAAACAGCGAAGGACCTCACTCTTACAGGATATCAGTGTGATATAGCAGCTCGATGTTGCTGTGTTCTGTATGGTGAGTCTAGAAAACTGGAGACCCTTTTTACTGGAAACGATGCATTTCAACTTGTCCTCAGGAGTGACCATGTATTATAGAATAGAATAGAATAGAAATAGAATAGAAACTTTTTTATTCAATGTAGATTATAAAAATACTTATTGCAAGTCACTTTTTTAATTTACCACTGGTTCGCAAAAAAAACCTCTGTCCTGGGAAGAACCAGCAAGAAACCCAGCGGGACTATTTTTTTTAATAATAGCTTACAATCATGTTTACAATCAACAACACAAGACAAATTAGAAATAGCTTGGTAGCGATCACCCTTCCCAGGGGTTATTATCATCTATAAATTCCTTAATATTATAATAACCCTTTTTATACAAACTTAGTTTAATAACATTTTTGAACTTTGTGTATGACAAATTTTGTATATTTTCTGGGATTTTGTTGTAAAAGCGTATACATCGCCCCAAGAATGAATTACTGACTCGGTGGAGTCGAGTAACTGGTACTACCAGCTTGTGTCTGCTCCTAGTATTTACAGAATGAATATCACTTATTTTCGCAAAACTACTCTTATTTTTGTGTACGTACATTACATTTTCATAAATGTATTGAGAGGCCAGAGTTAATATATTAATATGCTTAAATTTTTGTCTCAGTGACTCTTTTGGTTTTAAATTATATATTGCTCTAATGGCACTCTTCTGTAAAATAAATATAATTTCAGTGTCAGTCGCGTGTCCCCATAGCAAAATACCATACGACATAATGCTATGGAAATAACTAAAGTAAACTATATATATATATATATATATATATATATATATATATATATATATATATATATATATATATATATATATATATATATTTATATATATATAAATTTTCATTCCTAATCGAGGATAAATGTAGAAGTTAATGGGCCACAGCATCGACTTACTAGCAGTTGGACTGTGTTCTGTTCTATAAAAAAAATGTGTACACATTTTACTTGTGCAACGAGTCGTCTAATTCTCATAAATAAGGCTGTGAAGGACAGTGGATGTCACATATGTTTTCTTTTTAAAGGCAGGCGATGTTAATAGCACGGCTGGTTTTCTGAGGCTTGCAATGCATTGATTGTATTTAGATGAAAACTGTCATCGTCCATCGACTTCTCGCATGTCGCCTTACCATTTCGACACTGTTTAGTGGTTGTCCGCCTTCCTTACACTTCGCTTACCTGTATGAGGCTGCCACTGGAGAATCGTTCAAAATTATCGTTTGTAGGGTCATCGAGCTATATTACCACCTCGTTTATGTAACCATCGAATTTAAGCCAGACCTAAAATACCCAGACTGAAGACGGGCATCACCATTAAAGATAAGTGCAACAGACAGTAAGACAGCGATCGTCAATCCGCTTAAGTATGACGATTATAGCAAATCTTTACTATAACGGTTGAAGTTCATGTCCAATTAGTATTTCATGGGCAGATGATGATGAACAAGAATTGTCTATTTGACATCTTGACTTTGCCACGAAAGCTAAAGTTAATATGGTGAGGTTATAGACTAGGAAATATCAGAAAGACATCTTAGTTTCTTGTATAATAACATGTCAAGAGTAAAACACAGACGTGGAGCGGGAAGCAGCGACAAAGTTACCAAACATCTAATACTGGTAACCATACCACCATTGGTAACCATCACCAGATCATGGCAGATCCTTCTTAAAACGGGTGATGTTTACTTCTAGCAGCGGACTGTTAACAAAATGCAACTTACCTAATTACACTACTATTAAACATGACGTCACTCGCCGCCGAACCCAATTACACGTGTTACACTATTAGACGTATTACACTCGTACGAATTTGGTGTTCGGTGTATTTTTGTTCTGCAGAATAATTTTAACAGCCTACATTTTGAAAATGTCGTCATAGTCGACGAAACAAAAAAGTATCATTCTAAATTTTTTGTAGGGTTTAATAGCATGGTATTTGATCAGGTTTCCCTTCGGATGAGGTTCGGGCAACTGCGTGCCTTGTCAGAGTGAAGGGTGGACCTGATGCATTGGCTGACGCTGTGCTGGCCAATCTACCACCGGGATCTGATGATAGTTTCAACATATCACCGGTAGCCATCACCGCTACTAAGCTCAACGTTGACATCGGCGCCCCGGAGACCAAGCTCGAGGTTCGTTCGCTTTTAGGGCTAAGTGTTGTTGAATACTAGAATGAATCATAAAAAATTAACTAATTTTAATAATGTTATTAAAATTAGATTGATGAAATAGCCATAGACGAACATTGCGCAGCACTTTAAGTAGTCAACTTTTAGTGAAGATCGCGTGATCATCAATCCAATCTATTGGATCATGTTGTGTAAGAAATGTTTCACAACAACATAATGTTATTCAGATTGTGAAAGATAAGTGCATTTTTCTTGTGGCAGAAACCCTATTATGTCGTGTTTATGTCCAAATACTCAAATATTACTCAACTTTAAGATGTCCTTAAACGGTGACACAATCACTTTGATTTAAAGTGATGGAGATAGCACGAGACTTTACGGCATTTATACGTGGTAGAGCCACTCTGTCGCTATATTATGATTGTAGCACGACTGGGTCGGTTCGACCGTGGAAGGACCAAGCTCTCACAGAATACCAGCGTGAAATAGCAGCTTAATACTGTTTCGTATGGTGAGTGTAGAGATCTGGAGACCCTTTTTGACTAGAAACGAGACATTCCATTTTAGTCCTCAGGGGTGACAACGCATCTGCGTTTTGATTCTTTATCGAGAATAAATGTAGATGTCTATGGGCCACGGCATCCACTTGTCATCAGGTGTCTAAAAAATCTTAAAATTGAGTAACGTTTGAATATTCGGATATGCTAATATATCATTTTAAAGAAAAGTAAATGAAAATTTTGGGATTACTTGTTATTTTTCTAAAGTCTTTCATACTTGGAAAGAAACAGAACTGTATATTATTTTGGCCAGCTTGTGGGATAGATAATTTCTGCACAACACGGTCAAATAAATAAGATGTTCTAACGGGTCAACTGATATCGCCCGAATAGTCCACAGAAATATATTCGTATAATAACTACTTGAAAATAAAATACCGTCACCATCCTCTTTTTTCTGTGATATAGTAAATGCAGATTTACTAAATGGGCAGATTTAAAAACAATTTTAATTTAATTGATTTCCGCAAAATAACGTCTGATCCTATTAATAATAATTAAATCCGTCATATAAAATCTTCGTTATATTAAAATTGTAAGAACTTAATTTCATTATTTTCGCCTAATGATATGATGTGATCTGTCTTGCCTAGTTTGATTGCTTCTGCCCTTCTTAAATTGTGGAAAGACACACCACCCTCGATAATACGACACGAGGCATTCTCGGGTGAAGTAGACTGTGCGACGGCTGACCGCTAAGGGGTCCACTTATCAAATTAAGTTCTTACAACTTTAATAAGAGTTACTTATGCTTATACTGAAGTAGGTAATAGTATTTTAACCATAGAAATGGATGCAAAATAAAATTTAAATAGGTGCCTCTTGAATCATCTCGACTCTGTAATCGCCGCTATAAACTTAAAGAATCATGTTTGGATTTACAATTGATCTTTCGAATGAAATTAAGGTCAACCTCACCTCACGTAGTGATTGACGATGAGGCTCTCTTGACCGACTAATGGAGGGAACTCCAAATCCTAGACTTAAAATAGCATCAGTGAGGTCATGGGTCTACGCTCTTTAAGTCCTCTAATGTTGATATTGCCGGGGTATGGAAAAGCTATGCCTAACTTTTATCGACTAAAACCCCACCGTGGTCACCATTAGCGGAGACGAGGACAACATCGCTATGCTTTGCCCTATAGATTAGTGTGAATAACTATTTCAAAAAAAAAAAATTGAAAACGCTTATATCCTAGCAACATGGAATAACCACTATAAATATTTATTTTTACGTAACAGAGCAAAGCTTTCGAGTGGATTTCAAAAGGAACGGCTGCTATCATGATGGGGCCTCGAGGAGAGAACACGGCGATCGGCAAGGCAGCTGAAAAGGCTGGTGTGCCGGTAAGTATTGACTTGTGTGTGTATAAATATTTGACAAATTCAGCGTAGTGTCTTATGTATATAAAATAAAACATAAACTTTTTTTCGCAAACTAATCATGAAATAAAGTACGACCTATAACTGCGATTTTAACTTTATAATATTATATTCAGGAAGAAGATAAGGCGGGACGTACAATAGCCCTACCTGCGGCGGCCGCGTTTACAGCGGCTACAGCATCTGTCCCACCGCCACATATGCATCAAGATCACATGTATAATTTCTTAGGTATATAATTTTAACATTTTAATTAAAGACAACGTAATAGAATGTTACGTACGTGGAATATGCTAGGTACATACCTCCCTGCCCCAATGCGACTTAGTGGAACTTCACGTGTCTTTGAAATAGTTTTAGTTAATTTTTTACGCGTTTAGTTTTTTTCACGACACTTTATTGCTATGCCGAGCACATGGTAGGTCAGCATTTAAAATTGCAGTTAACATTTATTTGAGGTTTGCGGAGATCAATCAATGGCCACGTTCTGTGGAATTTAAGAGAGCGTTTGTCACTAAAGGTACTTTCTATACTAGGTAAAATAACAGCCACTAAATTTCCGCAGCACTGCATTGTGTAAAATGTAGTATATAATTTCTCAATGGGAAAAGGCATCTTTCGTATTATTGGGAGACTGACGGAGCGGTGAGAGAATGCTCCGCTGTTATATTTCGTGTTGAAGCGCGTCCTTGAAATATATTTTATTTATCAGACGTGTAGATGTTATTTTTTCACCATCAAACATGTAAGAAATAAAAAGATAAATTGCAATTCAAACTTCTCTCTTTTGTCTTGCCTCTGGACGGTTTTATTATAATTGTGTGAAAAATATTTGTTTTCGTATGCAAATTTTACAAATTAATAATGATCAAATGTAAAGAAAGTTACTAGGTGAATACTTTTATTGTTATCAGACGATTATTTGGATATGTATATGTATATTTGTGGGTTCGTATAAGATTTCCCGTAGTATAAGCGGCTTGTTCGGTTTTCATTTACGTGATGTATGTAGTTAGGTACGTCTCTATCTTCGGAGTGTTAGAGCTATATAAAATTTTATAGTACAAGTACAATATTAATATGGTATGGTCATCTTCTACATTATCCTATACATGTCCCTTCGTAGCGAGGTATTACTAGATCAACACGCTTGGCAAGTGGGTTGACGATTGCATTAGTATACTGAAGTCTAAAGACACTTGCATCCAGCTTCAAACAGAATGTTGAACATGCCTTGTTACCCCTGAAGACTGAGATGGAATGCCTCACAGCGTAATTATACTGGCTTACCTTAAACTTAAGACTTGCTTGCTTAACGGTGGTAATAGGTAAGAGTGTTTGCTCGTAAAATGCTAAATAAACATTTGTAATTTTGGTTATTAATTATAGTTCTTTAATGGTTTATGAAAATTCGTCTTCGTTTTTAACAATTAAAACGAAGAAATGAGTTTTAGAGTTGAATACATTCCGTAGTGCAGGAATTTCGTGTTTTAATTTGGCTTTGATTTTAACACTACTAATTGTTCTATTTATCATTGCAAATGTAGTAGTGGTTAGGAACAGAGGGTAGAGGAAAGGAGGATCTGAACCCACGAGCTTTTAGTTTTGCAGTCCTTTAACATTAGGGCTACTTTCGCATACTTCAAAAATACATTTTATAGGAATTATACTTATTCTTTCTTTTTCAATATTTTATTAGAGGCCGGTGCCGAATACTATACCAATCACTTAAAGAAAACTGGTCGCAAAGAAGTGACGCCAGACGACCTGACTGAGAAGTTCGAGATGGGCGCAAACACTTTCTCAATTGAATTAGAAGAACCGATCACACTGCCTCTGCGTCTGCCCGACGAGCCAGAAGGAGTTAGTTAAAGAAAAATATTTAATAAATAAAATAAATACATATTAATGTCTCTGACTCATAAAATCTCTTGCAAGGCATTTGTTCATTAACTCATCGTTATGGAATCTACTTCAGGTATAAAATAAGTTTTCAAACAAAAGTCTATGTCTTCCCAACATATGTAGTGTTTAAGTGTGTGTACATACATAAGATGAGAATAATTTTTGGCATAGCTTCGAAGTTACTCTATCTGTAGTATATTGGTATAAAGTCGTTAAAGAAGGCCTTATACATACAGTAAGAGACTGTAAAAAATTATGAATATAATTTTAAATCCAAACAAATAAATAACAAAACTAATGCTAATGAGTCTGAAATCATGTTAATCAAAAGAAAGACTGCCATAAACTTACACTCATCTGGCCCTGGGGAAAATATAATGCAAGAAATACAAGATCGTACATCCAGAGAAAGAAATATCATCATAGTGGGTTTACAAGAGGGAAATGTGACTAACAGTGAGGAAGGGCGTTCTTACGATGCTAGCGAGGTAACAAAAATTATTAATACAATTGTGGACGACTGTCCTAAGCCTAGTAGACTCTTTAGACTCGGGAAGTTTACACCTGGAAAAAATCGAAATATTAAAGTATGCTTTGAATCCCCGCTAACAGCCAAACTTTTACTACGCAATAAGAACAAAATCCAGAATGGCATAAAAATTTTCTCTGACCAAACACCTGCACAACAGAAATATATAAAAGACCTGAAGATTGAGTTATCCCAAAGAATAGCCAATGGGGAACAGGATATTACTATTAAATACATAAAAGGGTTTCCGGAAATAGTTTCTACCAAGAACACAAAAAACTAATAGCTCAAAATATTAATTCTCCTACGACCTCAAACATGATTAAACAAAAACTTATCACCCATCAAATTTCAGACAATTACCAGAATATTACTCCTACCAAATCAAGCCTTAACTTCTTCTATGCAAATGTGAGAAGTATATGCAAGCCAGGTAAATTTGACGAACTTAATTGTATCATCCACTCTTTAAAAAAAAACTGTTCATGTTGTTTTACTTGCCGAAACATGGATCAGATCAGACGACCAAGCTAAACAATTTCATCTTCAAAATTATACTCATTACTATAATTTACGACCTAATGTCATCGGTGGTGGTGTTTCTATCTACGTACACAATAATCTGGAACAGGATCTTGTCACTGCAATATATATTGATGGAAATAACTACTTGAGTATTCGCCTTCACAAATACGCCCTCAATGTTGGAGTAGTCTACAAGCCTGGACATACAAACATCAACAATTTTTTATTCAACTATGAAGAACAACTTCTACAAAAGAAACGAACCATCATTTTTGGTGATACAAATATTGACTTATTAAGCTCTGACAATTCAGTCCGCCGCTACAAAACAACACTAACTGAATCCGGATACAAGTTGATTAACAAAATAGATCCAAAATATAACACTCGGGAAACCACAACAACGTGTACAATAATAGATCACGTTTCTACTAATTTAAACGAAAACAGTTTTCATATGGCCATAATTGACTCATCATTATCAGACCATAAAAATATTTATGTGGAATTGAAAAAAGTAATCACCCCAAAGAAACAAAGAATACAATACGAGTCTACAGACTTCAAGAAATTATACGAGATGGTTAAAACATCAACTTTTAAAATTAATACACACGATTATAAGGAATTTGATGAATACATTAAAAAGCTCATTAGTGAAACCAAAACAAAAAAAATTAAAATACTAAATCAACCCCAAAAAGAGTGGATTAACAGGCATTTAATAGCAGAAATTAATGAGAGAAATGTGTTATGGAGTAAACTAAAACGTGATCCAAAAAATGAACAGTTAGAAAAAGAGTTCAAAACTAAAAGAGATTCTCTGGCACAAAAAATCAAGAACACAAAAGAAAATTACTTTTACGATGAATTCACAAAATGTAAAAATAAACCTAAAAAAATGTGGAATCTTATAAAAACACTGTCAAATAATAAAAATGTTAATCACTGTGCTCCACCAAACCTAAAAGCCGAAAATGGTATAATAATTTCGGATGCCCTAGAAATATGTGAAAAATTCAATAATTTTTTTGCTAACATAGGTACACAACTGGCAAATAAAATACCGCGTGAGTTCCATAACAACACCACACACACAGTACCGAGCCTTGATCCTGGCATGTCGCACCGTACAATGTCTCAATTCGATCCATGCACCGTCAATGAAATAACAAAAATAATTGATGATCTGGACCCCAATACTAGTGTAGGTCTAGACGGAGTTAGTATCAAGGCTATCAAATGTATCAAAAGTTTAGTAGTCCAAAATATAACTAACTGCCTAAATCGATTGTTAACTGAAGGAATTTTTCCGGACAACCTCAAAATAGGCAAAATCACTCCAATTTATAAGTCTGGTACGAAATCTAGTCCGGAAAATTACCGTCCAATATCAGTTCTACCTACACTATCCAAAATTTTAGAGAAAATTATATACAAGAGATTAGACGACTATTTAACTGAAATCAACTTTATGTATGACAAACAGTATGGTTTCCGATCAAAATCTAGTACCCTGGGAGCAACAATCGACCTGATAACTACAATAAAAACAAAAATTGATCAAAAACAAGTAGCACTGGGAATATTTGTGGACCTAAAAAAGGCTTTCGACACAGTCAGCCATAATTTGCTCTTAAAAAACTACAAAATATTGGCGTCGCTGGAAAAGTATACAAAATGATGGCATCATATTTGAACAACCGTTACCAAGTAGTAAAAATTGGATCCATTCAAAGTAAACCCAAACTCTTAACGTGCGGCGTGCCTCAGGGTTCTATCCTCGGTCCATTGCTATTCCTAGTGTACATCAACAACATAAACCAAGCAGGTTTACAAGGTCAAATATCCCTTTACGCAGATGATACGTGTTTATTCTACTTTGGAAACAATATATCTCGTATCGTAACACTAGCTCAAGAAGACTTAAACTTACTCCATCAATGGTTTCAGTATAATCTCCTAACTATTAATGTAGCCAAGACCTCATATATAATTTTCAGCGCCAAGAACAAGAAACTCCCTAACCAAAACCACCTTACTCTGACTATAAACGGAGAAACGTTACAGATAAAAAATCAAGAAAAATATCTTGGACTGTAATAAAAACAGTAATTTGACTTGGAATGCACATCTCACACATATTAAAAACAAACTTTCCTCTCTCGTTGGCCGCCTTCACAAAATAGTTCGATGTATTCCGAAAAAAGCCCGAATCCTAATATATAACTCTCTAGTAAAACCTCACTTACTTTACCTTGTAGAGGTATGGGGTAATGCAGCCAAAACCAATCTTAAACCTAAGTGCTACAAAACCGTATCATAAAAATCTTGTATAACTATGACTTTTTAACACCAACTAATACAATATATAAGGAAACTAAACTGTTGAACGTTACTCAACTTTATACATATAGCACATGCATACTAATATATAAAATAAAAAATAAATTAATCCACACACAACTCACGTTTTTAACAAAGAAGCAAACAAACAAATACATAACACGCCGAGCTAGTCACCTTGTATTGCCGCCTATAAGAACAAACTATGGTAAAAATAATATAACGTATAAAGGAGCACAGTTATACAACAAACTACCTAAATTTGTAAAGGAGGCGAAATCTTTGAATGTTTTCAAACAGAAGATACTTGCCTACCTATATTCACAACAGCTAAATACCTAACCTTAATCATTATTAAATAAAAAAAAAACATTATTAAACTTGGACCACCACCTTATAGTTTGAATAAGCAACAAAGATATTCGCTTCTTAAAAGCGACATCCAGCAAAGTTATTTATGTACCCGCACTAAAATTGTTATTACTAAGTTCATATAGTTATTGTTCTCATGTAAGTGACTATTGTCTTATTGAGAAAATAAAGATCTTTAAACCGAATCCAAATATAATTGTTACTCTTTATAGCAAAGGTCAAAATCCATATCTAGTAACTATTATAATCTAATAACTAGACCCAAATAAACGTTACTTCCGTTATTTCGAAAAGAAGTTTAAGTCCAGTTTAAGAGTGTGGCTTCCCCAATCGAGCTTTAGTATAGCTGTAGGGAAGCGCTACCATATAAAAAGTGTAGAAAAGTATAACGAATAAAGAACGTATTTTATACCGATATATAGGAAGGTGGTGAAGAGGAGGAAGAATCTGAGACAGAAGAAACAGGAGAAGAAGAGGTAGAAGAGGAGACAAAAGAAAAACCTTTGAAACGTTAGTCTTTTCTATTTCTCAGAAAAAAATTTTTATGATTTAACTTATTATTCTAGTAAAGCTGTTAAAGTAGAGAATTTGTAATTGGCTATAATGATGATGGCGATGAGGTTGTTGTAAACGAGGTAAGCGTAGTTTTAACCAACAAGTAGATGGATGAATTGAATTCGGCTAAGTATGGTTACAGTAATAGTGATGTATCTCGTGCTGTCGGTGGAGGCGTACGAGAAATCGCTGTACCATTTCATCCCATGGGTGTAGTTATAGGTGACCAACGTAAATAAATAGCTGATGGGCAGCAGCATCTTCGTGATAACAACTCAAAACAACGAAAAAAACTGGGTGCTGACCGGAAAAACCCACATAACGAGGGCAAATATCTCCCATATGAAGCAATCTATAAGAAAGATATGTATGTAGCAGTGGACTTTTGATAGGATTTAACCTTAAAATAATGCACAATCATAACTTATTAGAGGGATTTAAATAAATAACGTTCAAAATTAATAATGTCTTATTAAACCATTAACAACATGGCGTTTAAAGAATCAATTGATATTGCGTTGTTTGTTTTTCTCTGGTCTCTTTGTCACGGTCATCATACGATTAAGATCAGATTCAGATAAGATCAGAGAGAAAATGTATAATTACATTTCTTATTTTTATTTAAACCACAAATTTACAAGTAACTCATTCTTTAACTATTAATGGTTAATTTAAACATAAAGTAATGGTTACAACTATTAATACTGTCGTAGAAATTTCAGCACGCTTGCTAAGACCTCCTGCATTGTATACTAGTATTCATAATAAACGAAATATTTGCACATACTCAGAACGCTGAAGAACATAATTCATTACCACTATCATTTATTACTTGTAAGAACTTCGTTCGTCACACTTTATCTAACTTTATTATTACAGAAATAAAAGATGCACTATTCAAGATGTGGAACGATCCGATGAAACCGTCGCACGTATGTCTGCTGGTAGGTGACTACCACCAGTTGGGGCTGTGGTTGACGCCTGGTGGGAAGGTAGTCGCCTTCGATCCCGCCCCAACCATGGCAAAAGGAATGCTTACAGCGCAAAGGATTAAGAAAGGTTATTATTTGTGTTAGAGTTGTTGTAGGTAATCTGTATTGGATTATCTTATGGAGGCAGTATCATCCCGGGGTGACAGAGGGAAATTGAAACGGGAGATAGGCAGCAGCACCTAGGTAATTATTATTATTATTGATATTACACGTTATTGATATCTAACTTCACAAAAAAAATGTAAGTGTTGATGCACTACAACATCATTGTGGAATGAACATTCAATATATACATTAACATTTCCATAGTCCATTGTTGAGCTTAGGACTCCCTAAAGGCATACCAGAAAACACAGTCCAGAGACGCCTGTATCCATCGACTTTCAGGGTCTCTTACCGGGTCATCTCTTCATCTAGCAGAGAGCCACTTAGCGTTTGGTGTAGGAGACTTCAACTCGAAAACATTTTTTCCTCATCAATTGTCAGTTAATCGAGCTATATGGCCTGCCTATTGCGACTTTATGCTTCCTTTTATGGCCGTAAGTGAAGGACAACATCTCAAATCAATACGTCATTACTGACAATACATTGTTTTCAACACTTATGATCTATCGTCTGTGTTCAGTAGTGGTTGTAAAATAAAATGAACTAAATTTTGTATTTTTGTTTAAAATTACAAACTTTAAACCTTTAAATTGTTTTGATTAAAAATGTGGATAATGATGTATAGAAGCTTGGCGGTTTTCATAATTAATAATTATTTATTTGCATAGAATGTAGGTAGATGTTACAAGAGTATTATTAAAACATAAAAGTTCCTATACATTCTGCCTTATCGAGGCGTGCAAATTTTGACTAATTAGGTATAACATTTTTTTTGATGAATTTAACTTATTTACAAATATCAAAATGTTCATATGTAAAAACAGTAAAATTAACTACCTAATAATTATTCTATAACTATCGAAGTCCTTTATAAATTCACAGCCAAAAATTCAACAAAAATCACATTTTTGCTATATTAACAAATCGCTCATGAAAATGTCTTATATCTAAAAAAAATATGCACATAAAAATGTAAAAATAAACAGACTAACTAGCGAAATTATATGTATGGATGTTATGCCTTGGTTTAAATTAATGTAAAATGTTATATAAGGACAATCTTTGTTGTATTAATTTTTTTCTCTAATCTTGCTAAACAGTTTCTCTATCCGCGGTTCACAATAGTTAAACAATGAAATGTTCACATAGGATTTATGGAACAGGGAAAGAATTAAGCACACCATGAAATTGTCTAAAACATTAGAAAAATTATAGTATATATTATTCATCATGTTAATTTACATAACATAACATACAATATTTATTATAAAACTAAGAGAAACTAGGAACTAAAATTATGAAACAGTCGTATTCCCTGCGATATAGTGTTAAAAACACTGGTTGTGTCCTCACTGGATGGATTTATTTGCCCTTTAGATTAAAACTACTAACTACCCCTCTATATTAGCCCTCTAGATTATTGGGCCTATCCGTAATTGGTCGCTTGAACGACAACCAATCACGGATTCAGTTCCTTTAGGAACTTAAACGCATGTGAACCTTACAGATCGATAGTCTCTACAATTCATTTAGAATAGTTTTATAATAGTGTTGTTTTTTCTATGAAAATTTTATTTATTTTATTTTAAACATAAGGAAATTTTTCAAATTGGATTTCTAACATAATTTATGAGCTTCAGTAAAGAAGTCATAGCCGTTGCATATTATTTGCTGAAGTGGTATGATGCGAGGCCTTTGTATTGATTTTTATTTATTTATTTCATATATTTGCATAAAACATGGACAGATAAGGATGGTACAATTCTTAATGCACAACATGTTTGCTATATGATTGTGATAGCATGCAAATTTACATAAATAGCACATATACAAATGAAATTTTCTAATCATAATACAAAACAATTAAACTAAAACATATAAAATCATAAATAAACAAAGATTATCAATTCATTAAAATATAATAACAGAGATGGTAGTGGCAACAAACCTAGGCTCCTACATATTGGTTTGCAGGATTTATCCGGTACGATTCCAGCAATAGCTCTAATGCATTTCTTTTGTGCTGTAAATAATCTCTGTTTATCTGTACCATTACCCCATATTACAACACCATAACGTAGTAAAGATTCTATGTACGCGTGATACGTTAAAATAGCATTTTTGTCTGTAACATTTTTTACTTTATTAAGTGCATAAACAAATTGGTTAATTCTACTGCATAGGTGATGTATGTGACCTTTTCAGCTTAAATCTTGATCGATTATTACTCCTAGGAATTTAGTTTGTGTTACTTCGTTTAATTTGTCGATATTAAGATTAAAATTGTATTTTGTGTGTTTTGATTTATTAAATTGAATATAAATTGATTTATTAAGATTATTTTTTAAATTCTTTCTGTCTAACCATTTAATAATTGTATCAATTGTGTTATTAATGTCGATTTCATGATTACGTTTTGAATTATTTTGCTTCTTATCAGTGCTTACAATTATTGAAATATCGTCCTCGAATAAAATACATTTATGACCGGTGATTATAGTTATATCATTGAAATAAAGAAGAAACAACATTGGACCCAGCATGCTACCTTGAGGAATGCCATGTTTGTTCTATTTATAAGAAGATGAGAAGGACAACATTTCCTCTCCTACAATCTTTTTTATTACGACACATTGTCTACGGTTAGCTGAATAGGAAGATATCCATTTCAATGGAAGTCCTTTGACACCGAACATTTCCAGTTTTCGTAATAGTAAGCTGTGCGCAACGAGATCTTCAGCGAGATCAGAAGGCTTTCGATAAATCAATAAACAATGCTGTGGTTAAAGAATTGTTATTTATTTTTGTTAAAATTGAACTAATGAGCTTAAATGTGGCAAATGTTGTAGATTTTTGTTTCTGAAAACCATATTGGTCATTCTTTATTAAATTGAATCTCTTGCGAAAATCTAGTCTTTTGTACATACATTTTTCTAGTATATTTGACAATATTAATATTAATGTAATTGGACGACAATTGGAAATATCATTTCTCTTGCCCTTTTTAAATAATGGCTTTACAATCGACAATTTTAATGTTTCTGGAAGAGTACCACATGAAAATGACAAGTTAATTAAATATGTCAAAATAGAGACTAATACATCTACAAACTTCTTAATTATTTTCGTATTAATACCGTCATATCCTTCCGAGTTAGTGTTATTAAGAGATAGGATTTCTTTTTTAACCTCTTCTTCTGTCATGGGCTTAACAAACACTGAGTTAGGTAGTGGTTTTTCATTACTTGTATAGCTGTTTGGTTTATTCATTTATCATTATTGTCATTTTGTAAACTTTATACAAATTTAAAATACATAGTTAATAAAAACGGAAATATTATCCAGTATGAGCTTTTAGTGCAGGCAATTATTGCAGATCAAAATATGCATACATATATAGATAATATACATAGCATTTAGTTTATACAATGTTTTTATCGTTATCTAAAAAAATTGTATGAGGCTTGAAATATATAATCTTATCTACCTGAAAACAATCAAAAACTGTGGAAAATATCCCCCTTTTGAGACAATCTATGTTTAGCACTGAACTTTGATAGGGGTAATGATGATGTTGGTGATAATGATTATGATGATGATGATAGAAAAATACTCAAATTTCACGTTACGAAAATGTCACACAATTTCGTCCTCTCTCTCTGCATTGAATTAGACTCATTAATTATCGGTACCATTTAAAAAATTCTTAGTATTCAGAAGTTGACTCAGTCGAAATTTTTAAGGAGTATCACCATTCATAAATTTATTTAAAAACCTTTCAGGAGATGAGCTTCGCTTGCAACGTCTAAAAGATGAGATGACTGGAGAAGGTGGCGAAGAAGTGGAAGACGAAGAATTCGGTGGTGGTAAGATACACTTAACTGGCCATAAGCATTTTAAGATGTTTTCTGGTATCAGTTAGTCGGTCGAAACACGTGAGCGATGTAATAGAGTCATCTAGGACCGACTGTGTTACATCGCGATTATAGTATAACAGATTTAATATATTAATTTTAGGGTTCATCTAAATCTATACCAGAAAACCACGATTGAATCAGTTAAGAAATATCCAGACTGAAAACGATGAGCAAAGAGGTGTTAAGGCACTTCTTACCTAAAATACCGTTCCATTTCTTCTCCTAATTAGGCAAGGCCTATTTCCGTGGTATATTTACTAAAACTCTGAAAGGAGATGGAAAATTAAGTATTTATTGTACCCTTGTGAAGGCTTGGCTATTTTTATCGCAACCATAATTATTTTTACTCTTGATATAAACAATAGGTTATTAGATCTTGATTTGTATTATAAATTAAATTAAGAAGTAGGAGGCTCCTTATTCCGATGTAAAAATCCTTATTTCCGATGTATAGTCCTAACTCTGAGGGTACAAAATGCAATAAAATTAAGAAGAATGAAAAAAGGAGAAGAAAAGTTGCTATTCCACAACTAAAATAATTTAAAAATATATGAATGAACATTCCCGTGGGTCCCTGACAAGTTAATTTTATTTTTAATAATGTAATTAATTAATTAACAAGGTGTTGTTGAACAATTTAGATTTTCTTTCACGTAACCATCAGCGAGAGCTAATATTCCAGAAGTATTATCTTTGCACTATTATGTAGGTCTTTGAAAACATTTCATACTTATGAAATAAAATCCTGTTATTACTTAATATACCCAGCTAGTCAATTTTATTTATTGTAATACTCGTCATACGTTTTTCTAAAGCAAGATATTGTGTAAAATGATATGAATAATGTAGTTCGTGAATTATTATCCAAAAATGTTTACAACTACATACCTAAGTTTTTGAAAGTTAATATGA
Source organism: Parnassius smintheus behrii (assembly GCA_036936625.1). Classification (NCBI taxonomy): domain Eukaryota; kingdom Metazoa; phylum Arthropoda; class Insecta; order Lepidoptera; family Papilionidae; genus Parnassius; species Parnassius smintheus. The sequence goes on from JAUPFT010000024.1 coordinate 27,840,437, forward strand.
TAATGTCTTCCAGAACGAATTTTGTTCACGACGGCAAGTCCCAACGGAGTCATCTGCGCATGACAGGATTATAGTGATCAAGTTCATGCGCAAGTACAGGTGCACTCTCTATTCGATCACTCTCATAGTACGATGAAACAGTAATTCAATACGTACGTACGTTCCGAGGGACGGGGATGAAACACCGCCAAAAAGTTATTAAAGAAATAGATAAATATGCGTTATTTAAACTACCTTAAAATGCATATCAAATTGCATAAAATTGTCAACACTCTGTATCTTGCGTGTGTATATGCGGCATAATAAGGTGCTCATTGAACCTTATCCCGACCTACTATACATCGGAATAGCGTTACACACCAAAAAATCACGTTCCTAATTCCAAGTATTAAAAAAGGAAAAAATTTTGCACAATTTTTATAAAGTTAAAAAAATTATAGCCTATATACGTCCCGCTGCTGGCCACAGGCCTCCCCTCATATCTGAGGGTATTTTTAGGACAATGAAGTGTCTGCTGCGCTGCCCCAGTGTATGTTTGCGAAGTTCACATGTGTTCCAATTTTTTTTTCATATTACTCAGACATTAAGATTTCCTCCTGATGTTTCCTTAATCGCAAAGTACGTGGTAAATCAGCACTTAAAATTGCAATTAACAATTTTTTTTGAACCCGGTTTGCTCGCGTACTGTAAATTTACAGCGAGCGCTAAACATCTGAGCTACCACAGCTTTTTTATACATAGATAAATATTTAATTGTAAAATCATCTTCAGTTTAATATAATACTTGCTACAAATTACATCCAATTGCGTATGAACATAAATTTTCCTTCTTGCTTGCTCATACAATGGATTAACAAACTACCGAAATAGATCACCTTTGACGCTATAATTAGGGAATGAAACGCAAAAGTATAACTCGGAAATAGATTTTAGTATTTATTGTCTTATTAAAGTGCCAAACTTAAAGTGGGCAGGGTCTGATCATAAAAACAACCCTGAACATTTAAATCGAAATCGTGTATCTGAAATCACTGTTCCGCGGTATACATCGGAATGGAAGGAATAATCGGAAGGAACTGGCTGAAATATTTGGCACCTAATGCCGAGGTATTTTGAAGACGTATTTTCGCCTTTATTTACTACGAAAAACATATAAAATGTCAGCTTTTTCGATTAAAAATATAATATGTAGATAGCTTAAAAAAATTACACACACGTACAAAAATAACCAAAAAAGTCACTATTTAAACAAACATGGTAATCACAACATCTAAAATGTACGAAGCGTGGGTTCAGACCAACTTCTGATCCAAAACTAACCAATTATTTAAAAATGTATACGCAATACTCCAGATCTTTGATGATATAAACGAATTTTCGGGTATTTTCAATTATGAAATATCCATACTGGAAACGAGTAATACGATGCTTAAGCACCTCGTGAATTAGTCGCCCCTCTACTTCGCCTTTTACTTCTAGTACAGTTCACAGTATTTGTCACAGTACAATTTCGCTATTAGCAATTAATTTGCTTATTGATTTATCCCCCTTTCGCATTGAAGTCCTACGTCCAGCATAATTGAAAATATTACAAAACTGTCGTAGTGGAAAATTTATAAAATTGTAAAACTGCTATGTATAGAAATGTTACTTTTTCACTTTTCTAGCTTTATACATATTACATAAACACTTACGCCTGTCACCCAGAGAGGTAGACAGAGACTACAGACTTCCATTTAGCATGATCCTGACACACCTCTCTCGCCCCCTGCACATATATATACCTACACATACATGCTCGTTGGTTAAGGGTACTCTTAATTTGGCCCATTTTCAATATATCGTCAATTTGGTCGATAAGCTTTCGCATAGGACACTCATCACTTCTGCAACATAAATTTCCTTTGTCACTCTTTGCTCATCCATTCTTTCTACATGTCCTTTATGTATGAGTATATCATGAGGGAAACCAGAAGGTGAACAATAACATCTGCTCCTAGTAATAAAAAACTGCCAATTCTGGCAAATATCCAACTTATGCGCATTTTATGTTAAATAGTGTACTTTGATAGGCTGCAATGTATGTATGATTGAATGAATGAATTTGACAATTATGACACTTTTTTTTACAAATTTGTCAGACTGTAACGTTTATTAGATTGTACCCTGATCAAACAATAATGTCTTAAAATCAAACTTGTTGTTTCAAGACATACATTATAATATCCCACTCTTGATAATTATTGCAGAAGGTGAAGAGAAACCCGAGCCGGTGCCAGAGTTTGTTCCACCGGAATCCTCGCCTGCGTTGATGGTGTTCGCAAGTCCCGGGGAGTTCATCGATAAACTAAGTATTAGAAGATCTATATTTGATTGTTATTTCTTCAGGCATTTGTTTTCTTCATTTAAACGATAACTTTGCTAGGGGCGTGTATATTATTTGATTATTATGTTTTAAACACAAAACTTACTTATGGAATATTTAACTATCAAAAGTGAAAATTAAAACTAAGAGCGAGACTGTCCCGCTCAAATAGTAGTATTGTGCACTACTTCTAGTGAAGGTTGTGAAAAATATCAAATTGAAATTAATTAAAAATTATATTTTTCTTAATTGTTACTAATTTTGTGGTGTTACTGGCTTTTTCCAAATAAATTGAATGTAACTGTAACGTAATTGTGATCAGTTGTGAACGTAATCCTAAATTTTTTATCCCGCGCGAATCGCACTTAATTTTTTTTTTGTTTGTAGAATATAAGATACCTTTACATTGAGTTCATAATGTTGTGTACTATATGGGCGAAAATAATATTACTATTTCTGAGATCTGCATAATAAGTTATTATACACATATATAAGTTGATTAATTTAGTTCCTTTAAGCTTGCGACCTTACAGGCCGCGAGCCCTGACACCGAAGAAGCTGTAAAAGCCAAAAGGCTAACAGCACAAATAATCGGAAACTTGACTGTTTGGTTCGTTTTACTTCCAGTGTCTAGCCGTTATCACCAGTTCCAAGTTGTTGGTTGAATTTTATTCATTCGTATATTGCCAGATCGCTAAACCATTCGATACAATTGCAATTAAGACTTGATTTTAAAACAATAAACTTAAGCTCTAATTTGGATATAGCTCTAATAATAAAACGCTTATTTGGTACGTACTTTTAACAATAATTTTCTGCCCGCGTTTCTCACCTTTCTCATTTTTTTCTTATAGCTCTCCAAGGAGGTTTAGACCGGAAGCAATGCCTGGCCCCTTATAAGTTGTATTCTGTGAAAGTGATAAACGAACTCACATCTGTGCTGAAGGAGAAGAAATCGCCATCTACCAAGGCTGGCGGGGACGAGGCTGCTGATGAAGAAGGTTATTAATACAATTATTTATATAACGACAGAAATAAAATAATAAAAAAATGTGTAGTGGAGGCGTAGCAAAACCAATAAGGTACCCTGTTTACTTTCGTGAGTGTAGTGAAAGTCCACGAGACTATGGAATATATTAGAAATAAATCGCGGTATGAAGTATGAACATCTCCTTTGTGTCAGACGTGAAATATCAAGACCGGTGACTGAAAGCAGCGCTGAAGCTGCGAGACGTCTGGTTCTGGGAACGTTAATCCACATACTAAGTGTAACGTTTTGGACAAATTCTTTCTTCAACGGAAGAAACCTATCTGCAGCAGTAAACTTTCGTGACCTGATGGGGAAAATGATAAAAGTATTGATATTATGGATTTTATTATAGCATTACGAAAATATGTTGCAAAATCTTTTTTTTAAAGAGAAGTTTTTTTTCGTGGTTTTTTTCCATGCTGCAGCTATATTATGGTGACAACACGAATGAGTCGGCTCGACCGGGAAAGGACGGCGCTCGTGTAGAATACCAGGGTATAGTGACAGATTAATGCTGTGTTTCGCATGGTGAGTGTAGAGAACCGGTGACCCTTATTACTGGTAAAGAACATTCAATAGCCCTTAAGGGTGACAGCGCATTTGCATTTTAAATATCTATTGGCCACAGTATCCATGTACCTTCAGATGGACTGTATGATTGCTTGTCTTCCTTATTCTTTGAAAAAGTACCAACTGTTTATCCTTGTATTAACCATTAAAATTATTCCTTTTTTATTTAGCCGCCGAAGAAGACGATCTTATAGAGCCATTAGGCGACTCAGCTATGGGAAAATATTTCACGCGACTGGGGCGAGCGGTGGCGTCATTGCGAGGTCGGTTAGCTCAGAATGAGAACTACTTCATGGATCAACCGAATAGGGATAACCAGGTTTGAGAAAGACAACTTTACGGATTCAATCATTTATAATTCTTTGCTACGGACTGATATTTTCAAACTTCAAGAGTGGAACTACTTTTAATAAATGCCATAACTATTTACATACATAATACTAAAACTGGATTGTGAGCCATGGTAGCGCAAGTGCTAAGCGTTCTCTGTAAATAACACAGTACGTGAAGAACCGGGGTTCAATCCAGGACTCTCTCTCCCTCTCTCGACTCTTAATCCAGGTTCAGAGGAAAATTGCTCAGTGGTGAAGGAAAATATCGTGAAATATCGTGGGGAATAAATTAAAAAAAGGAAGCTAGTACCCAGGCCTGGGACGTATGTATTGGCTATAACTTAACCGAAATTTCATTGCTTTATTTTGTAGTTTCATGTGTATTTATTTCAGGCTTTTGTGGATTTTTTTTTATAGAAGAGGGGGCAAACGAGCATGCGGCTCACCTGATGTTAAGTGACTACCGCCGCCCATGATCAACCGCAACACCAGGAGAATTGCGGGTGCGTTGCCGGCCCTTCAGAAAGGAGTAAGCTCTTTTCTTGAAGGTCCCCAGGTCGTATCGGTCCGGAAAAATCGCCGGTGGTAAACTATTCCACAGAGAGGTTGTACGTGGAAGAAAACTCCTTGTGAAACGTACAGTGGTGGACCGCCAAGCATCCAGATGGTGTGGATGGTATCGGGACATTTGCCGTGTAGTGCGTTCACGAAATTTGGCGGCTGGGATTAATCCGAACAATTCCTCAGAGCACTCCCCGTGATAGATGCGATAAAATACGCAAAGAGATGCAACATCTCTTCGCAGCGCCAGTGAGTCGAGCCGATCAGAAAGCACTCGGTCGTCGACGATTCGAGCCGCTCTGCGCTGGATGCGGTCAAGTGGAAGGAGCTGGTACTGGGGAGCCCCAGCCCAGAGATGGGAACAGTATTCCATGTGCGGCCGAACCTGCGCCTTGTAAAGTTGCAGGCGGTGTGCCGGCATGAAATACTGTCCCGCTCTGCTGAGCACGCCAAGCTTTTTAGAGGCCAATTTGACCTTCCCTTCCAAGTGACCACGAAACTGCACGTCACTCGATATGTCGACGCCGAGGATTCCGATACAGGCTGAGGCAACAAGGGGAGTGCCTTGAAACTGAGGGGATACGACAAAGGGGTTCTTTTTAGCGGTTAACGCGCAAGCTTGTGTCTTCTGGGGGTTAAACTGGACTAGATTTAGTCGTCCCCAATCCGAGACTCTGTTCGGCAAAGACTCGACTTCTGACACAAGTTTGTCCCGGCACTCGGAGACGTTTTCCCGAGAAATATTGGCTCGGCCGGTGTAAAGAGCGTCACCAGTGCTGTCATCTGCATAGCAATGAATGCTACGGGTATGCAACATATCATTGATATGCAGAAGAAACAGCGTTGGCGATAGCACGCAGCCCTGTGGAACACCAGCATTAATAGGCTTGCAATCGGAGCTTGCACCGTCAACAACGACCTTGATGCTCCGATCTGCAAGAAAGCTGGTGATCCAATCGCACAATTTCTCGGGAAGCCCATAGGAAGGGAGCTTCGAAAGAAGCGCTTTGTGCCAAATCCGATCGAAGGCCTTCGCAATGTCCAAACTAACGGCCAATGCCTCCCCCTTGAACTCTACTGCCTCCGCCCATCTGTGAGTGAGGTAGACCAGAAGATCACCAGCTGACCGACCACGGCGAAAACCGTATTGGCGGTCACTAATCAGCTGGTGATCCTCAAGGTACCTCATGAGCTGGCAGTTTATAATGGACTCCATTGTTTTGGAGAACAAGGAGGTGATGGCGATTGGCCGGTAGTTGGACGGGTCTGAGCGGTCGCCTTTTTTAGGGATCGGGTGGACGAAAGCCGTCTTCCATGATTTTGGGACTACGCCTAGGGAGTAGGAGTACCGGAAAAGACGCGTTAAAACCGGTGCCAACTCTGGAGCACACGTCCTCAGCACAATTGGGGGGATTCCGTCAGGCCCACTCGACTTGTGGATGTCCAGGGAGAGGAGTGCTTTGCGAACCGAGCGCTGTGTGAACTGCACTTCCGGCATGGAGCACTCACACCGCGGGATGGTCGGCGGCGTACTCCCCCCGTCATCGAGAGTCGAGTTAGACGCAAAGAAAGAGCCAAGAAGATCGGCTTTCTCCTTTGCAGTATGGGCCAGTGAGTCGTCCTCCCTGTGCAGAGATGGAAGAGATGGCTGACAGAAATTCCCCTGGACAGCCTTGGCGAGAGACCAGAATGCACGGGTTCCAGAAGGAAGGCGAACTAGTTTCTCGCCAATTCTGCCTATGTGCTCTGACTTTGCCTTGGCAATGACTCTTTTGAAGGACCTAGAGGCGGAATTATACTTCTTTTTTAGAGCGCTGGTGTTTACATCCCGGGACGCTGATGCATTAACCCAGGCTTGGTAGCACTCCTGCTTATAGCATGATGCTATTTTACAGGAGCGACCAAACCATGGCTGAGACTTGCCTCCAATGGGCACCACAGAGGATGGAATAAAAAGTTCCATACCCTGAAGTACCACATCAGTAACAGAATCCGCAACAACGTTGGGATCATCCGGCGAGAAGCAAACCCGCCCCCAAGGGTAGGATGCAAAGAAAGACCGCATCCCATCCCAATCGGCTGACCTATAGTGCCAAACACGGCGGCAGCCTGCAGAATGCAACCGCGATTTCAGCGTGAGTGGCACAACACTCCGGACAAGACAATGGTCCGAGGAGCCTAAAGGGGCGTCGACGGAAATCTGATATCCGTCCGGGTGAGAGGTCAGCAGAAGGTCCAACAGGGAAGGTGCATGATCCTCCACATCTGGAATCCGCGTAGGCGAAGTAACCAGTTGTGTCAGACCATATGCCAAGGCAAAATCATGAACAGATCTCCCCGCATGATCGGTTAAACGTGATCCAAGCCATTCGGCGTGATGGGCGTTAAAGTCGCCGAGGATCACGATCTCTGCGGAGGGGATCTGCTGTAGCAACGAATCTGCAGCCATTTGGACGTGGTCGAAGAGTCGGTCTGTTTCGGCATTACCGCTATGGGACCTATAGAGGCACCCGTAGACGCGCGGATGGTCGTCGCTGTCTACGCGTAGCCAAAGGATGGACAGGACCGAACCTTCAAGTCTGCCGAGGCGTCGAGAACAGATGTCCTCTCTGACGTTAACGCAAACTCCAGCTCGAGGCACAAAGGAGTGTTCCAGTTTGTACCCCGGGTAGGAGAGATACGAGACATCAGCCGGAGAGGACACCTGCGTCTCGGTAAGAAAGAGCAGAGCCGGCCTCGCCGTCTCGAGATGGTAGTGGACGGCGTTTAAGTTAGAGTGAAGTCCCCTGATATTGCAGAAATTCACGGACAGCGTGGCAGGGGTCGCCTTGGTCTTGTTGCTCTGTTTGCCCCGAGCAGTTGTAGTCTTGAGCGGAATTTTGGCCCCCCCCCCCCAGAATACGCGGGGCAGCCTGAGCACCCACGCTCAGAAGTGGAGAAACATGGTCGTGGATGCTCAGCGAGGGATTCTCCAGGGGTGCTGGTACCCTCCTGGGGTAGTCTATCATTATTTAATTCCGCTACCATGTTGATGGGGGGGGGGGGGGGGGGATTTGGGCCTCCGGCCACCTGCACTCACCAGACGAAACGCGGAAGCAGAGCTTCCACTTCACGCCGGTATTCTGTGAGGTCGTGGTACCACCCCGGTTTGAGCCGGCCCATACGTGCAACAGCAAAGCTGCCGCGTGGCTCTACCACTGTTAAAATGTGGATTAATGGGGATTAATTTTTATTAACATTTAAATCATTTTTCTCTTCTTAGCTTATATGTTGAGCCTTGATCTTTTTTTATAATACTAGGACTCGGCGAATGCAATAATGGGCATCGTAGTAGAACATATCGAGCCGTACACCCACTGGAAGCCCGCGCTGATAGACGCCATACTGAAATACGGCGACCGGTTATACACGACGTCGCTGCCGCGCGCCTCAAACCCACCGCAGCTCAGGCCTGACGAAGTGCAACCAGAGTTTCACGTCACCAACTTCAATGTGAGCTTAAATGATAAAATTATGTTGTTCCGTTCCTGTGGTTGATTTATACGCACTTACAAAGAGGCAGTGATTCGGTCTGAAATTTCACTCGTTTTATTTTCATTTTTTTTAATCATTTGTTTCATTTGTTTTACGAGTCTGATTCGTTTTGTTTATATCGTTCTTTTCATTCGTTTCACATACATTTCATCACCATTTACTTGATAGAATTGTAATAAAGCACTAGCCAACGACTACACAGCCCAAATATACACCACATGAAAGGCGAACACTTTCTGTCAACACATTAGACAAATACGTCTGACTTAAGAAAACGATCGCACGATCTTCTTTAGTAGCGACCACATCCCTGACCCGTGAATATCTTGCTTGTGTCTCGTGAATTTTCGACAAAATAAAATACGACAACGCGCAACATGGTTCACTTTACAATAAAATAGTGCTCAAATACATTTCATAGATAAGTTAATTTAATTACCAAATTCATTAATTAAAATTAAATCAGAGCTTATTCCATATTTGAATTAATTGATTTAATAATTAAATCAAATTATTCAAAACTTCTTAAAAAAATTAATAATAAAATTGATATAATTTTTAATAGACGGCACTCCGCTCTTTTTACTGCTAAGACAAGTAGGAAACGGAAGTGAACTTGACAATTTAAATAACTGTTGCTATTTTATTTTTAATAGTATTCTATTATTTTTTCAATATTGTAAAGAAAGCTTGTTTTATTAAAAAATATTCTTTAAAACAAAAAATTATAGGTATTTTACTAAATACGATATCTACATAAATAAAACTTTTTTGTTTTTTTTTTATTTTGTACTAATTTATAGTAGAATATAATTCTGGTACTGATTAAGTAGACTTGGTACCAAATTTATTAGTTAAATTTCCCATCACTATTTGCTTTTTAGCAAGTGACGCAACTTTGATTTTAACCAATTAGCGTGCATTTTAACCTGCCTCCCCCGTATCGCTTACCTCAGAGCCTCAGACTTTTGACAGACAGGTTTGGATGCAGAAGTACATACATTAGGCGTCTATTCGGGCTGTGTAGTCGTTGGCACTAGCTTACAGTGTCATAACCAGCAGGCTTAGCCAAATAGGCTTTCTTCAATCCTAACTTTAATAGAAAACCATCTGTTTATTACTCTATTTACTACTCTACTTACTATACACCTTCTACTAGTGTAAGTGATTGTTAAAAGCCAACTTGGCTTATCAGGCTACCGATCAGAAAACCAACAATTTGGTATATTAGACAAATGTCGGCGATGTCTGGGAATTCCCAATTTTTTAGGGAGATTCCTTCTTTTTACTTTATTTTTTAGCTTATACAACCTGATTCTGAGAACAAGCCCAATGGTTAAAACAGTAACTAGAAAAACCACTGCGTAACTTTATTGAAAAGAGAAAAAGATTATACACTATCTCACTTCCACAACTACAAATCCAACTACACCCCATGTGTTTAAATCCATGATAGTGCGTCACTACATCAGATTTGATAGACCGCAGATCCTCGCTAAAGAACACCGATTCCTTCCAAGGATGATTCGCGAGGCTATTGAAATCAAAAAACATCCTAATTTCAATAGAGAAGATGGCTGGGTGCTACCATCTGCTTGGGAACCTATAATAAATAAAATTAAATCCCAACCCAAGCATACAACTGCAAGACTTCAAGATACCATAAGTTCATACTGCATAGATCGGAACAAAAGTTAAATTTTAATCTATGGTAACCGCGGTTAACTATGACATATGGACGTTGAACATCTCAGTCCCGCCCGTGACCATGAGTGCTGTAAAGCGTTCGAAACGTCGGGTATTTAAAAAGTTAAATATACGCCATAAATTCCGTAAAAACTAGTATTATTTCAATACATACATACATTCGAGAAACATTACCCTCTTTCTAGGGTAGCTGGGTAAAAAAGGGCCGACAACCACAACCGGACAGACTGACAACAAAGTGATCCTATGAGGGATTCGTTTTCCAGTACGAATTACCGAACTCTGTAAATATAACAGGTGTAAGGACACGTACAAGTGAGGATTTGGATATCTTAAACCCTTTAATTAGCAAATTTCTTTTATTATTATTGTATTTTGACAGGTAAGACTTGAGGTGGAAGGAGACGTAGTGAAGGGGGATATTAAAGCCAGCGAAACTGGAGGCGTGCTTAGTCTGAAGAAGGGTCTAGAAAGATTTTTTGAATCTGTAAGTAATAGATCGAAGATCTTGCTTATAATCCAAATTTAGTGCATAGTTTTTTTTTTACTTTATCCATGTAATCTTCAATTATGTATTTGTAATGTTTTGTAATGCATACTCTTTTGCACAATACATTGAGATTTAGTTTTCCGCCTGATAAAATCTGGAAGTAGAACAAGGGTATCCTAATCTACATTAATTTGCATTAAGCCACAGATTCAGATAAAACTGATGGTATACAGATCCCAAAAATAGCCGCTAGGAGTTAGGGTTCATGAAATAAAACTCGGCTATCAATTAGTAGTAGGCGTTTAAAAGCATTAGATATTAATATTATTTAAAGAAACCTTATGTACTCTTTGAAAAAAACCTTTACAACTTGATAATAACACATGCGTCGGACACAACGATATCTGGTAAAATTAAAATAAACTAAATATTGTTAACAACGTAATTGACAGATTTCATATGGTTAGACTACTATCAATTTAAGCCCACCGGCGTAGCCCACCGGTCAATACGGAATACTTCTGAACATTTGAAGTGTTTTGTGATTTGAAGATTATTGCCTTTAAGTCGTGGCAAGACCTCAAACCGATCGTCTAGTGTTTCCAGTAAAATTATAATTAAAGTGTTCACAGTCAAACCGATAAGTATTAATAAATGATTAAAACTACTTTTACGGATTTTATCGCGTTTATTTTTACTTTTTATTTTTAATTCCCGACGTTTCGGGCGCTTTCCAGCACCCATGGTCACGGGGGACTGAGATGACTGACGTCCCGATGTCATTGTTAAACCCGGAGTACCTTCAGCTTTTTTAATTATTGTTTATGGTCCTTTTTTAATTATTGTTTATATTAATTAAAAAAAGCTGAAGGTACTCCGGGTTTAACAATGACATCGGGACGTCAGTCATCTCAGTCCCCCGTGACCATGGGTGATGGAAAGCGCCCGAAACGTCGGGAATTAAAAATAAACGCGATAAAATCCGTAAAATTAGTTTTAATCATGTGTAGTGTTCACGTAAATATAAGAAATCATTAAGTATTAATAAAGGCAACATAATATCTTTTCTTTATCTGTATAATTAAACTAAACGGCTGGATCAATTTTGATGAAATTTTATGTGTTGGCGTAGGTCCCTGAATATCTTTAAATCACAATTGAACCCGGTAGGTTTGTTGTCGAGATTTAGAAAGCTCCCGCGTAAAGCCGTGTCTGATAGCCAGTTTTATGTGAATCGTCGTAGGAGACAATTATGAGAAACGTCGGAAAAATCTTACTTACGACTTCCGATAGATGACGCTATAACCATTTAGTTTACACCAGACCTGCGACGGACACCAGCGCAGCGTCACTGCCATACTCATTCCGCCTGCTAGTGTGAGGGTGAATTTACTCATCCAGGAAGACGCTAGTTGAGTGACTCATTGTTAGTATGTATACCAAGTTTCAGCCTAATCGGGTCATTAGCTTTTGAGTTATCAACGAGTAAACAAGTCAATTGGGAGGAAACTAGCCACTATGGAGAAAATTAAATACCGCGCCGTCATTAAGTTTCTCACCAGACAAGGAAAGACACCTCAAACCATTTTTTATCTCTTGAAAGCTGTTTATGGGGACTCCGCTCATGGGAAAACCATGATTTATAAATGGCACGCCCTTTTCAAACAAGGGAGGGACTCCATTGAAGGCGATACCTGACCTGGACGGCCGATTGAGGCTACCACGACAGAATTATTTCTGTGTGAAAAAGTTGAAAACTTGTATCGAAAGATGCCCGGCTAAAGAAAAAAAAGCTTGTAGCATTAGTTGGACCTGACCAACCTGAGTCAAAGCAAGAGTCGATGAAGTGGAAAAAAAGGCACATCCCCTCCTAAGAAGTATAAGGTGTCTCAATCGGCCGGAAAGATCATGGCGACGATTTTTTGGGACACAGAAGGTATCCTTTTGATTGATTATAAGAAACATAGTGTTTCCATAATGGGAGATAACTAAGCTTTTTACTAGATCAATTAAAACAAGCTATTAAAGATAAAAGGCGAAGAAAGCTAACAGAAGGCTTCTTTTGCACAATAATGTGCCCGTGCACGCAAGCCATGTTACGATGGCTGCCATTCACCGGTGTGGTTTTAAATAACAGTGCCACCCACCCTACAGCCCAGACCTGGCCCCAGTGACCTATTATTTGTTTTCAAAAATTAAGAAAGAACTGCGTGGGAAAAAATTTAGCGACGATGATGAAAGTGAAGTCGGCAATTTCGGCCTATTTTGAAGCCCAAGATCTCTTTTTTGACTTTACAGTCAACTATTATTACTAATAAGTTATTTGACGGATCTAATAAACGTATTAGGGTTAATGGAGAATACATTGAAAAGGAAAATATATATTAATGTCTCATTTCATTATTCTTCCCTGTTATTCCGTGAACTTTTTGACCTCTGCTCGTACGAAAATACTAAAGGCTATTGAAAAATCAACTTCGTTGGTGTTCCCGTTACAGCCACTGCTGAACATAGACCTGTCTACCGTACTTGGTAGGCTGGTTGGTTGTCGTTTGGAAGACGCTGCTGCTGATCTCCTAGTCTGTTTTCTTCAGCCGCCTCTTACGACACCCATGGGATGATATGGGTGATATGAATATATATGATAGTGGATATTCCTACACCGCCACTACACGGTAAGACAAAGCAACACATTGTCTGTTATTCAGTTATCATACGTGGTTCATTGCAGTTGAATATTTTTAAGCTATTGCATAGCTTCTATTGCGGGCCTTGAGCGCGGGGACCGAATCCAGAAATTTATTCCGTAACGAAAAAACCTCATGCTCCCCACTCCGACGGGCACGGAGGTGTGGCTTGAAGGCCGTGCATTGTCTAACGTCGTTTCTTTTCGGCAGTCTTCGACACGGTGTTTGTGTGCGTGCAACTAGACGTATTGTACGACTCTACGAAGCTCGCACGAATCGAGACGAGCTGCTCCGAAATCGGACGAATACATAAACAGCTGTTTATGAGAAAGTATATAGGTGTATAGGTATTTATGTACAACAGTGAATAGCTGTACTTGTAAAATTTGTGTATAAAGTGTTTTGAATATGAATGAACAAAGTACATTTATTATTTATTTATTTAATAAAAGAAAAAAAATTGTTTTCTTATCGGTCACCACGCTCAAAAAGTGTAACTTGAATTAATATCAAAGAAAAAGAAATACTGCATAAATAAAATAAATAAATAATTATAATTGCATAAGTTGATACAAAATGCTATGCAATAGCTTTACCGCGGCAGTCCCCAAGTGCCACACGTCTTTTTTTAATAATAAATTGCGTATTTTGCAGAATAAGTATGGCGTGGTTTGCGCAAAAGGCTACTGCGTTGGTGTGTGGAAGGCTGCAGACGACAAGTCGTATTGTCTATGGGATCCTCACGCCGTGGGCCCCACCGGCAAGTTCTCTCCTGGGGGAGCTGCCGCCTTAGTTCTATTTTCTACCGTAGACCAACTGGCTGAAACCGTCAAGAAAAATGTGGAAATGCTCGAGAGGCCCGGAATTAACAGGTAGGTCACAAATAATGTACTCGTATTTTTCGAATATTTTCTTTAATTTCATTCCTCATGGTGCGAATAGGGTGGTATATTTAACGCCGCTACCACGGCGAGGAGCCGAGTCTGTGCTATCGGCTTGTCGCTCATTTAGCACCACCCGGGGGACACGTGTAGGGTGGGCCTAGGATTAGGTGGTCAAAGCCTACGGACGCGAGCGACTTATCCCCCCCATTATTTTAAATGAATCCTAGAGTAATAATGAATCACTATAATGTTTATATAATGCTTTTAAACCGAATAGTGCCATAAAATTACTTTTAATCTATCGTTTTAAATTTTCGCGTTAAAACGCTAGCCGCCATACTGTTTACTCGTGACGTCACTGTTATAGAATTTTGCAAATTTCGCATAGGAATAAGATATTGTTTAATAATGAGTTATCATCTATATCATTGTTGTGTTGTGCCTGAATGCAAAACTACGAGCATAAGAACGCCGGGAAAGTTATGGATTCAAGTGCGAATTGATTTAAATATAAGAAATACTTGGTTAAAACTGGTTAGAAGATACTCGAATACATTGTCTACAAAAACTAGACTTTTCTTCTGTGAAGATCATTTTGATGTAAGTAAGTTTATACAAAACAAAACATCATGAGGTGAAGGGTATCACAAGTCAAATTTTGTAACTTAGATATTGTAACTGATTGCTTATGATTGTAATTATACATAAACTATGATAGCTACTACACTATGTTTAATCAATCAAAATACACTCTGCCTGATAATGTGTTTTTGTATAAGCAAAAGTTGATAATAGTTTACATTGATGTTTCAACATTCCTCAACTCAGAAGAACAAAAATTGGGATTGCATGCAAAAAATTTTGCCACCATCAATTCATTTATCCTTAATTTCAAAAAATTTGCCACCATCAATTCATTTATCCTTGGTAGATTAGTTATTTCTGCTTTTACGAATTCGTCTTCCCTGACGCATTTTCAATAAAATTTGGAATAAAACTCAACAACGGTAATGATACCTCGAAAATTTAGAAATAATACAGCACATTAGCTAGTTCCCGTATAGTAGCCAGTGACACAGAACACCAATACCCTTAGGAGGGATCAGTGACGTCACGACAGTATCTAATTCCTATGGTGAACAGCGTTTTGCAGATTTCAGGCACAGACGAAAAAAAAATCTTAAAATTAAAATATAAAATTTAAATTGCAATTTTATAAATAGAAATCAATATTTCTCGTTTACTTTTTACAAACGGGGTCATTGTAGAAGCGTGCTCGTCGCGACTCCTGCCAGCCCTTTTCAGGGCTGCAATTCTACACAGCTGCGCACCCATGCAAACGAGGGTTAGGGCGTCCCCCCAAGGCGACGCACACCAGCTCGTCCCCGTTGGTGTGGAATGCAGCGCGCAAAGCGGCGATGGGGACCGCCACCCGTCACGCACAGCCCGACACGGTGGAAGGTGGAGGACGGAGTGCAGAGTTGGCACGTGGAATGTTAGAGGGGGCATGAGAGATAAGACGACTGAGTTGATCGAAATAATGAAAGAAAGAGAATTAGATGTCGTGTGTATGTCGGAGACCAAACGGAAAGGCAGTGGTACTGAAGAGCTCCCTGGCGGGACGTTAGCTATATGGTCCGGAGTCCCGGAAAGTGAGAACGCCTGCCAGGGAGTGGGAGTGCTGTTGTCGTCCCGGTTGGTCGATCTTATGACTGAATACAAGGTTGTGAACTCAAGACTTCTCTGGGTTCGCTTCAAAATGTGACTGACGAAGTTATTCCTTTTGGTTGTTTATGCGCCGGTAGCTTCGTTGTCCAGGGCTGAGCTGGAGGAGTTTTGGGAGAATGTAAGAGAAGTTCTAGATTTGGTTAAGGGAAACGAAAGAACTGTTGTATGTGGTGATTTGAATGGATGGGTAGGTATCGCTCGACCAGGATACAAGTCGGTGCTTGGAAAGTTTGGCGATAAAAGGGTTAATGATGCTGGCAAGCTTATACTGGCTGTATGCAAGAAAAAGGGTCTTCTTGTGACAAACACTATGTTTAATCACAGGAAAATCCAAATGTACACTAGAGAAAGAAAGAATGAGAGAAGTATGATTGATTTGTTCCTGGTGGATGACCGACTGCGAAAACAGGTGATGGATACACGAGTGTTCAGGGGTGCTGACCTGGGAACGGATCATTATCTGGTAATTACTAGATTTAGGGGTTTGTTCGCGGGTTGGCGCTACCGGACGGCAGTAACAGAACCACAGTCGGTCTGTCGCATCCGAAGCTGGAAGCTTCAGGAAGCGGATACTAGGGACAAATATCACACGAGGGTAGCCGAAAAGCTTGACACCATCGATGGCAGGAAAGAATGTGTGGAGAGAACATGGCAGAACCTTAGGGATGGAATGGTAAGTGCAGCGGAAGAAGTATGTGGAACGACAAAAAGAGGTAGTAGTAAAAGAAGAGATGCATGGTGGAATGATGAAGTGATAGAAGCTGTAAAAAAGAAGAATAAAGCATGGTTAGACTACTTGGCCTCTAGTAACGATGAGCATATGAGAGAGAAGATGAAAGAAACATATAAGCTGCAGAAAGTTCATGCGAAAACATTGATTGAGGAAGTACGTGAAAGGTGTAGAATAGAAGCGGACGAGAGGTTGTCGCACAACTTTAGGGAAAACTCCAAACTCCTCTGGAAAGAGGTTGGAAGGTCCCGGAGTGGTGCGGCAGCCTTAAGAATGAACAAAGTGCTTTCGAGAACCAATGACGTCCTCTCAGAAAAATCGGACGTCATGCAGCGATGGAGTGAATTTTATAGAGAAATGTATGCGTGTCATGATCTTAGTGAAGGATCTGGGGGTGACGCCGTGACTGGCACGCCAGGCACGGACCTCGATGACACTGAGGTCATCAGCATGAAAGAGATTGAACGTGCGATTCGAAGTTTGAAATGTGGTAAGGCTGCGGGACTAGACAGAGTTACTGCTGAAATGGTCAAGTACGGTGGGCCTCGCGTCTGGGACAGCTTTCATCTGCTGTGCAATTTGTGCTGGCGGACGGGAGATGTCCCGGATGATTGGCGATCCGCGGTCATTGTGCCTTTATATAAAGGTAAAGGTTCACATTTTGACTGCGGGTGCTATCGGGCGATCAGCTTGACCAGTTTAGCAAGTAAAGTTTACTCGAAGGTTTTGACACGTAGGATGCAAGAGAAATCGGAAAGATTCTTATGGGAGGCACAATGCGGATTTAGACCTGGAAGAGGATGCACGGATCAAATGTTTTCTCTCCGCACGATCACGGAGAAGCTTCTGAGTGTTAACCAGAGGATTTTCTGTGCTTTTGTGGATCTGGAGAAAGCATTTGATAAGGTTACAAGGAAGAAAATGTGGGAACAGTTGCCGGGATATGGTGTGGATGGTCGATTGTTAAGGGCTGTGCAGTCACTTCACTATGACTGTAAAGCCTGTGTGCGGGTAGGGCATGACCTGTCACCCATGTTTAGCGTCCAAGTGGGCGTAAAACAGGGTTGTGTCATGTCTTCCTGGCTGTTCATACTGTATCTCGACAGCTGTTTACAGAAGCTGAAAAATAGCTATTTGGGTGTGAAATTGGGTGACATAAAAGTTAATTGTCTGCTGTATGCTGATGATGCAGTGCTTATTGCACCATCAGAAGCAGAACTGCAAGCATTAGTCACGTGTACGAAAGAGGAATGTGAAATTAAAAGGTCTCCGTTTGAATGCTAATAAAACTAAGGTTCTGGTATTTGAAAAGGACGAAGAGAGAACGAAATGTGAAATATGGGTAAATTAGGAATGTCTAGAACATGTAAATGAAATTGTATACTTGGGGAGTGCTTTCAGCCGCGATGGAAGATGTGATTTAGATGTGGATAGGCGTGTCGCTGCCAGAAACAAAGTCAATGGTGCCCTGAATGCATTAGTAAAAAGGCAAGGCGAGGTGAAGAGTGCACGCCTTGCAATACATAACGCAGTGTTGGTACCGACTTTGTTATATGGCAGCGAAACCTGGGTATGCCAGAAGAAGCATAAAAGCAAGTTGAATGCAGTGGAGATGCGATCTATTCGTAAAATGTGTGGCGTTAGCATAGCCGACCGAAAGCGAAACGAAGAGATTCGCAATATGGCAGGATTTAAAGATGACCTTATCACAAAAATTGATAGGGGCGTACTCCAATGGTTTGGGCACGTTAAACGAATGAGTGAAGACCGAATGGTGAAGAAAATATATAGAGCGAAAGTAAATATTAAAAGGTGTCGAGGTAGACCGAGACTAACTTTCGAAGACCATGTGAGCAAATTGCTCGAAGAGGGGAGGGTCAAGAGTACTCGGATACCTAGACGTGCATGTATGAAGAAGTTAATGAACCTGAAAGAAGCGAAAGAGGTATGTAAGGATCGTGACACTTGGCGATCTGTTCTCTCTGGCTACCCCGTTAGGGATTGTGCGTGAAGATAAGTAAGTAAGTAAGTACTTTTTACAAAATCTATCATAAATATATATTTTTTACATGGTGTAAAATACCCTATTATCATTATTGTCATCTGCCCAATTAAATCCAACGTGGGTTTCTTTCATATGATACCCCAAAGGTGTCTTCGGTTCTAGCCACACTCCACACGAAACACAAAAGAATTAAGTTACTTCTTTACGCTGGTAATCTGTGGGGGCGTTTTCAGTAGAGATATCCCATTCGTCCTAGGTGAGACCTGTGCACAGGAGTGGGACGTATAGTATAGGTCCGTAACTTTACCATTTAATTTGATCGTTATTATATAATTTTCACTAGGTATTCCATATCGTCGGTAAAAGTGTTCTGGGAGTTCTCTCAGACAGCAGGGCCAGTGACTCCGCAGGGCACTGTACCAGATGAGGGTTACGAGTGGAAAGTATTGACGGCGTACGTGGAAACGGCTCGTGGCAGAACTGTACTGAGAGGAACTAGGCCACCGGATTTGGTTAAGTAAGTAGTTCATATATTTGATTTCGTTCATTCTATGATTTAAGTTTTAATTACGCGATAGATTAGTATATACTAGGATAGAGGTAAATTGGAAAAAATAACACAATCATATCGTACTCTTAGCGATGAGCACAGAAAGTAGTATCTCAGGGACTTTGCGAAGACAAAAAACTGATGAATAAAATATTCTCCATCTTCTCTCTGGATTATAACACCAGAGCATATATTTGGGGCCATCTATAAATTACGTCACACAAATATTATGGTAATTAAATTAAAACAGCAGTTTATCCATTTTTTTATCTAAATTAAAATAATCTTTAATAAAATCAAAATAAAGTCAAATATTTTAAAATAATGGACAAAACAAAAGACCAATTAAAGAACGATAAACGATTAATAATGTTAATAAAATATACAAAACTTAATCATCTTGATTCCACGAACTTTGGCCCACTCCTTGATATTGTTTATCACATATAACATATAAGGCATATAAATTTTGTGATTTAGTATTTTAGATTTTAACATGTGACGTCACATAGCTTCTAACCCTGTGTCCCTGTCCTTTTTTACGATACAATCTAAATTAACTACCATTATGTTCTTATGTTTTGATGTTTCCCATAAATTAATAATTTAAAAATAAGGAACCTCCTAAAATTACAAAAAAACTTTCCATTTATACCGCCCATTTTAGAAATCTAGCAAACAGACATAACGAACATGAAAAATAAAGGAAAATCGTACTGAAATAGCCACAATCATTCTTTTTTTAAATATTAAACTGATGAAAAAACAGATGCTGGCAAAACATTCCACTCCTGAGCTGTTCGTATGACAAACGACTAAGCAAATCGTTTAGCTCGAATGCGTGATATATCAAAAACAAAAGTTTCACCCTATGACTGGCTGAACATTTGTTTGTCTCATGGTGAATGGGACAGGAAGGAAGGAATTAAGTCAAACAATTCTTGCGCACACTCTTTGAAATGTATTCTGTAAAACATCGTATGACTGGCTATTTTGCGCCTGCGCACGAGACTGGTAAGGTTGGCTTTAATAAGATTCAGGTCACTAATATGCTTCTCGGCATACCTTTTTATTGAGCCTAAAGCTGCTAGGTGACATTTTGCTGCACCAACCCTTATAAAGCAGCAATATTCCGTGCACGACTGGAATTGCGCTAGTGTAAGCAGCTGTCCCGGCGTGAAATACCTTTGCACGGCCACTTAATGTCCTTGCAGGTGCTTCATCTCTGAGCTCAAAGAATCGTCCAAAGTTCTTGTGACGGAGTAGTCTCATGCTCCAACAACAGAAAGCAGTCAGTGTACTGCGGCGATACATTTTGGAAAGTAGAAGTCAAAGTGAGCTGAATCCTTTTTGCGGGGAAGAGATACGCCTGTGTTTTGGAGACGTTGAATCTCACAAGATTAGTCTCGTTACATTCGCGGAGGCTGCCTGCAGCGAAAGTTTTAGACGCTCAAACATACAGCCTCTCTTTCGGACTAGACTTGATCCTGACTAAACTCGGCTTATATCTTTCTATAGGTGTGTGTCTGTGTGTAATGAGCAGGTCATTTATAGGCAGCAAGAAGAGAGTTGCTGAGAGCGGACCCCCGAGGAACTGTGGCATTAGTCGTCATAGGTCCGGAAGAGCAGCCATCGACAGTATTGTCCCTAAAAAAAATTGCAGGTGAAGTGGAATACCAGTGCGATTTAACGAACCAGAATTACTGCGCGATTGCGCATAAACTTTTTGCACTTCATTTTGAGATCATCATAATTTAGCAACTTAAAAATGAACATAGTTTGTAACTAACTAAAAATAGTTTTAACTTCTCTCCTTGTATATCTCCTCGAGTCGTCTCACCATCTAATGGGTGTTCTCCGTATAGTGTGAGCTGAGTGACTGTTCAATATTCTCTCAAAAAATGTGAGTAGACCTCTTTCCAGCAGTGTTATGAATATATATACCCTTACTTTGTTTTATTATCACAGGTTCAGTCGTGACACGATACTCCAATCAGCTTGCGGCGCTATAGCGGGCGCTTGTATGTCGCACATACGTCGCCCGCCGCTGTGGACGCGTCGCACCGTTGACGAAGTGATGTCCATCGGCAGTCAGCTCTTTACTGCCTCGCTTTCCTCTCTCGGATATGAATTTCGGCCCGGGGAAGACGTTTTACTACCCCTGCAGGTCATCTAGAACTTTCTTTTCACGAAGACAAATGATTTATGATAGTGTTGAGGTGTGAGTGGGGCGGCAAAAATTTGAAGGCCGAGAGTTGAAATTGACGATTTCGTAGCAGTGGCTTATCGTTTTGCGTCAGCGCTAGTTTGAATTCATGGAATGCATGCATATGCATAGAACAAATGTTTATATGTTTTTTAAATATTTGTTTTAAGTCCGGATGGTTGTTCATTAGCAATTTATGTATGTAAATCACTTCTGTGGTACAGAAGAAGATCCTAGTTTGGGAGTGTCCTTCCAAAAACGTTTAATTATTTTTCTAAGAACAATTTGTTTTTTATTTCGACTCACTATTATTTACTTTAGAAATAAGAATATTTTTTTATGTTCTTTCTACATTGCATTCTAATCGTTAGTCGATGACACCAAAGAAAATGCGGAAGGCTCTTTCTTGTACCCGAAATCTTTCACACGTCACTTACTAGTTGTGTGCTATGATTTTCATCTTGAGTAAGACAATGCAATATCAGCTATAAATATAATAATAACTACTAGAGACAGGACGGGGAGGTCATTTGAAGACATGTAAAGTCTTCCAGCGGACATTTCACTTAACTACGAAGGACAATTTACACTCATGGTTGTAAACCTGGGCCTATATATGGATTGAAATCCTATGTATGATTTGGTTTTATTCGGATACTTGAAAAAAATTTACTTCATCGTTACTTGCATACAGCGATTGATGAAGAAATAACGTAATTTATCTTTCTCATTTTAATTTGTGGAAATAGGCTGTAGCTGTATATGGCTGCAGCACTGATAGACCTTGTTCGAGAGACGGTTTGCTCTCAAGAATACCAGTTTAAATAACAACACATCGCTGCTGTGTTCCTTATCGTAAGCGTAGAAAACCGATGACACCTTTTAATGGAAATAAGGCATTCCACATTAGCTCTTAGCGGCAACAAAGCATCTGGATATCGATTCTCCATCAAGGAAGCTATCCACGGTGGAAGTGGTCTGTGGGTCACATCATCCATTTACCATCAGGTGTATCGTGTGCTTGAATGTCCCTCTTCTTTGTATAAAAATAAAAATTATTCCGAGACTCTAAGTACATAATTTTGGGAATCGTTAAGATATAGGTAATTATTAATCAAATTTAATAAATAAATTTAAATTAAATATAGGTAATTAATAAAGGTAATATATAGGTAATTTAAGTTTTTTTCATTTTAAATGTGTCTTAAAGAAAATATTTTCCAGGTCTTGAAACGATTTTCACTTGGCGTAAATTATGTCCGTTACGACTTGCAATCCGTATACTCTGGTAAACTTGAACAAAAAGAGCCTACAGAAATGACTGTAAGGTAAAATAACGTTAAATCCACCCTTAGTCTTAGACATTACGCAAATAGATATAAGCCTTTTGTTTATGAATGCGAATCGTAAAGAGGCTCACGTAAGGACTCTTTAAGTAGCTACAGGACCTTATTTACGTCAAATTATATATATATATATATATATATATATTTATTTATTTATTTATTACACAATTATAACATCATTACAGTTATTAAACCAATGCGATGCTATAACTAACCTAAATATAAGAAAACTACTGACTAATAAATAATGGTATCTAATATGAAATTTATCAAATTGATGGTAAAATAAAATACTAATTAAAAACATTACAATTTTCGACGCATTTGTATGCTGCAATTATGAATTTCGTCTCACTACATGCAAATATGTCAATATCCTGTGAGATGATATTAACATAGTGTATAGCACGTGACAATGGTGCATTCTGAAGCAACTTCGTCCTAGCAGCGGGCACGAGGAGTAATGGGGGACGACGACGAGAACCCACGTAATTATTAGGCACCCGCGTCTTTAACGAAGCGAGCACATCTGGGTGATATATCCATCCACGTAATACCTTCCACACATATTTAATAAGCGTGATGTCTCTTCTCACACTTAAGCGGCTGTAACCAACCATCCCCAGTACAAACAGACTCGGATACATCAGTGGAAAACAAGGATAGATCCCGTACTGCTTAAAGTATAAAAATCGCATGAATTTATTTTGAATTTTTTCAACCATGACACTATACTTGTTTTCATGTGGATTCCAAATACTTGCGTTCGTTTCAAGTTGACTTCTCACGAGAGCATTGTATAAAATTTTAATAGCTAACAAATTCTGAAAATCCCTACACTGCCTTAATATAAATCCGAGACTCCTGAAAGCTTTTTTACAAATATTTAAAATGTGCTTACGAAAATTAAGTTCCGGGACTATCTCAACGCCTAAGTCTCTAATATATGTTACGCGCGGGATTACGAGGCCGTTCATTTCATAAGCATACTTCTGAGGGTCTTTTGCACGACCATAACTCATGATACAACATTTATTAACATTGAAATTCAATTTGTTTTCCATTCCCCAATGTGCCAATCTGTCAATGTCCCTTTGCAGACTTTGGCAGTCAGAAGCATTGTTTACTTTCAAAAAAAATTTTAAATCATCGGCAAATAGCAAACACTGAGCCTCTTTAACGACCGTAGGAAGATCATTAACCATTAACATAAATAATAAAGGGCCAAGATTACTCCCTTGACTCACACCAGAATAAGTACAATACGGCTGCGATTCAAAACCTGCGAAATCTACGTATTGTTGACGTCCGCTCAGATAATTCGCAAAGAAATCTAGTAAACTAGGTGTAAAACCTAACTCCGCAAGCTTTACCAACAAGATATCGTTATCAACGGTATCGAAGGCTTTTCGGAAATCGAAATATGCAGTGTCCACCTGGCTCCCAGCATCCACTACTGGCACCACATAGTTTATAAAGGACAATAAATTACTACCAGTACTTCGACCTGGCTGAAAACTATGCTGAGCTTCAGTAAGCTGGGAGTTCACTTGATTATAAACATATTTATAAATAATCGACTCAAATACCTTAGCGATTGCACACAATACGGCTACCGGTCTATATTCATCCACCTTTGAACCCGATCCTCCTTTCAACACGGGAATCACTCGGGACACTTTCCATTCGTCCGGGTAGTAACCTTCTTTTAGAAACAGCTTGAAAATATGTAAAAGAGGCAATTCAAACACCATACGGCAGTCTTTTAAAATGAACGGTGGTATACCATCTGGACCCACGGACTTCTTGGGCTTAAGACGTGTGAGGGCGCCTCGAACATCTCGCACGTTTATCCGCCCGATATGAACAGTAGTTGAACTCGTCGCGTAGCTTAACGCTTGCACGGCTGTGCGCACTGCTTCCCTCGGATCTAAAGTGGGCCTCTCTTTACTATACACCGAATGAAAAAATGAAGCAAAATACTCTGCACAGTCCGCATCCCTAATCACTTGCCCGTCTTTAATAATTTGAGTTCTATTAAGTTTTGACTGTTCTCCTAACGAAATCCCAAAAAGATTTTGGATCCTCTTTTATATTATTTTGTACTCTACACTGATATGCCTCGTAAGCACATCTTATTTTATTTTTAACCACTGCACGATAGCATGAGAATGATTCATAATCCGTCCGAGATCCCGTTATTTTAAATAATTTATGGTATTTCCATTTGAGTCTTATATCTAATATTAAATCAGCCGTATACCAATCCGGGTAAGTATACTTCGCATTAAGATTACTTAATTTACGTTTCTTCCGAGGCACACATTTACTAAACTCATTCCTTATAATATCGTAAAAATAATACAAGGAGGATTTGGCATCTTCTAACAGATATAACGGACTCCAGTTAATTGAACCTAATAACTTATATAATTTGAAGAAGTCACATTTCCTAAAATTCCAACCAGAGCTTTCAATTATTATATTATTATTATTAATATTATTACCAGTTATACTAATGGGGGTTCGCCCCCTCCTCGTGTCCGCTGCCGTGATTTTTACGGTCAGAGGTGGGTGCTGCTCATCAATATTAACTAAAGACTCACCCGACAGTGATACTTCCACATCACTTACCGGCAAGGTTGTTAATACCAAGTACAGAATGCGATTGTTTACATTAAGCACTTCATTTACTTGACGAAATCCACAATATGCTGCTACATACCCAAAATGGTTTTGTATTTCTAAAGTCGAAGAAGGCATGTTAAAATCGCCGATCACTAACACTTTATCATATTTAGTACACTCATTTTCTATAAGATTAAATAAATACATATATTCTTTAACATCGCATTTTGGCGGTATGTAAACAACACAACAAAAAAATAAACATTTTTCACTACGGTACACCGTCGCACAAACAATCTCAAATAAGGTCGCGTCCACATTAGCTACCGAAACGCGTTTCAAATTCAATCTGGAAGATGCAGCTAAGAGGACGCCTCCTTGTTTGCGTCCATCCACTCGATCACATCGCAGTATTGTGAAGTTTGGCGGAAAAAGTTCGCCATTATGTATTGAACTATTGAGACCTGTCTCTGTAATAGCAAACAGGTCGCACGAAGAACCCAAAAGACTGGTATAAAAATCTGCTGTTTTTGTTCTCAGTCCCCGTACATTCTGATAATATAGGAGAACGGGTTTATTAGTGCTGTTCCCGACTTGCCGTTGCTTTTTGGGTGTTTCGAAACCACACCCATTCATTGTACTGAGTATTTATTGGCCAGCACTCAGTACAATTAACTTTCTCAAATTGCGATTCGGGAACACCTATCATAAAAGATGCGTAATCTCTTTTAGTTTTTGGGATTATTTTTTCAACTTTTATATCCCTCGAACCACAGATACTCTTAACATGTTCAGCTATAGCGTCTTCCGTTGTATCAGGATGAAGTGACCAAACGTGTAAAAATTTCTTTTTCTCAACCGCTTGAAATGACGAAATTAGTGTGTTTCCTCCTTTTTGAAATAGCTTAGGCTGAGTTTTCCTCACTTTTTTTTGATTAACCACCGTTTTCCACTCGCCTGATTCTGCATTTGAAAGTTGATTGATATCTGTCTTCTTTTCTTTCTTTTTAAGACCGTCAGTAGACGTACTTAAACGCTCCCGCTTTTGCAATGTAGTCGCACCCTTAGCCTTAGAACGTTCAGTCGCGCGACGTTCACGCTCAGATAACGCTGGAATTTCCGTACCTGTTGCTATCTCCTTCCCACTTTGAGTCATTGGCATGGTAGTGATAACTGCCTCGCACCTATTATCAGCATTGCCCAACCGTTGTTCAATTTTAGCAGACAATTTTTCAATTACCCGCTTCTGGTCATTAATTACAATAATATTACTTTTGATCAGCTGTTTTTGATCATCTATTTTCTTATTTTGCGTCTCAATTAACGCAGATTGTGCAGTAATTTTTGATGTTAACTCTTCTATTTTCTTAGACAATTCATTAAATGCCACTTCCACGTTGAATTTGGACATTTTTACCACTTTATGCAATAAATATCAAGAAACATGCGCGCGCGGCTATGACTATGCGGCTAATGTATAATGTATATATATATATATATATATATATATATATATATATATATATATACTGGCTGATTTTTTATTTACCGTCTGGAGGAAAATAGTGTGTAACAAGTAAACAAAATAGAAGGCTATGACACTGGTATTTTACAATTTTATTTTTTATTTTAAATTACTATTACGGTACCAAAAAAATACAACAAAATTTTTGAACTAAATAAATAAGTCATTTAAAAACTATCTGAATTAAAATGATACGTACCCAATTAGTAGTATTTATTGATAGAATAATTTCATAATACGTTAATGTAAAATAAAAAACATTGTAAAATATTAGTGCCATAGGCTTCTAACTTTCACTTGTAACACCCTATTTTTTCCAGACTGTAAAAATCACTATATATAAAATATATAGCCAATAAAATGTTTACCTATATGTATATAGAAAATTGCGCAGAAAACTTGTTGTACTCGTATGTATTAAACTATAACATGAACTAACAAATAAATTTTAAGATAATCAATACAATCAGGCGTTACTTTGCGGAACTGAACGTTTACTGAAGTTTTTAGAACTTGCATATTTCTGAGTAATAAAATAAAATAATGTGTCCTATCCAGTCTTAAGAGCACCCCACACACTTCCTCGCGTGCACTAACCCTGTCACCACCAATCCCAGCACCACCACTGACAGCACCACCACTCCCAGCACCTTCATTTACAACACCACCACTCTAGGAACGACACACCACCCTCGATAATACGACACGTGTTTCGATGACCGCTAAGCCTCTTAGCGGTCAGTCTCTGCAGTCTACTACGTTAGTAGCATCTATGAATGTGGCGTTATTTAGAATTAACAACTACCCTGCCCGCAAAAAAATACAATAGATAAACAATTGAAATGTTCATATATGACTCACGGTACAGTGAAATAATTAAGATGATAAAAAATATTAAAATATTTTGGAGGCTTGCGAAGTCCGTCAACAAGCATTGGGGTAACGCGGTGGACTTATGCCTCAAAACTATCTTAGTAATGAGTGGTTTTTTTTATGTCCAGCAGCAATTTTTTATGTACTGTCGCTTTAAATAATTATTTAATTATTTAAAGCGGCAGTAGCCTAATGGCAGGGCGCGGATCACGAACTCAATCCGCCATTCGACTACTGGCGTGAACCACTCGTAACACAAGCAACTTAAGCATACCACGAGTGGTTACTGGGAATATTAGTAATGAATATAGCATTGTTAATATTCTTTTAAAAAAATAGTATTATGTTAGCTATCACATTTTCAAATAAATGAACAATATGTATAATTGGCAGATGCGCACTAGAGCGCTTCTTTGAAGATCACACTCACGGGATATTGTGGTCGATGCCGCACGCGGTGGCGGTGTGGCGTTACCCGGGCGCTCCGCCCTACTATATGCTGGAGCCACACGCTTGTGGCACCACTGGACTCCGTGTCGACGCACAGGTAACTGGGAAAGATAGAGTTAAAGTGTGATAGAAAGAGTGAGTGTAAGTGAGTGTAGCGAGAGAGAGATGTGTGGAGAAAGGAGAGGAGTGTATAAGAGGGAGGAAAATAATGGAAGGCAGGAGCAGTCCTTGCGAGTGAAAGAGAGTGCGGAAGTGGGCACAACTGACACTTAACCTTTGTGTCATGTTTTATGTGAGTGATATCTTTGTCGATTTTAGCCATGATGACAACCTCATGGGAGTCCCCTGTTCACGCTTGGAAGGGACATAGACGATCGCAGTCGCAAATGTCTTGCACCTTTGACGTTGTTTCTCTCCGGTGTGTGTATTTATCGCCTGGCATAAACGAGATGGTTATACCGTCATCTGTTGGAAGCTATGATATCATTTTGGGATCACCCGTCACCTATTACGAGAACTATGGGTGGAAATCCAACTATGGGTGGAAATCCCCATTTCTACCCATAGTTATCGTAATGGTGATGGAATTTTCTTACGCCGCACACGGCAAAGTTTAACTATAAATTGTATTAAATCAAACCTGCCGGCCTAATGTGGTGAGTTAATTACTTGGCTCTTGCGGGGCTCTTTTTCTACCTATGAGTTAGTCTGGATTAGTCCATCCCCTTCCATAATTCTACCGCAAAACATCAGTGCACTCACTTTTGTGTAGACAAGAGAGTTGTGTAATTACAGGCTGTGGGACATTTTTTCCTATTCTTATTATCTATTTTATCTATTCTATCTTATTAAGAAGTTATTATTCTTAAGAAGTGACAACGCACGTGCGGCTTTCTTTGATTAAAGTTGGTTTCAGATGTGTATGATCTGTAGTAATAATTTATATCAGGTAGACTATTTTAAACAGTGGTAGAGCCACGCGGCAGCTTTTGCTGTTGCACGTACGGTCATGCTCGAACCGGGAAGTGACCAAGATTTCACAGAACATCAGCGTGAAATAGAAGCTTTGCTACTGCGTTTCGTCTGGTGAGTCTGGAGAACAAGTGGACTATGTGTGTGTTTGTGACTTTACTTGAACTAATGGACTGAATATTAATTAAGAAATGAACTAGGTAGGAACGTTCAATTAAAGAGTGGTACAACTTAACTATCTATTTATTTCCTATTTACAATAATATCTCGGCAGCAGTACGTCCAGCTCAATCCCCAGAAGACACAAGTTTGCGAGTTTACCGCAAAAAAGAACCCCTTTATCGTATCTCCTCAGTTTCAAGGTACTCCCCTTGCTGCCTCAGCTAGCATCGGAATCCTCGGCGTCGACATATCGAATAATGTGGAGGTTCGTGGTTACTTGGAGCATAAGCCCAAATCAGCCTCTAGAAAGCTTGGCGTGCTCATCGGGGTGGGACAGAATTTCATGCCGGCAGTTGCCAGCGGGCAACTTTACAATGTGCAAGTTCGGCCTCACATGGCAATACTGTTCTCATCTTTGGACCGGGGCACCTCAATGCCAGGTCCTTCCACTTGACCGTATCTAGCGCAGAGCGGCTCGAATCGTCGATGGCCGAGTCCATTCTGATCGGCGCGAATCACTGGCGCTGCGAAGGGATGTTGCATCCCTTTGCATTTTTCTATCGCGCCTACCATGGGAACTACTCTGAGAAATTGTTTGGATCAATTCCAGCCGCCAAATTTCGCGAACGGGCATCGCCTCAAAACTCACGATATCACCCATACCATCTGGATGCTTGGTGGACCACCAATATGCGTTTTACTAGGAGTTTTCTTCCTCGTACAACCTCTCTGTGGAATTGTTTACCGCCGGCGATTTTTGCGGACCAATACTACTTAGGGACCTTCAAGAAAAGAGCTTACTCCTTTCTAAAAGGCCGACAACGCACCTGCAATTCCCCTGGTGTTACAGTTGCTCATTGGTGGTGGTAGTCACCGTCAGGTGAGCCGCAACTGGTTGCCCCCTCATCTATAAAAACTATTGGCTCATTTGTCACAAAAACTACCAAAAGTTAGTTCTTTTTAATAAAGTTAGGGTGAAAAACGAGCGCATAGTTTACCTGATACTGAATGAATAGTATGGCCCTTAGATATCTATACTTACTTACTTACTTATCGTCGCGCACAATCCCTAACGGGGTAGCCAGAGAGAACAGATCGCCAAGTGTCACGATCCTTACATACCTCTTTCGCTTCTTTCAGGTTCATTAACTTCTTCATACAAGCACGTCTAGGTATCCGAGTACTCTTGACCCTCCCCTCTTCGAGCAATTTGCTCACATGGTCTTCGAAAGTTAGTCTCGGTCTACCTCGAAACCTTTTAATATTTACTTTCGCTCTATATATTTTCTTCACCATTCGGTCTTCACTCATTCGTTCAACGTGCCCAAACTATTGGAGTACGCCCCTATCAATTTTTGTGATAAGGTCATCTTTCAATCCTGCCATATTGCGAATATCTTCGTTTCGCTTTCGGTCGGCTATGGTAACGCCACACATTTTACGAAGAGATCGCATCTCCACTGCATTCAACTTGCTTTTATGCTTCTTCTGGCATACCCAGGTTTCGCTGCCATATAACAAAGTCGGTACCAACAATGCGTTATGTATTGCAAGGCGTGCACTCTTCACCACGCCTTGCCTTTTGACTAATGCATTCAGGGCACCATTGACTTTGTTTCCGGCAGCGACGCGCCTATCCACATCTAAATCACATCTTCCATCCCGGCTGAAAGCACTCCCCAAGTATACAATTTCATTCACCTGTTCTAGATATTCCTGATTTACCCATATTTCACATTTCGTTCTCTCTTCGTCCTTTTCAGATACCAGAACCTTAGTTTTATTAGCATTCAAACGGAGACCTTTAATTTCACATTCCTCTTTCATACACGTGACTAATGCCTGCAGTTCTGCTTCTGATGGTGCAATAAGCACTGCATCATCAGCATACAGCAGACAATTAACTTTTATGTCACCCAATTTCACACCCAAACAGCTATCTTTCAGCTTCTGTAAACAGCTGTCGAGATACAGTATGAACAGCCAGGAAGACGACACAACCCTGTTTTACGCCCGCTTGGACGCTAAACATGGGTGACAGGTCATGCCCTACCCGCACACAGGCTTTACAGTCATAGTGAAGTGACTGCACAGCCCTTAACAATCGACCATCCACACCATATCCCGGCAACAGTTCCCACATTTTCTTCCTTATATCCTTATCAAATGCTTTCTCCAGATCCACAAAAGCACAGGAAATCCTCTGGTTAACACTCAGAAGCTTCTCCGTGATCATGCGGAGAGAAAACATTTGATCCGTGCATCCTCTTCCAGGTCTAAATCCGCATTGTGCCTCCCATAAGAATCTTTCCGATTTCTCTTGCATCCTGCGCGTCAAAACCTTCGAATAAACTTTACTTGCTAAACTGGTCAAGCTGATCGCCCGATAGCACCCGCAGTCAAAATGTGAACCTTTACCTTTATATAAAGGCACAATGACCGCGGATCGCCAATCATCCGGGACATCTCCCGTCCGCCACCACAAATTGCACAGCAGATGAAAGCTGTCCCAGACGCGAGGCCCACCGTACTTGACCATTTCAGCAGTAACTCTGTCTAGTCCCGCAGCCTTACCACATTTCAAACTTCGAATCGCACGTTCAATCTCTTTCATGCTGATGACCTCAGTATCATCGAGGTCCGTGTCTGGAGTGCCAGTCACGGCGTCACCCCCGGATCCTTCACTAAGATCATGACACGCATACAATTCTCTATAAAATTCACTCCATCGCTGCATGACGTCCGATTTTTCTGAGAGGAGGTCATTGGTTCTCGAAAGCACTTTGTTCATTCTTAAAGCTGTCGCACCACTCCGGGACCTTCCAACCTCTTTCCAGAAGAGTTTGGAGTTTTCCCTAAAGTTGTGCGACAACCTCTCGTCCGCTTCTATTCTACACCTTTCACGTACTTCCTCAATCAATGTTTTCGCACGAACTTTCTGCAGCTTATATCTTTCTTTCATCTTCTCTCTCATATGCTCATCGTTACTAGAGGCCAAGTAGTCTAACCATGCTTTTTTCTTCTTTTTTACAGCTTCTTTCACTTAGTCATTCCACCATGCATCTCTTCTTTTACTACTACCTCTTTTTGTCGTACCACATACTTCTTCCGCTGCACTTACCATTCCATCCCTAAGGTTCTGCCATGTTCTCTCCACACATTCTTTCCTGCCCTCGATGGTGTCAAGCTTTTCGGCTACCCTCGTGTGATATTTGTCCCTAGTATCCGCTTCCTGAAGCTTCCAGCTTCGGATGCGACAGATCGACTGTGGTTCTGTTACTGCCGTTCGGTGGTGCCAACCCGCGAACAAACCCCTAAATCTAGTAATTACTAGATAATGATCCGTTCCCAGGTCAGCACCCCTGAACACTCGTGTATCCATCACCTGTTTTCGCAGTCGGTCATCCACCAGGAACAAATCAATCATACTTCTCTCATTCTTTCTTTCTCTAGTGTACATATGGATCTTCCTGTGATTAAACATAGTGTTTGTCACAAGAAGACCCTTTTCCTTGCATACAGCCAGTATAAACTTGCCAGCATCATTAACCCTTTTATCTCCAAACTTTCCAAGCACCGACTCGTATCCTGGTCGAGCGATACCTACCCATCCATTCAAATCACCACATACAACAGTTCTTTCGTTTCCCTTAACCAAATCTAGAACTTCTCTTACATTCTCCCAAAACTCCTCCAGCTCAGCCCTGGACGACGAAGCTACCGGCGCATAAACAGCCAAAAGGAATAACTTCGTCAGTCCCATTTTGAAGCGAACCCAGAGAAGTCTTGAGTTCACAACCTTGTATTCAGTCATAAGATCGATTAGATATCTATAATTGATTAAGAACCAAAATGCGGATACGCTGTGGCTCCTGAGAACTAAGATGAAGTGACTTGCTACCAGTAACAATGGTTTCCAGTTCTCTTCTCTCTCTAGTCGTCACTCGCCATTGAAAACACAGCAACATTACGCCGTTTTTACGTTAGTATTCTGTGAGACCTACACCAAATCCTTCCTCTGTCAAACTGAGCCGTTTAGCTGTATTACGGCCGCAACATGGCTTATACCACGTAGTAAACGAGAACACATAAGTTAGATAACACAGAATTCTGTTAGTATTTCTTAATTTTTCTGCAATAATTGCAAACTAACTAGTAGCAGAGCCACGCTGCAGCTATATTATAGTTGTAGTACGAATGGATCGGCTTAATCGGGGCAGGACCACTCTCTCTCAGAATAGCAGCGTAAAATAGCAGCGTAATGCTGCTGTGTTTCGTATGGTGAGTAAAGAGAACCGGAGGTCATTTTTACTGGAATCGAGGCATTCCATCTTACTTAGTTGTGACAAAGCATTTGCATTTTGATCCTTATAATAATAATACTTTATTTTCCGAAATATTTTACATTATTACATTAAGTTAAAGTTTAGCTAAGCTAAAAAAAGAATTTAAAAAGAAAGTACTTACAGCATTATATAAACTAAAACTACACCTATAATACAAAATGTCTGCGTGTCTGTGTTTTTTGACAAAGGCCTCTTCGAACTCTTTACACTGTTTTCTGTCCGCCTTTTTGCCATTTTGATCCTTAGTTGAGGATAAATGTGGATGTCTATGGGTCATAGTATCCATTTAATATCAGGTGCACTGTGTGTTCGTTTGTCATCCAATGTTATAAAAAAATAGTTTTTATCTATACAGCGCTTACGATCGAGAGCTAGGAAATAATGACCCGGTGACTTCGGCCTAAATTATTTTTGTTGGATCCTGTTTGGACCGTTTGTTTGTTTGAACTTCTATACCAAGGATCTTTAATATAGTAGGAAGGAAAGTATCATTATTTTAACTT
The DNA here is from genome assembly GCA_036936625.1 of Parnassius smintheus behrii. Classification (NCBI taxonomy): domain Eukaryota; kingdom Metazoa; phylum Arthropoda; class Insecta; order Lepidoptera; family Papilionidae; genus Parnassius; species Parnassius smintheus. Next base: position 27,874,621 of record JAUPFT010000024.1, read on the forward strand.
CTTTCAGGATGATGGCGCTGCATGTGTATTGACTTTCACTTCTCCTAAGCTGATGGCATTTGCGTAAGAAACGTTTTGTATTAATTTTTGTAGATTGAACACTGAAATTTTTTACCATTACTGTTACCGTTACAACCTATTTAAGTCCACTGCTAGACATGGGCCTATCCCATTGATTATCTCCTAGGGGCACTCCTCACTATGAGGCAATCCAGTTGGCACGCTTGGCGAGCGGGTTGGCAATCGCAGTTTTTTATTTATAGTCATTATTAGGAAGACGGTGCTGCCCATCTTCTGATTTGTTCTCCTCTGCCGCCTCTTACGACACCCACGGTATGATATGGGGTAGTGCATATTCTCCCACCTCTACTACATGGTCAACTTTTTGTCCTACGTGATTTTATTAGGTCCCGGTTACACTTGGCGAGAAATATTATGCCCCTTAAATGCCCACCGTAAAAATGTATTTCATTAATTATAAGTAACAAACATAAGATTAGACCTGCTGCTTTAGTACGTCTTTTTTATTAATCAATGAGACTACTATATTAGTCACGTAACAATATAGTACGGTAAGTTTAGATGTCGGTAAGTCTTTACGGAGTTTCAAGTATGGAGAGTGACAGAGATGTCCGTGATAACTAGACTAATTTATCTTAAGGAAATTTAAGTTGACTGTTTTATGGTATATATTATTATTTATAATTTATTAATTAATTTTAGATATCTCCAGAACGTCCCAGCTGCTGAGCGTCCGAAGCACGATTTTCAATTATATGCAATATCAGTGACGGTGCAACCTATTAAGAAGTTTGGTGGCGTTGAGCCACCGCTGGTGAGAGCACCACCTGGCATCAACCTGGTCCCTGCTACTAGTAAGGTACAATGTCTTATCTCCACACGCAAGTCCTCATCATTGTATCTTAGTCCTCAGGGATGATAACGTCTTCGTACTACAGAATTAACTTGCAAATATGCTCGTATGTTAGCCTTACTTCTTTAAGAAAAAGCTTCTGACATTCCTGTACTAACTACACCGTGTAATGTTTTAGTTCCTAACACTCCTCTACTAGTCATGAACCTCTCGCAGGTATTTTTTTTTCTTCATTAGACCACTAGCCTATTTCTGGACATGGCCCTTCGCGTTGTTGGGAGGATAAGCCTTAATCGACACACTTGACAGGCGAATTGAAGATCACAGTACCATTGAAATAATACTAGTTTTAACGGAATTTATCGCGTATATTTAACTTTTTTTTTTACCCGACGTTTCGAGAGCTTTACAGCACCCATGGTCACGGGAAGGACTGGACTGGACTTAAATATACGCGATAAATTCCGTTAAAACTAGTATTATTTCAATGTGTAGTGTTCGCGTAAATATAAGAAATCATTATGATCACAATAACAGTTTAACAAATAAGGCCTTGTGAACCGGAGTAGTCTCATCGATATATTCGGGGAGGGCTGTCCAAGTCTCTCTCTCTCTCTCTCTCTCTCTCTCTCTCTCTATCTTTGTCTCCAAGGAATAAGCACAGGTTATAAATATCAGTGGTAATTTTCTTAGTTGATATATAATAATAATTTTGATACTGTTGAAGAATGTTTATTGTAAATCTCAAACTGATATTTTATAACCTTTAATAATAAAATAATGACCTCTACGTTGCAATGTTTTTACACTTGCCAACAAACAACAAGGAGAAAACGATAAAGTATTACAAAATAACGTACAATTTGCAGGAGAATAGCAATTTTCATAATTAAAACTTTACATTTTACTAACGTCATTTTTGGCCACATTTGGCCATTTTGGTGTAGGTATATATTGTATATATGATGGTGACTGTATCGTTGGCTTAGTGGTCGTATGCGCGCCTGCTGATCATGACCCCGGGTCGTGCCAACAAACAGTTATCGGGTTTTTCTGCCAAGGAATTCTCAGTTCGAGTCAGGAAATTGTATACGTGGTAGAGCCGTGCTGCTGGTTCTATTAGTAGTATAGTTGTAGCACGAATGAGTTAGCTCTACCGGGGAAAGACCACGCTCTCACAGATTACCTGTATAAAATAATAGCTTAATACTGCTGTGTTTCGTATTTTTAGTGTAGAGAACCGGAGACCCTTTTCATTGGAAATTGACATTCCATCTTAATCCTCACGGGTGACATCGCATCTGCATTTTGATTCGTAATCGAGGATATGTACATGCAGGTATTTATGGGCCACAGCAATCATTTACTATCAGGTGGACCGTGTGCTCGTTTGTCACCCTATTTTATAAAAAAAATTGGCTGTGTTGTACCCGTCTGCCACGGAAAGCGTGTAAAATCGATGGTCGTGTCGGATCTCCGCCATATCGAACTATGAGAGTAATCGAATAAAGAGTGCATCTGTGTTTGTGCACACACTCGTGCACTATAATCTTGTTCTGCGCAGAGGGCTAGTTTCCGTTGAGACTGCCGCCGTGACTGTTTAGCCTGAAGGATTATCTACGAGTATTTAGTGCTCCCAGATTTTTGAGTGAAAGATATCTAAATGGAAAGTTATCAGTAATTGGATTGTCTTAACCTCATAGAATATGGTTCCTAAGTATCTGATTGACTTAACCAGGTGGGTGTGGACGGCAGCCCGCGCCGCGCAGCCGAGAGCGATCGCAAACATCCCTCGGGAAGCGTGACTTGTCTCGACGCTCAACGGGCTGCTGAATTAAAAGACCGAGAAGAAGGCAAACTCAAAGGTTTGTTTGTTGTTTCATAGCTTAACCCCTTAACATTGGTGAAATAAAAGAAATTAGTTACTGTTAATAAATATTGTGATGATTTAATTGTCTATTTTAAACGTTATCCCACACTAGGATTTTAGTCTGCATCGTCGAGGCGTTTATCATATGTTTTGCACATAATCAAACATCCAATCAGGAACAATAATAATTTGTAGACCATACAAACAGTTCAGCAATGCGAGAATTAAACCCTCCACTAAACGCTTAGCTTCTACATTACTGACCCGTTGAATGAAATTTTATATGGTTTTTTTATTCTGGTCTATGTTATTGTTATTGTTATTTTTTTTTAAAAACGTTACCCCTGCACTAAGATTTTCTCTTGTATCGTAGGGGCAGTTTACAAACATAAATTGCACAAGGACAAACATTCAGACCCGGAACAACTATTTGTAGGCCATACAAATATTTGATCCGTGCGGGATTCGAACCCGCGACCCCCCCGCGACCCCCAGCGCAACCACTCATTGCTAAGCCACTGCGCCACGGAGTCGTCTACGTTCTACATACTTGGTTTATGAGGCGACCTACTCTGGTAGAGATGTCGGACAGGTTAAACTAAGAAAAATTCACAAAGATGACAAACGAGCACGCAGACCACCTGATTGGTTCTTACCAATCACGCTCCATGCGCAGATGCAGATGCGGTGGCCCATAGACATCTACATCTATCCTCAATTAAGAATCAAAATACAGGCGCGTTGTCACCCCTGATGACTAAGATGGAATACCTCGTTCACATTAAAAAGGGTGATCTTCTGCCTTTTCAACATATTTAAAAAAATACGCTGGTATTCTGTGAGAGTATGGGCCTTCCCTGGTTGAACTGACCCATTCGTGCTACAACCATAATATAGCCGCAGCATGGCTCTAGCACGTAAAAGTATATGACTTGCACTTTCATTTTACTGTTCTGTGGACGTATTTCAGGACAACGGAACACAACCGGCTGGTTGGTGCTGAACGACGGCACACAGTATCTGTCAGCTCAGCATTCCATGGCCTGTCGGAAATTCTCCGCCGCTTCTAGAGGCAAGCAGGTACAGTAAAAGCCATTGCGGTACATGTAATAAAATTTTAAATGTAAGCTATAACAGTCAAAGGCAGTCGAAAGGATAACACAAGTTCGATATTCTATAAGAACTGTGTGGGATGCTACGTGCGGAAATATTTTGGCCCTAAAATATGAATAGCAGTAGTCACTTTTTCAAAAGTTGAATTATTAACTCATTTACTTCTTGAATGATGTATAAAAAGAAATAAAGACAGGTCTATATCCAGCAATGGAATCACTAAGGGCTGATTAGGATGCCATTGACGACGATACTAAGCTATATTTACTGACATTACAGGCGCTGGCGTGCTCAGTGATGGCAGTGGCGATGACTCGCGTCGAGGACGTATGCAGATGGTGCCCGACCACGTTAGATCAGATACTGGAAAGCGGGGACCAGCTATACCAGGATAGTTATCTGCATTACAGACCGCGAAGAAAAGTTCTCACTATTGAACAGGTAAAAATTTTGTCAGTTGAAGGAATTATTTTTTTACGTCTAAAATCCAAGGTTTAAATGTTTACAGGTATGTGGCGGTGGGTTAGGATAATCCATCACCACATTTCGTTCTAAGGGTGACTTAAAAGGCGACAATTAAAAATATTTTTTTCCAAAATCGTTACCCCAACTTTAGGATTTTCTGCTGTATCGTGGAGGTAGTTTACAAACATAAATGGCACTAGGACATTCAGACCCGGAACAACTAGTTCAGGTAAATAGGTCATACAAATATTTGTTCCGTGCGGGATTCGAACTCAACAAACCACAACTCGAGTTAAGCCGCTGCGCCATGGAACCGTCGCAGCTTGTGGTTTTACCACCTTGTCTATAGACGCAGAAAACTCAAACCGATGACTGACAGCAGCGTTAAAGGTAAGTTAGGCGAAACGTCTGACACTACTTTCGTCAATGCGCTTGAAGCATGATGATTAAGCATTAAGACATTGCATGGTGATCATGCAACGGGTGAGGCACATATTCATCAGTGGACTTTGAGATCATCATCATTCTAATGATGATAATCGAGGTGAATAAGATAGACAAGTATTCCAAAAGCTCTAAAAAAGGTTTCAATTTCAACAGAACGTTTTGTACGAGGAATTTCATCAAAAGGATGAAATGTCACTGTACTTTTAACTATAATCAGAATTAGAGTGTAGCTTTTGCATAAAATCTCCGAAATGTAGTCCGTAGAATAACGTCAGCTTAGGCCCAAAAGATTAATCACATAGTACGTCTTATCACATGTCTTTTCACTGAGTTTATGGTATCTAGTTGATAATGAGGAGCACGAAAAAGAGCGACGGTATATCAAACGTAACTGTACTTTATGATAAAAAAGGTCTTATTATAGTATAAGTAGTTTATTTAATCCCAGGTTATAAATTGAAAGCTCTGTTACATAAGAAGTCCCGCGTAAATACGCAAAGTAAAATGTGAAGTAAATAATTTGACAGCAAATGTTAAATTTCACCATTTCATCTTATTACACGAAGTTATTTATAAATCACCTCAGGTTTAAACTCGAAACTGTTTCAACAAAGAAGACCCTTCTTATAATTCGAAAGTCATAGTCATTTCTGAGAGAGTTTTAGGGCAGGGAAATGTCCGTGACGCTGCCCTAATGCGTTAGCGAACTTCCCAACTTTTCTTCGAAATACATATTTTTTCTTATTTCTCAGAAATGCGAGTTTCGTCATGATGTTCTCCTGAAGGAAAGTTGAAGTTATGTTTTAGCAGCAGTAAAAACAGCACTTAAAGTTGCAATTAATAATACCATTGGTGCTGGCGGGGATCGAACCCGGGTTGCTAGAGTACTTTGAATTTACAGCGAGTGCTTAGCCCCTGAGCTACTCGGCTCTTGGTAAGAATGCGAACTAAAATTTGGAGTATGAAGTTTGACGGCAAACTTCAAAAATCGCGAAGACGCCAAATGGTTCAAATGGCGCCGCGGCTAAGGCGTCTTAACCTTTAGAAGCTCTAAAATCCTTTCGGATTTCACAAAATGTCACTTTTTAGACCGCGCCAAAGAGTATAGTAATATTTAGAAGGGACGCCTTAGAACCAAAGAGTATATAATCACTAAGTTTACTCGGAACCATATATAAGAGTGTTCAGAATGATTCTTTCTTAAATGTTATTTATAAGAATTATATTCTTATAAATATCATTCGGAAGTAACGCGTACAGTTTTACATGTTTAATCGAATGAAAAACGGCCCTGAAATTATCACATTCAATATAATTACTAATCTATACAAACTTGAGAACCTTAACTAAAGGACTTTAATTTTCAGATCCTTCGCAAGTTCTACACTCCTGGCAATTGCGTGTGTCGCGTTGTAGTGTACAAAGCGCGGCAGCACGGACGCGTCGACACGGACTTATTGCAACAAGTAGCTATACAGAAATACCATATAATACATAATATAATACTATAGATACATATATAGCCACTCACCCCCTCCCGCCGATCCGATTAATCTACTTTGCTCGGATTTCAATAGATACTTGATTTGATCTATGCGATGTTATTAACATTTCTAATACACTTACTTAGACAACGGTATCGTTCACGGACATAAACCTATGCATAGAAGAGTGGTTTATTTCTAAGTATACTTGGCTCACCTTGTAATTATACTGGCTCTCTGTATTGTTTAGACTGTAACATAGTAGTCACGCACTACTGCTTGGCGGTTGGAACAGGCAAGACTGTGTGACGGCGCTGTGGTCGCGCCACAAGCGCCTAAATCGCGTTATCAAAGTTTCGAATCAAAAATAGTATAATATATGGAATAGCTCCAAACTATCAAACGGAGCGTTGGCCGTACCTCGGGCAGAACACCTTGCCCGGCAGGAGATGTACCCTTTTCTTCACCGGCTACACAAGTGTTACCTACACAAACGGACTCTACTACTCTACTACTCTACTACACAACTAGTCCTACTTATTTTATATATTAAAAGTGGCCGTGGGTTTATCGAGCAAATTGGCGATATATTTTAGATGGGCTTAATTAAGAGCACCCTAAGCCGACGAGCATGTATGCGTAGATACAGGAGTTTTTTTTTTAAATAAGGGTGACAAACGAGCTCACGGTCTACCAGATGGTAAGTGGTTGCTGTGGCCCATAGACATCTACATCTATCGTCTGTATGAGGTACTCAGAATTGAAATTCAAATCTAGTCGCGGTAAAGTTGTTGTGTAACGTTACTCTCTTCTTTATCAACCCATAAGAGGTCCAGTGTAGGATAAAGGTTTCGCTTTCCACATTTAGCAAGTGGATTGACGATCTCAACACCAGACATCTCGCAAGCTTAAAGCTGCTGCCTGTTACATGTTTATTTCTAAATGTAACAAAAAAAATTCGTTATAGGTAAACAGGACGCTGGAAAACAATATAGAAGTTGCATTATTATTTAATTTTTACCACAAATTTATATACAAATAAAAGAGTAATTAGTTTAAAGTAGGTATATTTCTTATTAAAATAGTAAAATTTTTGAATGAAAAATAAAAACCACATGTGATTGGTTGTGATATAATTATATCCGTTGAAACTATAAGCGAATCGCAATTATGCTATACTTACTTTTGTAGTGTTTTTTATATTCGGATCACCAGGCACAGGCAATTTTTTTTTTCATTTTGACAACGTAAGTATCAGTGTTTTATCATTTTACCATGCGGTGGCGTTACTAAAGCGGTATAATTACGTCACAGACGTTTGAATTTACGTTTAAGAAAAACCGTTTTTAATTGTAAAATTACATGAAAAATCAATTGTTAATTTTTTTTAATAATTTTTAGTAAACCTTCAAGAAAAGATTAAATTAAAAGAAAACATACAACTTCTCTATTCTATATATCGCGTATCTACTGCCGGTCAGTGCAGTCGCATCATAATTATGTGGGGGCTCTTTTTTTTTTTGCGGATGGAAAATCATCTAATGACGCCCTTCGCTCTGGGTGGAGCGTAAGGGAGTGTCAGACTTTTACTGACTAAAAACCATCCGTGTTCCTTCAGTGCCCTTACGTTCCGGAGCCGCGGTATCTCTTTCGAACAGTCCGCAGCCCCGGCAGGCGTCGGCCCTTGCGGGCCCCTTCACGCTGCTGACAGCTCTTTGAGGCGCGCGTGGAACAAAACGCGCCGTCGACACGGCCTGTCGTCGTTAGACGGACGGACGGCGAGCTACCCATTGCTCGCCGTCCACAGGCCCGCGCCTACGGTGGCTTGGTGGTCACGACGTAGCCTCCGACGCCCGGGGCGTCTCCCGCGGCGGCCAGGGAGGAAAGCTGCTGCTCTCTCCTTCTCCCGCTCCGCCACCTCCTTCGCTAGCATCACTGCTTCACAGAAGGTGGTGACGGCATCCCATTCCGTCTCGCTCCGGACCATGGCTTCGACCAGGGCCGGACGCGAGAGGTCGCCGCCGCCTATCGCCGCTACGAGGACACGGCGGTGCTCCGCCCAAGCATGGCACACCTCCACGGTGTGTTCCACCGTGTCCTCCGGTCCATCCTCGCAGTGAGAGCACCCGGGCGTTTCCTCCCGCCCGATTCGGTGCAGGAACCTCCCGAACACACCGTGTCCGGTGAGGACCTGCGTCAGGTGGAAGGTGAGGATGTCGTGGCGTCTCTCAAGCCACTCCTCAAAGAGGGGTCTTATCGTCGCTATAGTGGCGTGCCCAGCACGGGGTTGCGAAAGTCGCTGTCTCCATGTCGCCATGAGATCGTGCCGGAAATCTGTCCGCTGCGCGACAACTTGCCGCGGCAGCGGGGTTTCCCCACGGCATAGTGCCTCCGCGCGCCTTTCGTGCAGGCGCGCGAGGACTATCGCCTCCAGATCCCGTGGCGGCAATCCGGCAAGGAGGCTCGCCGCCTCGCGGGAGATCGTGCGGTAGCCGCGAACCATTTTCACGGCAATCACCCTTTGGGGCGCGTTCAGGTGGTGGACGGCAAGCCGCGCCAAACCACGCGCCTACACCGGGGCCCCGTAAAGGGCCATGGACCGCACGATCCCCGCGTAGAGCCTCCGGCAGGAGGCGTTTGGCCCTCCCAGGTTCGGCAGGAGCCGCCTGAAGGCAGCCCCGGTCCGTTCCAGTTTGGGAGCCAAACGTCGGAAGTGCTATGTGGGGGCTCTAATGCCGAACCTACAATATTTTCGTAGCGTAAGCATACCAACTACGCGAAAATAATTCGAAATCGCGTGTCAACCTAAACGATCCGATACCGTCGTAGTTAACGAGTTACTTTTTTTTTAACGAGGCCTTTGTTCAACAAAAATTGGACGTCATGAACCAGGTGTCCCTGGAGCAGATATTGATGACTAGCTTCACTGAGGACGAGATCATCCAAGCATAGAAGGTGTTAGCAGTTTCAGCCGTGACCCAAATCCGTCTTATCACACGTCATAGAGATGGACGCGGTAAGAAAGACCTGCAAGACATCTTCAGACTGTTCAATGAGACTGATCCTGATGACATTCCAACTCTCCGTTACGCGATACCGTCTGTCAGCGGGTTGTTGACCGTGAAACTAGGGCGTCCTCGGTCGTCATTGCTTCACCACCTCAGCCCTTGACTGAACCCTTGAGTAATCCTCAGCCGAAGCCAACCTGTCAACAAGAAAAGACGTTTGCGGATGTTGCTCGAAAATCTTCACAACCGTTACCCTTATGTGGTCGAAAACAAAAGAATGTGGATGTAAAATCAGTTGCTGTGGTGACCCGAACCAAGAGAGTAAACGACGGGATTACTCTTGTTGAGAAGGGACGTCGGTCGATACCCGTCTGTAATCAGCGTGGTACCGCCAAAATAAACGCAAGTACAACTCTGCGTATTGTGGAGCCTACCATACAGATCTAGATCTCCCGCTTGGACAAAAGTACGTCGGGAGAAGACGTCCTGCGTTTCGTGGAAGAACGAAGCCGATGCCGCACAGAAGATCCGATCTCTTTACATTTGCAGCGTCTGGAGTCTTAAGAGGTCCGCCAACTTCAAATCTACGTACTCCAGGTTCCTGCAAAATACAAAAAGACATTCCTTGCTCCCGATTTCAGGCCCTCTGGGGTAGTGTTTCACCGATACAGGGACGCGCCAAAGAAGAAAGTTCCCTAAATAGTGATAAATTTATATTTTATATATATTTTTAGGTTAAGGTATATATTGCTATGGTCCAATGTTCTTAATTTTTAAGTCCTTGATGCCTGAAATAAAGTTATTGTATTGTATTGTTCTCTATTACGTGGTTATTTATAATGTATTCTGACTCTATTACATTCTATCAATAATAAATCACTAGGCCGTGCTATTGTCGTAAGAGAATTCATATGGTTGATGTTATAAATGGTGGTATGACCGACCATATTTCTAGGCGGCAAATACACTCAACCGGTTGTCTGGTACTGTCTTCATCAATCCGCCTGCTTAATGTGATGATGACGCCAAATCCTCCCTCCGACTGATGATGAAAAATAAGAGTAAATGAATGCAGCCGGGTTCCAATATTAAATAATTTACTTGGTTTGTTCTTAATTTGTGTTTGACTGGTTTTTAAAATTCTCAGTTGACCGAGTTCTTCCGTGAAGAACGATCCGGCGTGTTTGTCGCTGGGAATGGTGATTTCGCTGTGGCACTTTTCAGGACACCGCGCGGTAAATATGTCATATTTATATTTATATCACCCACTCAAACTCAAACAAGTGGTCTTTGCTTTAAGTGCGAAGCTAACTTTAACTGACGAATAAAAATCTATCGCCCCATTTTATTCCATGAGTCATCATCGTTAGAAGCGCTTATTAATGGCGATATAAACATATTTTAATAATGTCCTCCAGACTGAATTTCGGTTACGGTGGCCAGTCTTACGGGGGCTAAGCCATCTGAGCAGGACGGAATTATAGTGCATGAGTATTTGCGTTAACAAAGTGCACTCTCTATTGGTTACCACTTTTCATAATCCGATAGGAAGACAATTCAACATGACCAAGGAGATCAGGCGCTGAAGCAATAATTTCTTGTCAGACAAACCCTATAACTGATTTTGCCGTGGTCCAGGATCCGAAACCAGGGCACATAATCAGCAGTTACGCTTAATGCCACTAGACCTTTTATACGTGGTAGGCCACGCTGCAGCGTTATTGAACAACCCGGTATTTGAACCCAAGTTCAATAATCTCATTTTCGACCACTAGACTAACGAGGAAATCGCTATTAACTGGTAACGAAGCATTCCTTACTTCCTCAGGGGTTACAATGCTACATTTTGATACTGATTCAAGGATGAGTATGTATGTAAGGCGTCTATGAGCCACTGCATCCAATAACAATCAGTTTGACTATGCCCATCAATTTTTATCGTTTGGATAGGTGTTTTAGGATTTTTCTTTGGACAGGTTTCTACATGTTTGACCCGGCGGACCGTGATCGTTACGGACGTGCGGTGGCGCCACCTTGCATCGGTCGGGCGAGGGCTTGTTTCTCGCAGTATCCCAATGTAAGCACATTCTTTCTTATTTTTAACAGTCTTTTAAAGAAAATAAATGCTGAAAATTGGATAATAAACTTCATTCGCCATAAATTCAAATATATTTCTAATTAAGTTCATTCTAAAGAGAGCATATCCCGGGGGTACTCGTACTCGTATATCTATTTACCACTGCATTGTGCTTATGTTCATTTCCATATATTAATAATTTTGAAACCTAAAATGATTAAAACCCGCAGTTATATCGATGCTAGACATTCTACAACAAAATTAAACGTAAAAAAAATTAAGATAAACGTACATAGTTGACAACACTTCTTATAAACTTATAATATTCTTGAAAAAAAAATTTTGAGTCAGTCCTGTTTTATACGAAAGATCAAGGTAATACCGGATGATAGTTTCGTGAATTTTACCTAGGTAAGTATAATCAGTCCAAGTTCGATTCCGAAACACAACGCAACAGCAATACCTAAACCTATAAACTTATAAAAAACCTATAAAAACCTATTCTTCAAAATTATTGCAACCAAGATATCCTCTATAATATAGGAAAAAGGTACGTAGGCCATCCGAGATGTCCGATACACTGACGTTTTGTAACCTTGTGGATATACATATATATGTACATAACACTTATTTCAATATCTGTGTTTAAAAACTATAAAAAACTTTTCATATAGATATTTTTCATGGTTGACAGTCATGAGCTTGTAAAGTATATAGAAAAATTGCGATAAAAAATCTAATATAATGTTTTTCTTCACCGCGGAGCACGTGGTATAAAGTGTTTTGAAAAACTACTTACGTATAAACGTGCATATAATTACTTTCATCAGGTTCGAACATTAGCTGATAAACTAGGAGCGAATATTCCGCCGGTTGCAAAGGACGCTGGCAATGATGAAGAACCAGAGGTGAGTTGGTAGTTGTTTGATATTTACCTATTTAAAGAAATTAAGTTTTTAAAAATAGAACATCGATTTTGAATGTACGAGTATGATGAACGAGTACGATGACAATCGAGATTCTTTTGATCTCTTTATATTGACTATCACTGTTGAAAGTATGGTCGATGAACACTGACTAATATAGCGACCAATACAAGCGAAATACTTGAATTATGAGTGATCTCTATATGTATCTCTGACTGCCTCATTAGTTTAGGGGGTTTAGTAGTGCGACTGCTGATCAAGAATTCGTAGGTTCGAATCCTGGGTCGGGCGAAAAAATCAATTATTCAGTTTTTCCGTCAAGAAACTCTCAGGGGGTGAGACACCGCCAACTGCCCGGAATCAGGCAGTTGGCGGTGTCTCACCCCCGTGCTTCGGAAAGCACGTAAAGCCGTTGGTCCTGCGTCTGATCTCTCTCCGGTCGTGTCGAATTACTGACCCATCAGATTATGGGAGTGAGGGAATAGAGAGTGCACCTATGCTTGCGTATACACTTGGGCACTATAATCCTGCCCTGCGCCGATGGCTACTCTCCGTTGAGGCAGGCCGGTCGTGTCTGAAATTCGGTGTGGATGACATTATTATTATTATGGGTGATTACTTGGTGGAGAGAGGGCTTGGTAAGAGTAAAATATGGTAGAACTCTACTGCTTAAGAAACCGTCTGAGTAGATAATGGTATTAAAATTAAGAGAACGGTCTCTTACTTATTTCTGCTGCCAAATGACGGTGCTTTTAATGCTGCGTTCCGGTATAATGGAATAGAGAGATGTATAATTACATGCTATAAGTCATTGACAGTGTAGTGGCGGTGTAAGAATATCCACTACACCATATCGTCACGTGGATGTCGTAAGAGACGACAGAGGGAAACAAATCATGAGACTGGCAGCAGCGTCTACCTAATAGAGACTTAAAATAAAAAAAACTATGGTTGCCAACCCGCTTGCCAAGCGTGGCAATTATGCCAAATACCCCTATGAGACAATCTATGTTCAGCAGTGAACTTTAATAGGCTGTAATGGTAAGACATTCTATTTTAGCCTTCGGGGTTGTGTGTGTCTGGTCTATCTGACTCATAGATGGGCGGAGGCAGTAGAGTCCAAGAGGGAGGTATTGGCCGTTAGTTTGGACATAGCGAAGGCCTTCGATCGGGTTGGGCACAAAGCGCTTCATGCGAAGCTCCCTTCCTATGGGCTTCCCGGGAAATTGTGCGATTGGATCGCTAGTTTTCTTACTAATCGGAGCATCTAGGTCGTAGTAGACGGTGCATGCTCTGATTACAAGTATATTAACGCTGGTAACTACTTTGAAGCCGACTGCACTGAGTGACTGATTCATGAACTGCAGCAGTCACTCATCGTCAGTTAGACTGTTAGTTCGGTAAAATAAATAATAATATAAAATAATTAACCAAGTATTGAATCCTAGGTTTTTAAAACAGATTATTGATTTTCAAAATCGGGACGAGTTTTTGTTGTCCCCATACTTTTGACCAGGCCTCTTGCCCATTTCAAAAGTCAACTATAGCAAATCCTGTATCTCATTGGTGTGGCTCATTAAAAAGAAAAAAGAATATATATATATATATATATATATATATATATATATATATATATATATATATATATATATATATATATATAATTTTTTTTTTTTTATAGAAGAGGGGGCAAACGAGCATGCGGCTCACCTGATGTTAAGTGACTACCGCCGCCCATGATCAACCGCAACACCAGGAGAATTGCGGGTGCGTTGCCGGCCCTTTAGAAAGGAGTAAGCTCTTTTCTTATATATACATTTATTTATATATACATTCGGGTAGATCTGCTCGAGCCCATGCATCCCCCAATACACCTTTAACACAACAAACTTAAATAAATTACCAGCGACTTAAACATAGTAAATTCGACTCCCGGTTAATTCAAACCTGCGATAATTCGAACCTCTCTATAATTCAAAGTTATCACGAGTTCCCTACAAAATCTCTTTATATTTCGAACTAAATCAATACATTTTTATGCACTTGGTAATTTGTACAAAAATATACATTGCTACGTAACAAAACGACGCGTTAGTTCGAACTCATCGGCGACAAACACTCGACAATTCAAAATTGCAGAGAGAAAGAGACAGAAAAATTGTAAGTACATTTTGAGACAAGTTCAAAGTTGTATCATCGTACACGACCTTTATTTTTGTTATGATTGGTTTGACTTTCACACACTTTGACACACTTCCGCCGAAGATTTTTTAAATATTTGACTTCCACACGAATTAAGAACATTTGGCAGAGGTGTTAGTTACGGAAGCAAGAGCCTCATTCGATACCTTACTAAGTTTCTGTCTACAAAACGAAAGTGATGAAATAATGAAAAAGCATTTTAAGCACTTTTTGTCTTAAAAAAAGTTATTGAGCAGTCTGAGCACCAGCAATATGCTTTGAAGCAAACCAGTATGATAGAGTTCTTTCGAAAGATTAATTAATTCACATAATGACTATGTACACGAATGTACATCTAAACTTTTGTCATTGTTAAAGAATAGCATTTAACACTTAATAATTCGAGTTTTTATTTATTTTCTCTCAAAAATTTCAAACCATTTGATATTTCAAACACTCGATACTTCGTAATATTTTAAGAGTCCCTCGAGTTTCGAATTACCGAGAGTCACCTGGACGTGTGTACATACGTTCCAATCGCTGATAAGCTCAAAACAGTACTTTTCAAATCTAATAATATCCATCAACGCTTATCGTACGGAATTACGGAAGTTCTGATTTTTATAAGAGATTATTTTATATTAATACAGTATTTGTGGGTGCTATCAAGAAAACTAAACAGAAGTTTTTTTTTAATTTCCATTTGAGCGTCAATTACAAAGCTTTAAATATCTGAAATGACTAACTAAGAAACAAACAAGTGGTAAAATGAAAAACTTTGTACAACCGACTTCAATAAAAATGAAATGACAACATCAATGTATTGGAAGTCAATTTGTTGTTAAATACGCATTATTAAGGATTGCTCAAAAACTATTGTTACAGTATCAGTACAGATTTTGATTCAATTTATATGGGACCACACCACCTTTCAAATAAAAAAGAATCATCGAAATCGGTTCACCTAGAAAAAGGTTCTGAAGTAACACACATAAAAAAGAATACAGTTGAATTGAGTAATCTACTCCTTTTTTAAGTCGATTACAACTACAATCAATTTGACAAGCCCCAAGGAAAAAAGTTGCTAAAAAAGATAATTTTATTTAGTTTATATAATTTTAGTTAGGTTTTTTAGTAGGTTATATAATGGGGGCGAGTTTCCCCAAGCCCTCGACATACTCCCACCAAGAAATTAAAAATATAAACCATGTGAAATGTTTATGAAAATTATGTGAATAAAAATTTAATTTTTATTTAGTGTGTATCAAGAAGTTGAGCATGGTTTTGGCTTCAAGCGCGCATTCTTTCTTTCTTTATTTGTCTGAGCAAGTACCAAGTTTAGTTACGTATAATATATAAAATATAACGGAAAACCGTTTCAATGTCTGCGTGCGTAAGTCATCTTGCAATTCGAATATCTAAATTCGAGCACTTCAAAAATGTAACTACGTCCTTAATATACAATATATGAAAAATTTTGTTAAGTGGATTTCATTTTATCTTTCCTAACGAGAGTAAACAATTTTTGAATCTCATGTGCACTACACCTTACATGTTGTATTGTGCAAAATGTTTTCCTTCGTAACACATTTTAATTTTCGTTGTGCGGCAACGTAAAAAAATACTTAGATGTCATAGATTTTTTTAACGTTCGTAAGTTTTGGAATAATCCAAAGTAAGTAATCATACAAAAAGGAAGAACAATAGACGCTTCTGTTTTATTTATATCTATAAAGTATAATGATTATTGTAGGTGACGGTAATTGCGGACAATGCAGCAACTGTCGAAAAAGAGAAAACAAATAAGGATGACGAGAAAGAAGTAAGTCAATTTGTGATAAGGTTACATCGATTACCTGTTTCTTACAATCGTATCAGAAGTGAGCAATAATTTTGATAAATTACTACTTCCCTGTAAGTTTGAAAAGTTATAGCGTATTTTTAAAGCAGGTGTTGAATATTGTAAAATTCATAAGTTAAAAATTACAAAATACATGCTTTTTAACAAGTTCAGCAGTAAAAAGTGAGCAGTAAACTAAATAGAAATGATTCGTGCAAAATATTTAAATAGGCAGTAAAATAAATATGGTGCAATAATATGACTAAATGGGCAGTTATCAGTGGCCAGTTAAAAATCGGTTATAGTCGGTAAGAAATCTCCTTCTAAACAGTTTTTGACAAATGAGGCGGTAAAGGGTATGTTCCAAAACGTTTTCAGTATACTGCCGAATACAAATGACGTCATCAATTGATACTATATTGTACTGGTGTGCCGCCCCCATATTGTGTCTGATATCCGGCCATAATAAAACAACTTTTAATTGTGTGTGCGCTGAATAAAGCATGCCAGAATTTGTTTTTATTTATTCAAATACAAAAAATTATAGAATAATTGCTGGTATCTCCATTAGGAGGATGTAATGATTTTTGGAGCACAAAATGACAAAGTAATCGCCAACACTTTTCCAATATGGCGCCAATGTATGACGTCATATACTGTCCTATGTTTAGGAACGAATCACCAGTATAGCGTCGATTCATGACGTCATTTGCATTGGACAGTACACTGGGTTCTATTTTGGAACATACCCTAAACGTATCCCTTGTTAATTTCAGCGTGTGAAGTAAAAAAATAAATAATTTGTTACGGCTTTTATGATATGACTATGAAAGGAATAAATAACTTTTACTTTGATATTTTTAGTTGGTTAAAGTTTAGAATCGTTTGGTGGAATCAGTGGGGTGGCATAGTATGGGGAGAAGCGGGGACGGGCGATAAAATATTTCTTCATTTTTTAAAGTTTCTTTTTGTCAAAAATTACAAAATTACGGAGCATGAAAATTTTCTACGTAAAAATGAAATGAAAAAATGTACATTATTCAACTAACTTCACCTACTTGTACTCATAAACAGCTGAGTTCGCAGTCACTACTCACCGACGTCAGCGCCGCTATGTATTCTACAATTTTCAAGGACAGGCGGGTTATGCTTTAGTACATAGTGATCGTTCTCCTGTTCTATAACCTTCATGGTTTCCCATCTCATCTGTGAGGATTTCCGAATGCTCAAGTATTTTCGGGTGGTAAAAGAAATAACCAACTATAACTGAAAGTATTTCTGGGCACGATAAAAGCTACAATAATACAAAGGAGAACACACAATCAGGCAATAAGAGCACCCAACGACATAAAAATTAGTTTTACGAATTAAACTCAAGGGTAATAGGAAAACTGAATTATTGGATTCGTGTCGTCCACAATTCACATTCTGAGATAAATATAATAACGTAGCTGGTTACTTTTCAACTTAAATTATAATACAGTATTATTACGAATAATTTAAATAAAACTATTTTGGTGAATAATTTATCTCGTGACCAGACGCCACCGCTACTCCAACAGGAATGACCAGGGCCTTTGTAGTTAGAACATTTTTCTGTTCTATAGAAACTGGCATTGCATATTTAGTTCCACAACTCTCCAAAGGACGGCGCTGGAGTACGTTCGGAAGTTAAGTTTACGTTCGGAAGTGCGTTGTTTTAGTTAATTAAATCAAATTAAATGATCGTATCACATTGACTAAATCGACGTGATAATAATGTGAATTTAGATATTTTCACCAGAAAATGATTTAAACAACTAATTTTATTAAGATTTAGCTTCTTTAAGTCTAGTTTATTCGTTTAATTGGAAGATGGAATATTGGTGTTTTAATTTATAAACGTGACCACCCTCTACCACCATTTTGTTTGTTTTTGAATTTGACATTGGCGTTTTGTTTTTCTGACGCAACGATTGTGCTTCTTCTTCTCAATTCATCATCTTGAATGTTTTGAATTTTTTATATTTTTCCTATATTTTCTTACGACTTGGCTATTCTTGGACTTTGATTATCTTTGCTTAATATAGTGGCCCATGCACGTGAAAGGGACTTCGATTACCTTTCCTTCGGACATAGTTCGTGTAGTTTAGTGATGGCCGCGGATAAAATTTGCTGTGTTTCAGGATGTACTAAGAGCTGTGAGTAAATTTAATTATTTACAGGCTTTACCAGTCAATATATTATTTCTTCTTTCTATTTTATATATAAGTCAGTGTCACCTTGGGCAACAATGTGATACCTAGCACAGACGCACGTAGCCCAAGAATTCTGCATCACTTTTCCACCCTTAAAGCCAATATCTTGCTATGTGTACTTATAAGACTACTACTTATACTACTGTCATTACACTTTTCAAAAACGCTTCTAAAATATAAATTTTTTGTAGGTGAAGATGGCTTTATACTTCACAAATTTCCAAATTCTACAAAAGATCCAACACGCTTTTGTACACTGGTTCAAGCAGTTGGTGGAAACTTTCTGTGCTTAGATGATATGTATGTGTTTAAGTACCGAAGAATTTGTCATACACCTTTTGAATCTAAGTACTGGACCGGACTGAACATTTTACGTTAAGTAATATTGCAATACCAGCATTGCTTATGAAAGGTTAGTAAAAATTTGCATTAACATTGTAATGATCTATTCTTAATATTATGAATGTTAAAGTTAATATGGAAGTTTGTTCCTCAAATAATTAACTTTACTATCAAACATGAATAATTGAATGTATAAATTTTAAATCATTGTTAAACTATGTTCTGCAATACTAATTTTCAACTTCCATGTTGACAAAATATTATGTATGACATGCAAAGCAATTTTATAGAAAGTTTGTTATTTCTTATTAACAGTTTGATTCAAATGATAATAAAAAGCTTATAAATTAAGGCTTTTTCAAAGCTCATATGAATATCAAAATCTACACCAGTTTATAAATATTAAACATGCTCAGAGTACAACTGGAAAGAAACATGAGTTTATGTTGTAATAACAAATATATAGTGATCTAAAGATCTTTTCCAGTACTAATGAGAATATATATTACACCAACATACTATATTGTAGAATGTGTTCAATGTTTATTTTTTAATCATATTGTCCTTTAGTATCTATTTAAAGTTATGATGATCTTCAATTTGATATCCCATTCTTTCACTTCATTCAATCTTAGAATATCATATTTAAAGTTTAGATGCCCAAAGGAGACAATCAATTTTTCTATGGAGAATGGGCCCACTACAAATTTTAAAGATTATCAATGAAATGCATGTCGATTTATTCCTTATAATCCATAGATTACAATAAAATTATTAGTTTTACTGCAGCTAAACGGAGTCCTGAGAAATTAACAAATAAAATATGAATCTAACAATAACCTAAAAACAAACTGAAAGCGATTTTCTAGTAGTATTCATCGGTATTATAAGTTAAAATAGTGCACAATTGAATAATAGTACATATAAAACTAAGCTGTAGGTATATTCAGCATTTATAAATATTTTAAAATTGATGTAAAACCTTTCACTAGTTCGGGCAAAACATAGTGCCTGTCTATGCACAAATGTCGTATGGATTCTAACTTTGACATGTATTGATTGGTTGTGAGTGTAATTCTAAATACCAAGATGGCTAAGGGATAATGTCTTCAATAATAGTACATATAAAACTAAGCTGTAGGTATATTCAGCATTTATAAATATTTTAAAATCGATGTAAAACCTTTCACTAGTTCGGGCAAAACATTGTGCCTGTCTATGCACAAATGTCGTATGGATTCTAACTTTGACATGTATTGATTGGTTGTGAGTGTAATTCTAAATACCAAGATGGCTAAGGGATAATGTCTATTTATATTTATGATATTACCAACACACAGTAAGATACATTTTAAAGTGATTGTATTACGAAAAGCAAAATATAATGTAGGTAATTCTATTTATCATTGTAAATCATAATTTATTTAAGTATTCTATTAACAGTAGTAGGTGCAGAAACAGAAACCTTTTATTCAATTTAGATTATAAATAATACTTATTGAAAGTCACTTTTTTAATTTACCACTAGTTTGGAAAAAAACCTCTGACTTGAAGAGAACCAGCAAAATACCCAGTGGGTCTTTTAAAAAAAAGCCAGCTTACAATCATGTATGTCATAATTAACAACACAGAACAAATTAGAAATAGCTTGGTAGCGATCACCTTACCCACGGGTTATTGTCAGCCATAAATTCCTTTATACTATAATAACCCCTTTTATACAAACTTAATTTAATACATTTTTTGAACTTTGATGATTGACTGACATATATAGACAGGAGCGGGGTCAAGACATTATTTTAAAATGTTTTGGTTGATTAGTAAGTAGTATACATCATAATAAAATGACTAGGAATTAACATGCCTTATCTATGTTATTACACAATGATAAATAGTGAGGAAGTAAGATGTTTTAAACTGTTTGTGTAAGGATTACAAAAACACAGGCTTAATTTAAATGTATTTATTACTAGCGATGCACCTCAGCTGTGCCCTGGTGATTTATGGATCTCAACAACAGTGCCATCTACCGAGTCCAAATGTAAATATAAACCATCTAGGGATCCATCCAAACACACACAAAGATTTTCATTTAAATTGGTTGGAAGGTTTCTTATGTTTTGTCTATAACGGACATAGGTAGAAACATTTTAGTGTTAGATATATTTCTGAAGGTTTTTTGAAAATAACTTGATGGTAACATATACATTTATGATATTGTAAGCAATCAGAAGGAATTTTCAATTATAATATAAGACTGTTGTCTTCAATATCCATACACTTTTTGTCTCTGCAAGTTTTCAGCCTGCACGGCATACAGATTTGTTCTAAGCGATCCACCTGAAAAGAAGTTAATGACAATTGTAAAGGTGTCTTAACTAAATAGTAATTCTTATCAATATATTATTTTTTTCTATATTATATAGGAATTAAAAGGACATTTTTAATAATAAGAGATATGAGATAAGACTATGCCTTCAATGTTAATAAACTGTATTTACATATTTCTGTGAGCATTTTCTTATATCTGCCTTTTCATATGTTAAATAATAAAGAAATTATTATAAATTATACAGCATTAATCAGCTCCAGCTGATCAAATACAGAAGCAGTAATTATTGATTAACATCAATAATATTCAACCATGTAAAAGTTGTCTCACATTTTATTTTTACCGGTTTCATGTAGACAAAGATATTATTGTTATATTAAGTATATCTGATTCTAGATGACAAAATAATATTCCTTTGTGCACAGTGAACAACACAGCTGTCGAAACATAATAGTTTCCATTAAAAAGTGTAATGGTTGTTTCTATTATTATTAAACTTTATATTTGCTTCTAGTACAAATAATTACTACATTTTTTACACATAAATATATGTAACATTTATATTGCCTATCTACTATGGCTGGTATAAATCCAGGATCTGTGTCTGGCTTAACAAAAAAGCGATTTAGTATTAAGCAACTTGCTGAATACATAAGGTTACCTATTTCTACACAAATGCAGTTATATGAATTGCTCTTCAAAACCCTCTTTTAAGTCCCTCGACCCAAAGATTCTAATTTTCTTTTAACATTATAATAACTTCTTTTGTGCATTCTATTTATTATTTAATTTAGATTTTACTAATAAAATAAACTTAATACTTTGTCACTTTTAACAAACTAATAAGGTTCTAAGACCTGTTTATTATTTGTATTTGTTTGAGGTAAAATATACAAACTTAATAATAGATTTTCACAACCTAGAATAGGTGTAAATTAATAAACTCTTATATTCTATTTGCGAATTTTACCACAAAAACTAAAAAGAGAAAAACATACGTACTTGTGTCAATTAATATTTGGCTAACCTTTCTGATAATTGATAATATCCATATTTTCTTAAACATTAGTTTAATAATGCTTGTAAATAAAAAACTCCATTTTGTTCTTACCATAATGATGCGACTCCAACTATGTTTTATTTCACTCGAGTGAATCGAGTGAATTTGTCCAACTCCATAATCGATAGAAAATAAATTTTACCGAGTTACCGAGTTAACTCGGCGCATCGTATAGATTCAGAGGGTGCTATATAGATATTAATTTACTTGTATATATAATAAGTCGCTGCGGGTGACATCACAAGTTGTATCCAAATTCAAACTTGCATCTGGCATGTTGTAAACAAACCTGAACTTAGTTTTATTTATGATATTGATTTATAGTTTTAATTTCATGTTGCCACATATTACTTATTTATAAAGGTACATATTTAAAAATGGTTTAACTAAAGTAATCGCTGATCTCAACTCTAGTGATAAACTTTTCTGTAAATAGTTGATTTACTCAAAAACTAGTGTACAACTAGAATGACATACATACATACTCGTAAATTAACCCGAGTGGCTCGAGTCACAAAACTCTACTCGAATCGCATCTTTATCTTACGGCCAATGCAGTGTTTGTCTACAATTTAGTGATGAAATCGACTTACTAATTCGAGCAATTTATTGATATATTATGTAATAAATAAATTGATATTAGGTAATATGTATATAATGTTGTATCAATTTATGTTATATATGATATAAATTGATTATATATACTTTGGATAGTCAAATTATTAATAACATTAAGACTTACGTCATAACGTTAGAGTGATATTATTTTATAAAGATGTCGATACGCATACCAAAAATTATATATAACTACCTACTAAGCGTAGTAATAATAATTGTGTTGTATGGAAGAACAATTATAAAAATAATTTGTGAAATATTGATACAGCTTCGTTCATCTAATTTGAATTGTTTAAATCGAGTTACCTGAATTTCAACTCGAGTCGATTTTTTCCGAGTTATCACGGCACATCTCTAAGACAATAATTTTTTAAAATGTTACATTACCTTAGCCAATGATCAGAACACGAATGTCAAAACAACTAATTTTTTTTTCAGATTTCTTGTTTCCGTTTACATTTTCGAAAAATCTATAGACCATTTACTATTATAATTTGGTGTCTTTTTTTTGGTGTAAATACCATTAAGTGACGTTAATATTTCTAGTGGGCCCAAAAATGATTGTCTCCTTTGTGCAGTACTCATTTGCTTAAGAACAAAAAAGTTAGTATTTCATTTGGTCTTATTATCAAACTTAATTAATCACAAGAGAAGTTACTTGATTTGCCTCAGTCTTTGTAAAATCGACATTGCTGTAAGATCCATAACCGTTTTCAAGATATTGGATATTTAAGTTTTTTTTTATAAAAATTGTCAACTTTTTGTCAATTGTACTATTTTTTTGTAATTTGTGCCTCTTATTTTATTTTTCTTATAACTTTTGTGTAGTAGATAAGTTGCTTTATTATTTAAAATACCAAGATAAACTAAATAAACTAAATTTTATGTTATTTTATTTCGATTAATTTACTTTGTATACTGTCATTACTCATTCCCTCATTCAAGGCGACGGCGAAATAGATAGAGCTGTGCAGCATAGGATTAACGCAGGGTGCATGAAATGGCGACAGGTCACAGCCACAACGTGCGATCCCCGAATGCCAATAAGGTTGAAGGGGAAAATTTACAAATCGATCATCCGACCTGTCGTCATGTATGGAAGTGAGTGCTGGGCCGTCAAGAAGAAGGATGAAAATAGATTGCATGCTAATGAAATGAGAATGTTACGATGAATGTGTGGTGTAACAAGGATGGATAAGATAAGGAATGAGTATATAAGAGGAAGCCTGAAAGTAGCGCCGGTGGTAGAAAAGGTGAGAGGAAGCAGATTGGCATGGTTTGGGCATGTGATGCGGAGGGATGAAAGTCATGTCACAAAACGAGTGTTGAATATGAATGTGGAGGGACACACGGACAGAGGAAGGCCGAATAAAAGATGGATCGATTGTGTGAAGAGTGATATGAGAATGAAAAGAGTAAGTATGGAAATGACGGCTGATAAAGAAGAATGGAACAAGAAGATTTACTGCGCCGACCCCAGATAAGGGGAAATGGTCTAGAGAATGAATGAATGAATGTATACTGTCATTACTGCCTACTTATAATTACTGTTGGATTTATTAATTTAAAATTGTTACTTTAATGAAATATATTGATTGATCGACATTTATTTATTTATCTCTGTAAATTTTGTAGATTGCTTAATTCTTAATTTTTTTACTGGTTATGGATGTAAATTACCTGAATAAAGATGATTATTATTTTTAAATTGAGTTTTCTTTTTTATGATTTACCTTTGATTACATAATTCTGCAACTAACTAGTTTTGTGCCTATATGCACAAAACTAGTTAGTTGCAGAATTATGTGATCTTGTAAAATTAATTAAAAATAATCAGTACACCAGGGATGGGTACTATATATAGAATATATTATAGATAGATATATCGTCCGTTTAGTTCGACAACTCTACTATAGATGTCTCTGTACCACGGAATCGACTAGCAACTCTATTCCAGGTATATATAATGTACTCTGTGGGAATGACGCTCCGATGGCTGGCTCCATCTCAAAGTAAAAACGTTTCCCCTATCACTTTTCTTAACTTGCTTCTGATTGGTGCGTGTAGGAATTGTCAGTTTCAAACCAACCAATCAGAGACAAGCAGATTTACTACCAATTTGACCGGAAATACGTATTCATTTTAGCAACTTATTATTGAAAAATAGTTTGAAACATGACATTAGTATGTCATGCGATTTGACACTTCCCAGAGAGGATAGTGATCCCAGAGATAGATAAGTGATGTTCGAGAGTTACTGCTCACCGTGAACTGTTCAAACTATGTATCTGATTGCCTATTTCATTATTTTACTCACCATTTATTTATTACACTGCTTGAATAGTTTTTGAACCTGAATTGTAAGAAGAAATAACTGCTATATTATCTTTTTATTACCGTTCGTGTTTTACTGCTATAGAAATTTACAAACCACTAGAAATGTCTATATATATAATAAATGTCTGAGCAATGAGTTACAGCGATAAAGGGCCGCGGGTTCGAATCCCGCACGAAACATGTATTTGTATAGCCTACAAGTAATTGTTCCGGGTCTGGATGTTTGTCCTTGTGAAATTTATGTTTGTAAACTGCCTCCACGATACAAGAGAGAATCCTAGTGTAGGGGTAACTTTAAAATAAAAACGAAAAGAAAAGAAAAAGGAAAGAATATTAAATATCTACCCATTCATTTTTGAAATGATTATAATAACATCCTTAATATTTAAATATCAGTGGTAAATATTATTACCTATTTTTATTGGAATTGAAACACAACACTCAGAACAACAACATTAAGTGGTCGATTTGTCCAGTTTTTCACCCCATAAAAATTTATAGGGTGCAGTTATGTATACCCATCCATTCATCACAGCCTCCCACTGCCGAACATAGAGTCCTCCCACCTGAGTGGATGCTGTGGTCTATAGACATTTATATTTATCCTCAATTACGAAATAAAATGATATTCGTTGACACCCCTGAGGACTGAGATGAAATGCCTCGTTTCCATTAAAAGAGGCTCCGGTTCTCTACACTCATCATACGAAACACACTATTTTAAGTTGGTATTCTGTGAGAGCGTGATCTTACCCCGGTCGAACCGACCCATTCGTGCTACACACCTTCGTTAATGAAAATGGCTTTTTAATAACTTAATTTAAAAATCAGTAGATAATTTAATTGTTAAGAGATTGCAGTTATTCTTATATCAATTGCATTAGTAGTCTCACTAAAACTAATTATCTCACAGGTGCGGTTCAAGGAGCCCGCTACATTTGCCATTTACGGTATGGACGTGAGCAGCTTGCGCAGAATAAACCAGTACGAAAGATGAAAGAATATAAACTACTGACTTCTGCAGCGTACCTTTGAAATTTGTAATAATTGCCCATTGTGTTATTTTCATTGACTTCATAAAGTTGTTAAATTAGAATATGTACTAAAATACTTTTGAAGATGATTTGGGTTAAACTTTTTTAATTATATAATAGGTTATTTTTGTAATGCTGGCCATTAAAAAATAATATCTCTCATAAAATACTGTTGTAAAATTGTATGAGTATTGTAAAACGTACAAGTTTGCCACAGTGCGTATGTCTCGAAATTAGATGTTTTGTAATAAATCCGCTTATAAAGAAATGTGTTTCATTTAACTTTCAGAGTGTGCAGGTACAGTATTCAGTATCACTGAAAGTGGGTAGTTTTCATTTGTTCATAAAACCCGTGAGAGACCCCCGTGAGAGCAGTGGTAGCTCAGATGGTTAACGCTCGCTATAAATATAACGTGAGTAACCCGGGTTCAACCCCCGCCGGCACCAATGAAATTATTGATTGCAATTTTAAGTGCTGTTTTACCACGTGTTCGGTGGTGAAGGAAAACATCGTGAAGAAACCTACATGTCTGAAGAATAAGAACAAAAAATATTTCGAAGACATGTGAAGCTCGCCAACACGAATTGGGGCAGCGCGGCGGACACTTCCTTGCCCTAAAAACCCTCCCAGAAATGAAGGGAGGCCTGTGCCCAGCAGAGGGACGTATATAGGCTGTAACTTTACTTTTTACTTTATGAAACCTGTTGTTGCCGGATAATGTGAGTCTATTTTTACTAATTTGATCAACGAAAATTGTTTTATAGAATTCACATTTAACAAGATTATTTAAGTCTAATAAATATTTATAAAATGTGCATAAAATTAAGTAGTTTTAGTGGTAGTAGTCAAATACTAGCTAAGAATAGACAAAATAAATATGTTTGTGTCTAATGTGAACCTAGATTAACTTGGGAAAAGTAATTTTACTTAGAAAAAATATTTTATATGGTTACCAAAAATTAGGTCGGATGAAGTGTTAGTAGATATAGTCTTATTATAAACTGCTAACACCTTTCTTGTATTTTTGGTGGTTAAGAGGTAAAAACAGTAGAAAATGCGCACAAAATTAGATTTATGGCTAGTGCTGGTTATGTGTTCTTGGATAGTAAATAAACCTACATTAATACCAGAACTTATATATTGTTAATGGTACCACAAAAATAACAGCACAGGTTCTTACGCAGCAAGAGGCTAGAGTATCTTTTTTTTACAAATTGCACCGTTCGCATTCGTTATGCCAAAAGATTAATAGACGCACTGTGCACTCCCTTACGGAGAATAATAAAGTTAGTTAATAGTAAATTAAAAACAACTGCTAAATATTTTAAACATCTCTAAGCCTTGCCTATTCTTGTTAACTGTAACTAATCTATTCTCAGGTGGTTTAACTATGTTATGAGGGGTGGATTCGATTATAGTACTAGCAGTTGCTGGGACCACAGGAGTGACAGTTTATTTGCCTACTTCAATATTTTCGATGAAAGCCAGCTTTATACGATCAATACTTACACAGTGACATTTCTACCTCTCAAGTCAGTGTTTTCTATTTTCTCTAAAGAGTTGAGTGAGGACCCGTATACTATGGTTGTAAGGGGGCCATACTGTGTCATCACGAAGACAGACGTTAGAAGCCTATGCAAGATCTTTAAATGTAGACGACCACGTGTATTGAGATGCAGGAATGGGACGTAAAATTTCCATTTTCTGCTTTGAATCTGCTATAAGTCTGCAGGATTTTCGTAAACTTTTGGAGCGCAATTAGCTCACTTGGTAACCGCAGCGATTTTCCGTAAACCAGTTCTGTTGCCGAGATTTTAAATCCTCCTTGAGAGTCCCTCTCATTCTTAGGAGGATGAGCGGTAATGCTTTCGTCCAAGTATTAGAATGATATATTAGTGCTTGACGATGCATCCTTTCAACCATTCCATTGACACATGAGGTTGACAAAGACATGGATCTATTGATACATACACCATTAGTGCGAATTCGTTTTTAGTGTCTGTCCGGCATTCAGTAGTCTGAAGTCATGGGAAATGATGAGCCTGCAAGTGTTTTAAGATGACGAAGGAAGGACGATGGCTTCCTCTGGCCTTGCTACTGAGATTGGTTGACAGAAAAATCCAATAACTAATATAGGTTTGAACCCGCGACTAGACCAACGGGGCAGTCTATTATTACACGAGGCCATACATAAATATATATATATATATATATATATATATATATATATATATATGTATATATATATATATATATATATGTATATGTATATATATATAGATATATATATATATATATATATATATATATATAGAGAGAGAGAGAGAGAGAGAGGTCCAGTTACTGAAAGACTGTTAGAAATGGACTTCAGTAATCAGGCTGTTTCACAATGAAATTCATACATATGACACGCGACATGAAACCAAATTATAGAAAATAACCAAAGGTATGAGTTATGTTAACTGTAACTTAAGTTCTTGATATTATTCAGTTATGATGTCCTCCATTTCTACTGCTCACTTGTTGTTATATTGCATAAAGGTATCTAGTGGTCTCTTGTGTCTCTATTTATATAGGTCCTCGAGACCAGAAAACCAAAGTACGGGACGGTCAGAAAAGAAAAGAGGAGCACGGACAGTTACCCTGTTTGCTAACACATTTTCAACATTCATGTCATGAATTGGATTCTCCATGTTAACAGAATACTAAACATAAGGCACAACTAAATTTAATATTAATATTGACACACTAAGTTCTAATGTGATGTAATTTTACATTTAACTATTTTAGTCAAGACATACGCACAACACAATTACAAATTAACAGTATTCTAATCATATATATTATCGGTAAATAATAAAATTAATTAAACTTAAATTAAAAGTATAATACCTATTAACAAGTCTTTTATTTGGTAAGAAAAGATTGTATACTACATTATATGCAGTCAAAATTGAGTTATATTTTAAATTAAAAAAATATGCAAAAAGTAAAGATATTATAAAATAGCTTTCATGGAAATGAAATTGACTATTTTGAATGAGCATATATGAAATAATTAAAATAAGGTAGTGGTGAATATTGTGAGTTATTAAGGCTATATAATAATGAAAATTAGTACATAGTTATAAGTACCGTCCATAGATTAGAAATGGTGCTTATCAAGCCAGTACCGTCAACATACACAGTACCAATAATGAGTAACGGTATATCATTTTAACGTTATATTCAGTCAATTGGAAATTTTCTACATGGGAGAATATTTGAAAAGATTTATATCCGCAAGTAGGTACTATTCATTTTAAAATAACATTTTATTTAAGATAATCATTAAAGACCATTTACGAAACTGAAGTTAGAACGCACAAAAAACGCATAATAGCAACGCATTTTTAACTTACCGCTAAGAAAATTAAAAATTTTCAAAAATCGGGAATTTGTTGTTTTTACCTCGTTTTTCGAAAATTGAGTTTTCATCGTTTTGAGGTCACACGAAGCCTCCCTAACAATTTTAGATGGTGTCTGTATGTCTGTTTGTGTGTATGTGTGTGTATGCGGATGTATGTAAACCTCTTATAACTTTTGAACGGCTTGCCCGATTGAAATGGACTAAGCGGATTTCCAAAGTGTTTCATCAAACTTAGATTTTCTATTAATTATAACTAATTCAGACTAGTAGTAGATTTTGAGAAATCTCAAAAATAAAAATTTTGAAATTTTTTTTTTAATAACTTCTTACTACTGATTGATTCCAAAAACTAATCAACATCTAACCTCGAAAAACCACGTTGATCGCCGCCGGTCCGGCTAAAATCAGTTGATTCGTTCGTGAGAAAGAGTTAACGAAAAATTTTGAAAAAATAGTTTTTTTTAATTACTCCGATATTTCAAACACATTTTTAAACACATGTAGTAATATTAAACTTTTTCATTCATGACAGCAATAAACACATGCAAGGGCAGGGAAGTTAAGACACTATTTTTTTATTGTTCAACACTAGAGTGCGTAAAACACAAACAACACCAAATATTTTCACTAGCAATATTTATTCACCGAAGGATCTACATTCGTATTACTCTTTCCACATAACTAGAAAATGACTAGCTACGTATGTCATGCACGGTGTAGGAACTTTTTGAGTAGCTTCTAGTATCTAGAGTGAGGTTCATCGTGTTGCAAAAGGAAACTGATCCAAAATCCTTATTGGTTGTACTTCGTAGGTCACCAATTTATGGTTGGTGCTGGTACTGTATTGTACACAGTTATTGCGCGGTAACAGCCTAGAGTACTAACCTATTTTTACAAATTGTGCAGTTCGCAGCAAACGTTATGTTATGCCCAAAGACAAATAGACACTGTACTTTGGCAGAAATTAATTGAACCAAGTAAATGATTTAATTCAATATAGATTATTGTGTTATACTTATTGAAAGTCATTCTTATTTACCACTGGTGCGAAAAAAACCTCTGTCCTGGGAAGAACCAGCAAGAAACGGGACGGGACTTTTTTTAAAGCATCTTACAATTTACAATAAATTTATTTTGTACAATTTTTGAACGAAATTTTATAGAACCAGCATGGTGGCGATCACCTCATTCCCAGGGATTATTTTAATTTATGTATTCTTTTATATTATAGTAACCCTTTTTGTAAAATTTTTCTTTAATAAAACATTTAAACTTGTTTAATGGCTGATCTGAAATGCATTTCTGGGATTTTGTTGTAAAAGCGTATACATTGCCCCCTAAATGAATTACTAATTCTGTGGAGTCTAGCAACTGTTATTACAAGCTTATGTTTGTTCTTAGTGTTTAAAGTATGAAAATCTTTGTTCATAAGAAAGCTATTTATGTTTTTATGTACATACATTATTTCATTTTCATAAATATATTGCGATGCCAAAGTTAATATGTTTATTTCTTTAAATTTTTAAAAGAGACTCTTTACAATTTAAGTTATAAATCGCCCGTACGGCTCTCTCTTGCAACAAATATGACTTTAATGTCAGTCGCATTACCCCATAGCAAGATTCCATAAGACATTAGGTTATGAAAGTAACTAAAATAAACTAATATAGCAGTCTCAACATTGGTGAGATTTCTAATCTTTCTTACAGCAAATACTGCGGAACTAAGTCTGCCTGCTAATTTATTTAGATGGGGGCACCATTGAAGTCTCACGTCAATAGTGATATCAAGAAGTAATACCAGCTAAGCGTTTCAAGACAGATTTTTATGACAATATGGTAAATGTGTTAAAAATTTACTAAAAATACTAGAAAAGCGCATGCAGTTTTAAATTTGGAAATATTGATTTGTGAAAATTTGTCCGTCTGAAAATTTTAATATAATGTAATACGCTTTTAAGGGAATTTTATGATACTTTTCATAATTAAATCCCACCTTTCTTACAATACTATAACCACAGTTTATGTTGAAACTTCACGCCTTTAACGATCATGGCACCCCGGTAGCTGATTATACTCATAATGCATTTGTTGTTTTTTTTATTCTATGTCCCTGAAACAGACTTGATGGACCCTTTTTAGATTTGATCAGGCGTTATAATATTGGGAATTGTTAAATTCAAGATGTTGAAAAGACGCCCATGTTTAGCAGGGAACTTTTATAGGCTGTAATGGTAATGGAAGATAAACAGTGAAATCCGAACTATGATAGCTATGTAATTCAATTTAAGCGCCTGCGTGTTTAAATTAGCAACATTTGTACGAACTTACGTTAAGCTGTGTGACATCAAAAAACTGTTAGAAAGACGCTACAGGGTAATCTAGCTGCAGCAAGAATGGCGCTATTCGAATGAAACAGGACTACGCTTTCATAGATTAATAACTACATAAAGTTGCTGTGTAGTAAATGCTAAGTGACAAGAACCTAAAACAATGTTTACTGGTAACGAGGTATTATAATATGTTAGTACTTCATGATAACAACGCGCTTGCATTTTGATGCTTAATTGAATATAGATGTGTCTTTTGGGCCTAGAATCCACTAACCATGAGGTTGACTGTGTGCTTTTTTTGCTGTGCTCCTATAAAAATAATAAGTTACAACATAGGTACTTAATATTTTTATAAAGAATAAAATTCAGTAAATTATGAAAAATAAAAAAGAATTCTTGACAATACAATACAAAAAACTTTGAGTTTTAGTTACAGATTTTACTTTTAATTTTGTTATATTAGTAGTATAGTTGTAGCACGAATGAGTCGGCTCGACCGGGGAAGGACCACGCTCTCACAGAATACCAGCGTAAAATAGTAGCTTAATGCTGCTGTATTTCGTATGGTGAGTGTAGAGAACCCGAGACCCTTTTTACTGGAAACGAGGCATTCCATCTTAGTCCTCACGGGTGACAACGCATCTGCATTTTGATTCGTAATCGAGGATAGATGTAGATGTCTATGGGCCACAGGAACCACTTACCATCAGGTGGACTGTGTGCTCGTTTGTCACCCTATCCTATAAAAAAAAAGCTTATTGGAAGCACCAACGTTCTGAGAAGTCTGCAGTTTGTGATCATAATATCCTAGACGGTTCCCGCTACTACATGAGATTTGATAGATCACTAATCCTCCGGACAGCAGATCGATTCCTACTAGGGATGATACGTGAGACTATTAAATTTAAAAATCATCCTAATTTCAATAGAGAAGAAGGTTGGGTATAATTAATAAAATTAAAAGTTAACCCAAGGATACGTAAGTAACGTATGCTTGTGTTTACTTTTAACGTATTGCGTAACATATTAATTCATTCTGCGTTGATCTGACCATAAATAATAATAAAAAAGCTGATGGGGTTAACACTGATATCGGGACGTCAGTAACCTCAGTCACCCTTAACCAACCGAAACGTCAGGAATTAAATAAAATCAAGTAAATTAAACGCGATAAAATCCATAAGAGTAGTTTTAATCTACTATTATATTTTATTGTAATGTAAAATACTATAATTTGTTTAAACCAAAAATTTAGTTTCTTTACAAAAAATTGTTTAGTATTGTTTAAATTTCATAGCCACCCTGTTATCAATCTAAAGTGACACATCTAACAGTTTCATCTTATTTTTTCGTAACTATAAACAAGCACACAGCTCACCTGACGGTATATTACGCTGTGGCCCAGTGACACCTTTCTTAGTTTTATGTCGATAATTCAAAGGTATAGTTATGAAATTCATTAATTTGTCGCTAATATAAAAATTAGCTGAAAATTCGAATTTTCAACATAGATTAGTTTGAAGGAAAAAAGGGAAGAAAAGAAAAAATTGTGGGATATCAATTAAAAGTTTCTTAAAGGATTTAAAAAATAGTTAATACTAGGCTGCACTAAAAGTATCGGGAATGGAATATTTCCACTGTTCCTGTCATATTAAAATCTTTTTAATTGAAAACTCCTTGGTTTTAAAAATCGAATACCATTTATTTATTTAAAAAAAGATTCTCGGTCTTGTCACAAGGTTTTGTCAAACTTGTTTAGTCGTTGAGAAAATGGAATTGACTCGAGAAAATTCGAGAGCGATGATTTATTATGACTTTCGAAGTGGTTTAACACAAAAACAGTGTGTTGACTGGATAATTTCTGCATTTGGTGATGAAGTCCCATCCAAAACCACAATTTATCGCTGGTTTGCTGAATTTCAACGTGGACGTGTCAAGCTCAGTGATGATCCCCGTCAAGGTCGTCCAAAAACTGCAGTCACCCAAGAAAACGTTGATGCTGTGCGTAAGTTGATTGAGGAAGATCGACATGTGACATACCGCGAAATTCAGGCAACTTTAGACATTGGTAAGAGTTAAATACAAATAATCTTGCATGAACAATTAGGTGTAAAAAAAGTTGTTTTCCCTATGGATACCGCATTCGCTCCGTGAAGAGCAAAAAGCGGCTCGCGTTACTTGGTGCGTCAAAAAGATTCCACGCAGAATCCTCAAATGCTGTATACAATATCGTATCAGGCGCCGAATCCTGGATATACGCGTACGAACCCGAAACAAAAAACCAGTCACGAGTTTGGGTGTTCGAAAATGAGTTAAAGCCAACAAAAATTGTTCATTCACGGAGTGTTGCAAAAAAATGGTGGCCACGTTTGTCTCCAAAACCGGCCATGTTACGACTATTCCTCTTGAGTCCCTCAAAAGAAAAGAATCAAAGAACGGTTAATGCAGAATGGTATACTAGCATTTGTTTGCCACGGGTCGTTTCTGAACTCCGTAAAAAGAACTGCAACCGCCGCATCATTCTACATCACGACAATCACGACATTCTCACACCGCATACAGAACAAAAGAGTTTTTAGAGCAAGAAAATATAGAATTATTAGACCATCCGCCGTACAGCCCCGACATAAGCCCTAATGATTTCTATGCTTTCCCTAAAATAAAGAACAAATTGCGTGGACAGAGATTTTCATCACCTGAAGAAGCTGTGGACGCCTACAAAACGGCGATTTTGGAGACCCCAACTTCTGAATGGTATAATAGTTGCTTCAATGGTTGGTTCCATCGTATGGAAAAATGTGTCAAATTTCGCGGAGAATACTTCGAAAAGCAATAAATACATTTTTAAATAGTAATGTTGTGTCACTTCATTGATTCCCGAAATTTTCAGTGCCGCCCTCGTATTTATGTGTTTCATTTAACGATTCACTTTAAATTTTATACAAAAACTTAAGTTTCATCATCATCATCATTATTACAGCCCTTCACAAGTCCACTGCTGAACATAGGCCTCCCACAAGTAATGCCACAAAGCACGGTCCTGAGCCACCTGCATCCATTGATTTCCTGCATGTCTTGCCAGGTCGTCACTCCATCTAGTGGGGGGTCGCCCTACACTACGCCTACCGGTACGAGGCTGCCACACGAGAACCGTTCTTCCCCATCAGTT
This sequence comes from Parnassius smintheus behrii, assembly GCA_036936625.1. Classification (NCBI taxonomy): domain Eukaryota; kingdom Metazoa; phylum Arthropoda; class Insecta; order Lepidoptera; family Papilionidae; genus Parnassius; species Parnassius smintheus. The sequence goes on from JAUPFT010000024.1 coordinate 27,909,777, forward strand.
ATCGGTTCTTCGAGCTATATGGCCGGCCCATTGCCACTTCAGCCTACTAATCCATTGGGCTATGTCGGTCACTCTGGTTTTACTGCGGATATCCTCATTTCTGAGTCTATCAAGCAGAGAAACTCCGAGCATAGCCCTCTCCATAGCTCGCTGAGCAACTTTGAGCGTCCTCATACGGCCAGCAGTGAAGGACCACGTCTAAGAACCGTAAGTCATCACCGGCAACACGCACTGGTTTTCAGAGATTGAGGTATACCTGACGAGAAGATGTGTCGTAATTTCCCGAACGCTGCGCAGCCGAGTTGAATCCGTCGATTGAACTCTCGGTCGAAGTTGGACTTACCTAGTCGGACTATTTGTCCCAGGTAAACGTACTCGTCAACAACTTCGAGCATAGTGCTCCCAACACCTACCGGCATAGGTGTGACATGGACATTAAACATGATCTTTGTTTTGTCCATGATCATCTTAAGACCTATCCATTGGGAGACACCATTGAAGTCATTGAGCATAGTGCCAAGGTCCTCCAGCGATTCTGCCATAAGGACTATATCGTCGGCAAATCGAAGGTGAGTGAAGTACTCGCCATTGATGTTAATACCGTATCCTTTCCAGTCCAGTAGCTTGAAAACGTCTTCCAACGCAGCGTTGAAGAGTTTCGGTGATATAACATCACCCTGTCTTACACCTCTCTGCAGTTGGATAGGTTTCGAACTTCGGTTCTGTACTCGGATAGCCATCGTAGCCCTACTGTACAAACACTTCAGCACTTCGATATACCGACAATCAACTTGGCACCGCTGAAGGGACTGTAGCACCGCCCAAATTTCGACGGAATCAAAGGCTTTCTCATAGTCCACATATGCCATGAAAGTGGCAGATTGTACTCTTCGGTCTTCTGTACAATCTGCCGCAAGGTATGTATGTGGTCTATGGTACTGAAGCCTTTTCGGAAACCGGCTTGTTCGGGAGGCTGGAAGTTGTCGAGTCTGCGTGCGAGACGATTCGTAATGACTCTCGAAAACAGCACTTAGACGCATCTCAGAAGGGAAATCGGTCTGTAGTTCTTCAAGAGAGCGTTGTCGCCTTTCTTAAAGAACAAGACCACCGCGCTTCTGCTCCACGCCTCCGGAGTAGTGCCACAATGGAGAACGAAATTGATGAGCTTCTGAAGGACTTCAAGTACCGGTGTTCCACCCGCTTTCAGAAACTCCGATGTAATTCCATCCTTGCCCGGGGCCTTGTGGTTTTTAAGGTGGTGGAGAGCCGTTCTAATCTCGCTCAGACTGACGTCCGGGATATCATCGGAATAGTGTTGGATAATACTTGCTCTTGGATCGTTACTCACACTTGCGTGTGGCTCCAACAATGATGTGTATATAGAACCTCTCAATCTCACTCAGAATCTCAGGTGTCCCGGAAACGATATTGCCACACTCGGTCTTCAGCTTTGACAGTTGGCTCTTTCTGGCAGACAGATCTCTGGCAAAGACTTTGGAGCCCTGGTTCCGCTTGATCGCTTCTTTAATACGAGCAGTATTAAAGTTGCGTAAGTCTCGCCGCATGCATTTGGAAATCTGTCTGTTCAGTTGCCTGTATGCTGTCAAATCTGTCGATTGTCTGTGTCGATTGCAGCCTCATCTCCCGTCTAACAGCCATGAGATTAAGAGTGTGATCGGAGAGTTTTTGTGTTCTTCTGCGGTGGGTCTTGCAGAACTAAGCTCCGAACGCATGGACAGTTTCCACGAGCTTGTCATTCATATCGTCCACTGCATTGCAATCCTCTAGGCACTGAAAGCGGTTATGTAACTCGAGCTAAAAGGTTTCGGGATTCTGGATTAGAGCACGAGGGGGACGGAGCGTTGACTTCATTAGACGAGACCTCTCCAACTTAACTTTTAGGTTCAGTGTGCCTCTAACCATTCGGTGATCGCCGCCAGTTTTCACCCTTGCGATCACTGAGACATCACTGAACAGTTGGCGTTTGGTCGTCGTAATGAAGTCAATCTCATTTTCTGTCAAACCGTCGGGGCTCGACCAGGTCCACTTCCAGTGGGGCCGCTTCTGAAAGAAAGAGTTCATCATAAAGAGACCCTCTTTCTCCATAAAGTCGGCCAGCTGCTGGCCCCTTCGCTTCCGTTGCCCTACTCCAAATTTCCCTACCTTCAGCTCACCGCTTTCTCTTGTGCCTAGTTTTGCGTTGAAGTCTCCCATCAACACCGTGTAGTGGGTTTTGGAGGAATGCATGGCTCTGGAAATATCCTCATACATTTCCTCCACCTCCTCATCGGGATGTGCCGAGGTTGGTGCGTAAACCTGTATGACCTTCAGCGAATACCGTTTGGTGATTCTGAGTATCAGGTACGCGACCCTCGTCGACACACTCCCAATCTTTACAACGTTGTTGACGAGAGACTTGTGGACGATAAATCCGACACCTCCTTGGGACAGATGGTAGCCCTCCCGGTGATAGAACAAGTTGCCGGACTCGAGGATTACCGTGTCCTCCCCCTCTCTTCGGACCTCGGATAACCCAATAATATGCCAGCGCAACTTGTCTACCTCTTCTTCCAACTCTAGTATCTTCTCGTCAGTCCTCAGGGTGCGTGCGTTATATGTTGCCAGGTCGAGTCGTCGTAGGTGGCAACCGAACCTGCACCGGAGATTCTTAGCACCCCCTGCCCCGCCATTACCACGGTCGCCACCGTAGCCAGGAATAGGGCCGGGGGGGACTGGGGGCAGATTTTTTTGGGTCGTTATTCATATTTGCCATAGTTGCCATGCTTGGCGAGCGGGTTGGCAAACGCAGTTTTTTATTATATCACAGTTGTTATCAGGAAGATGCTGCTGGCCATCTCCTGCCTGTCTCCTTCTGTCGCCTCTTACGACACCCACGGGAAGATATGGGGTAGTGGATATTCTCAACCGCCACTACACGGCACTGAAGCTAAAACTTAAGTTTAACAGTATACTAATAAATAAAATTGAAGTGTAGTAATATAAAAATAACAGCTTTTTACAATATACTTTTGAAAGTATTTATGGTATACTTATAACAAAAACACAATTTTTAAAAATCTTTCTGTTTGTTCCGCGTAATCTCCGAAACGGCTGGACCGATTTCGACGGGACTTCCCCTGATGTTATAAGGAGTAACATAGGCTACTTTTATTTAAAAAAATATATGAGTTAGTATACTTAACAGTGGTAGAGCCATGCGGCAGCTTTGCTGTTGCACGTATGGGCCGGCTCAAACCGGGGTGGTACCACGACCTCACAGAATACCGGCGTGAAGTGGAAGTTCTGCTTCCGCGTTTCGTCTGGTGAGTGCAGGTGGCCGGAGGCCCAAATCCCCCCCCCCCATCAACATGGTAGCGGAATTAAATAAAGATAGACTACCCCAGGAGGGTACCAGCACCCCTGGAGAATCCCTCGCTGAGCATCCACGACCATGTTTCTCCACTTCTGAGCGTGGGTGCTCAGGCTGCCCCGCGTATTCTGGGGGGGGCGAAATTCCGCTCAAGACTACAACTGCTCGGGGCAAACGGAGCAACAAGACCAAGGCGACCCCTGCCACGCTGTCCGTGAATTTCTGCAATATCAGGGGACTTCACTCTAACCTAAACGCCGTCCACTACCATCTCGAGACGGCGAGGCCGGCTCTGCTCTTTCTGACCGAGACGCAGGTGTCCTCTCCGGCTGATGTTTCGTATCTCTCCTACCCGGGGTACAAACTGGAACACTCCTTTGTGCCTCGGGCTGGAGTTTGCGTTTACGTCAGAGAGGACATCTGTTCTCGACGCCTCGGCAGACTTGAAGGTTCGGACCTGTCCATCCTTTGGCTACGCGTAGACAGCGACGACCATCCGCGCGTCTACGGGTGCCTCTATAGGTCCCACAGCGGTAATGCCGAAACAGACCGACTCTTCGACCACGTCCAAATGGCTGCAGATTCGTTGCTACAGCAGATCCCCTCCGCAGAGATCGTGATCCTCGGCGACTTTAACGCCCATCACGCCGAATGGCTTGGTTCACGTTTAACCGATCATGCGGGGAGATCTGTTCATGATTTTGCCTTGGCATATGGTCTGACACAACTGGTTACTTCGCCTACGCGGATTCCAGATGTGGAGGATCATGCACCTTCCCTGTTGGACCTTCTGCTGACCTCTCACCCGGACGGATATCAGATTTCCGTCGACGCCCCTTTAGGCTCCTCGGACCATTGTCTGGTCCGGAGTGTTGTGCCACTCACGCTGAGATCGCGGTTGCATTCTGCAGGCTGCCGCCGTGTTTGGCACTATAGGTCAGCCGATTGGGATGGGATGCGGTCTTTCTTTGCATCCTACCCTTGGGGGCGGGTTTGCTTCTCGCCGGATGATCCCAACGTTGTTGCGGATTCTGTTACTGATGTGGTACTTCAGGGTATGGAACTTTTTATTCCTTCCTCTGTGGTGCCCATTGGAGGCAAATCTCAGCCATGGTTTGGTCGCTCCTGTAAAATAGCATCATGCTATAAGCAGGAGTGCTACCAAGCCTGGGTTGATGCATCAGCGTCCCGGGATGTAAACACCAGCGCTCTAAAAAAGAAGTATAATTCCGCCTCTAGGTCCTTCAAAAGAGTCATTGCCAAGGCAAAGTCAGAGCACATAGGCAGAATTGGCGAGAAACTAGTTCGCCTTCCTTCTGGAACCCGTGCATTCTGGTCTCTCGCCAAGGCTGTCCAGGGGAATTTCTGTCAGCCATCTCTTCCATCTCTGCACAGGGAGGACGACTCACTGGCCCATACTGCAAAGGAGAAAGCCGATCTTCTAGGCTCCTTCTTTGCGTCTAACTCGACTCTCGATGACGGGGGGAGTACGCCGCCGACCATCCCGCGGTGTGAGTGCTCCATGCCGGAAGTGCAGTTCACACAGCGCTCGGTTCGCAAAGCACTCCTCTCCCTGGACATCCACAAGTCGAGTGGGCCTGACGGAATCCCCCCAATTGTGCTGAGGACGTGTGCTCCAGAGTTGGCACCGGTTTTAACGCGTCTTTTCCGGTACTCCTACTCCCTAGGCGTAGTCCCAAAATCATGGAAGACTGCTTTCGTCCACCCGATCCCTAAAAAAGGCGACCGCTCAGACCCGTCCAACTACCGGCCAATCGCCATCACCTCCTTGTTCTCCAAAACAATGGAGTCCATTGTAAACTGCCAGCTCATGAGGTACCTTGAGGATCACCAGCTGATTAGTGACCGCCAATACGGTTTTCGCCGTGGTCGGTCAGCTGGTGATCTTCTGGTCTACCTCACTCACAGATGGGCGGAGGCAGTAGAGTTCAAGGGGGAGGCATTGGCCGTTAGTTTGGACATTGCGAAGGCCTTCGATCGGGTTTGGCACAAAGCGCTTCTTTCGAAGCTCCCTTCCTATGGGCTTCCCGAGAAATTGTGCGATTGGATCACCAGCTTTCTTGCAGATCGGAGCATCAAGGTCGTTGTAGACGGTGCAAGCTCCGATTGCAAGCCTATTAATGCTGGTGTTCCACAGGGCTGCGTGCTATCGCCAACGCTGTTTCTTCTGCATATCAATGATATGTTGCATACCCGTAGCATTCATTGCTATGCAGATGACAGCACTGGTGATGCTCTTTACACCGGCCGAGCCAATATTTCTCGGGAAAACGTCTCCGAGTGCCGGGACAAACTTGTGTCTGAAGTCGAGTCTTTGCTGAACAGAGTCTCGGATTGGGGACGACTAAATCTAGTCCAGTTTAACCCCCAGAAGACACAAGTTTGCGCGTTAACCGCTAAAAAGAACCCCTTTGTCGTATCCCCTCAGTTTCAAGGCACTTCCCTTGTTGCCTCAGCCAGTATCGGAATCCTCGGCGTCGACATATCGAGTGACGTGCAGTTTCGTGGTCACTTGGAGGGGAAGGCCAAATTGGCCTCTAAAAAGCTTGGCGTGCTCAGCAGAGCGGGGCAGTATTTCATGCCGGCACACCGCCTGCAACTTTACAAGGCGCAGGTTCGACCGCACATGGAATACTGTTCCCATCTCTGGGCTGGGGCTCCCCAGTGCCAGCTCCTTCCACTTGACCGCATCCAGCGCAGAGCGGCTCGAATCGTCGACGACCGAGTGCTTTCCGATCGGCTCGATTCACTGGCGTTGCGAAGAGATGTTGCATCTCTTTGCGTATTTTATCGCATCTATCACGGGGAGTGCTCTGAGGAATTGTTCGGATTAATCCCAGCCGCCAAATTTCGTGAACGCACGACACGGCAAACGTCCCGATACCATCCACACCATCTGGATGCTTGGCGGTCCACCACTGTACGTTTCACAAGGAGCTTTCTTCCACGTACAACCTCTCTGTGGAATAGTTTATCACCGGCGATTTTTCCGGACCGATACGACCTGGGGACCTTCAAGAAAAGAGCTTACTCCTTTCTAAAGGGCCGGCAACGCACCCGCAATTCTCCTGGTGTTGCGGTTGATCATGGGCGGCGGTAGTCACTTAACATCAGGTGAGCCGCATGCTCGTTTGCCCCCTCTTCTATAAAAAAAAAAAAAAAAAAAAAAAAATGAGTACCGCCCAAAAAAAATTAAAACCTTAAGTTATGCATGGGCAAAGCTGCGGGGAATAACTAGTATTAAGCTGAAGTGAAACAGGAATATATTCTACTCACTTATTTATATTAATGCAATTTACTCACATGAGATGCAATAAATATCTATTAGAGTATTGCTACAAACATTCATTTCATGGTCTGCCCGGAGTGTTGGGGCTATCTGGGTCATCCATTTGCGTTGTAGGCTGTTACGTAAAACTTGTAGCCAACACTGTAATAAAATTTATCCTGTGTCAATATGTATACTTATGACTACCGTAAGCAGTAAATCCTCTTCATTTATAAAGAAATCGACTTCATCTAGGGGCCTTCTTACAGACATTATTATGATAATATAATAATGTCTGTAAGAAGGTCCCTAAATAAATATAAATAAAAGTAGTCGCTTCGTATTTTTATAAGCTCTTTTAAAAAAATCTTAACTCCTTTCAGGGCGACCAGTTTGAGCTCAGATGGCTAGATTTCCACGGAGCCATCTGAGCAGAAAACGATTATAGTGCCCGAGTGTGTGCTCAAGCACATATGCACTTTCTATTCTCTTACTCTCATAGTCCGATGGGTAATTCGACAAGACTGGAGAGAGAAGTTCTCTCCCCAGTTTTGTATAATGTGGGCCGTAAAAAAACCCCCTGTTCATTCTGTACAAGTGGCTGAAATAAAGATGCGTCGGTTGTGCGGAGTAACAGAAGTAGACATAAATAGCAACGAGTACTTTTGCGAAAGCATTAAAAAAGCAGGCAGCGATGGTTGGTGTATGAGCACTTAAAGCGTCGACCTTCATAACTACTGCGGAAATATTGAACATCTATAGATCAACTGCCGAGCCGTGGTAGCTCAAATGGTTAACGCTCGCTGTAAATATCACAGTACGCGAGTAACCCGGGTTCTATTCCCGCCGGCACCAATGAAATTGTTAATTGCAATTTTAAATTTACCACGTGCTCGGCGGTGAAGGAAAACATCGTGAGGAAACCTGCATGTCTGAGGAATAAGAAAAAAACATTTCGAAGACATGTTGAGAACTATGACAATACGCATTGTGCAGCGCGGCGGCCACTTCCTTGCCCTAAAACACTCTCAGAAAAGAGGGGAGGCCTGTGTCCAGCTGTGGGACATATATAGGCTGTAACTTTTATAGATCAACTGAGATCACAGCACTTGAAAGTAGAAGATGGTACGTTGGACATCGCAAAACTGGAAGCGGAAAATCAGAAATACAGAAGCCAGAGAGAAACAGGGGACAGAAAGAGAATCGAAATCGAATTTTTTTAATGTAAGAAATGTTATGTTGATCATATGTATGTTAACATCATCATTTTTGATACAGTTCTTCACAAGTGTGCAGCTAAACAAGTCTCCGTTGAGAAATCCGCAAATGGCGAGCGGCTCGAATCGTTGACGATCGGGTTCTTTCCGATCGACTCGATTCACTGGCGCTGCGATGAAATGTTGTATACCTTTGCATTTTCTATCGCATTTACTACAAGAGTACTCAGAAGAATTGATCGGATTAATTTCAGCCACCAAATTCCACCAACGTACATCGCGACAAAATTCCCGATAATATTCACACCATCTAAATGCTTGGCGGATGACCACTGTGCGTTTTAGTAGGTGTTTTATTACTCACACGACTTCTTTGTGGAATCGTTTACCATAGGTGATTTTTCGAGACCGATACAACTAAAGAACCTTCAAGAAACGAGATTACTTCGTTTTGAAAGGCTGACAATGCATCTCCGATTTCCCTGGTGTGGCAGTTATTCACGGATGGCGGTGCTCGTTTGCCCACATCTCTATAAAAAATGCCACTGAACACAGCCATTCAATCAAGTCCATCTCATAGGATTTCTGCAAATGTCGTCACTCCACCTAATGGATGGCAATCTTACACTTTGCGTACCGGTAATAATGAATTAAGTGATGAATTCGCCATTGATATCGCTCATACCGTATTTTAAACCAACCTAGTAGCTTGAAGCGTACCATGTATTGACGGTGTAAGAATATCCACTACACTATATTACTGTTACGAGCTTGAGGTTCGTGAAAATAAAACTTGCCGATAGAATTACCAAAATTTACTCTTTGATTCACTTTACACTAATTAAACTTAAAACACTAAAAATTAATCGCACTGATTCACTTTATTCCGCTCCGAAGCTTCGCTTGTCTCTCCAAATTCAATACTTCCCTGATCGCACCTTGCAGCGCCTATAAATACACATTAGCACCGAAACATCCAGAACATTCAAGTAAATACGCGCACCAATCGACAACTAGTCCCTGACACTAGATGGCGCTAGTGCCGGGTACATGACGTCAACTTAGGCGCGCAACATTACCATCCCGTGGGTGTCGTAAGAAGCGACAGGGGGAAACAAATCAAGAGATGGGCAGCAGTATCTTCCTAATAACGACTTAAAATAAAAAAAAACTGCCACGCTGTAGCTATATTATCGTAGTAGCACGAATAGGTTGGCTCAAAAAAGTTAGGATCACGCTCTCACAGAATAAAAGCCTAAAATAGTAGCTTAATAATGTTGTTTTATATGGTGAGTGTAAACCAGAGACCCTTTTTACTAAAAACGCGGCATTCCACCGTAGTCATCAGGGGTGACAACGTATCTGCATTTTAATTCTTAATCGAGGATAAATGTACGAGTAGATGTATATGGGTCACAGCATCCATTTAACATTTGTGTACTCATTTGTCACCCAATATTATTAAAAAAAACGAACCCGCTTACCAAGTGTGGCAACTATGCCTAATATCCCCCCCATTGGGGCAATCTGTCTGGGAGGCCTATGTTCAGCAGTGGACCTTAATAAGCTGTAACGGCAAATGCAATTTAAAAAAACGGTAAAAAGCAGAAGCAGACATATAGGATTCCACATTTTACGCCTGGAGTAAAGATATGGATATACCGTCATCTATCGAAAGCCATAATATATTCTGGCATTTTCTAATGTCGCTATAACGACACCCATATACATAATTTTATGTTATCGTTTAACTTCGTATATGGTTTTTGCACCTTTTTGTTCCGATAAGTCTTTATAATATTAAAAGTTTAGAACCAGTTGTGAACTTTTATATATTGATGAAATTGAAATGAATGGTCAATATAGTTAGTGATGATCTTGTCATTTACGTAATTAATCCCTACTTATTATCAATACTCAATTGTGTAAAGGCTGCTGTGTACATGTTTATTTTGCAATAATCGGCCAAATTTGCAGAGAAGGTTCAGAATAAGTAATGTAGTTGAATGGTGAAAGAAAGATAGTTAAAAAAAATCTGAAACATTCTGTCCTTTTTATTTTTAAATTCAAAATATATGGTAAGGCACTATTTTAACTGATTTTATTGCGAACGCACTCATTCGTAAGGCAAAAACGTTGTTGCCCATAAATCACATTTAATTTGGGATAATTTCAATTAAAATTAGAGGTCTTATTTAGTCGTATTTAAAAATAACTGCAATAGTGGTATATCATTATTTATATATTTGAACTTAAGTTTAAAATTTGGCTACTCTTTGAAAAAAACCCTGTATATTCGATTCAATGTCTAGCTTTCAACTTCATTATAGTCTGTTACGAATTACGTCTAGGAGGATACGTAAATACTATAAGCTGTCATACTATCAATGGTAATATTTCACGGTGTCATATGCGTAGGGGTGGTCTGTGATAGAAGAGCCAGCCCGTAAAGTTAACTTTATTGATACATTGCGATGATACAATGACACGGCAATTATTTTAACGTTACATACAAACGTATTATCATCCAAATATGCACATACATTTAGATAAAATTGAAGTGTATGCCTTTAATGTATAAAAGAAAGAAGAAAGGAGCTTACTACTTTCTAAAACGCCGGCAACGCACCTGCAACTCCCCTAGTGTTGCGGATGTTCATGGACGGCATTGTAGCACGAATGGCTCGGCTCTCTCACAGAATATCAACGTAAAATAGCACCTTAACGCTGGTGTGTTTCGTATGGTGAATGTAGAGAACCGGAGACCCTTATTAATGGAAACGAGACATTACATCTTAATCCTCACGGGTGCTAACGCATCAGCATTTTGGTTCGGAATCGAGGATAGATGTAGATATCTATAGGCCACACTGGTGCCCGCTTATCACCTATATCCTATAAAAAACGTGGCCCACAGTTCTCAGTAACCATAACGCTTGTTTGCCACCATTGTATAAAATATCAATATCATAGAATTGTTTTATTTTAGTAGAGAAATGGTATAGCGTAGGGTAGGCGTTATCTGTCTATCTATTAAGAAGTTAAAGCAAAATCAATCAGTCAATCGCTCTAGGCCACTGCTGCTTCACGACAACGCAAGACCACACACTGCACAACAAACAACCACTAAGTTAGATGAGCTACAATTGGAAGTCTGCAACATCCATCGTACTCCTCTGACCTTGCTCTAACAGATTACCATTTTTTCTGGAATTCGGACAACTTCTTACAAGAAAAAAATTCAACTCCGACGCGACAGTCCAAACCGCCTTCAAAGATTTTATTGATTCTCACCCCCATGGTTTTTTTGTTGTTATCTATGCAAAAGTGCATAGATAACAACGGTGCGTATTTTGGTTAATTAAATATATTTTACAAAAAATATTGACATTATATTCCTCCCGTACCAAACGCCAATTTCATATAAAAAAGACCTATTAATACTCAAAACTACCAGCGCATGTAAGATGCAGTTCTCATTTATTTTGGGAAAATCCAGTAGATCCAGACGATTCAATGTACCCTGTTATATTAGTGTATTAAAGCAGTGTAATAAATAGAGACACATTTTACCTAATATTATTATTGTGCTAAGTACATAATATTTTGTTTAATCATAATGCATTCTTTCATAAGCTTTTTCCCATGATCGTCATTAAAACCGCGGGCGACGGATCAATATGTTACGGTCAAATTCTTCTCAATAAGTTTTGCGGCAATAATTTAAAATCTCACTTTTAAACCTCACATCTCTTTCTAGCACATGATCGCAGATTATACCTTGCTCTTTCTTAACGAGTCTGTAACAGGATTGCGTGACGTCACAGTCCCCTTTAAATGAAATCAAAGACAAATCCTTGAACTGTCAAAGCCGCTTAGCGACTAACATTTCAGATGTGTACGAGTTGTCTCGCAAATTGGCGGTAAAAACGAGCCGAGCGGGGCTCTGTTGGTACATAATAATTAGGGGAAAATCTTACATAGGAGTAATGCGGACGCATCGTAGGGTATTTGTAGATGTTGCAATTTATTTTTAAATTTCATATAAGTCAAATATTTCGACCACTTTTTATAACTATTTACATAACTTAAAACATTAAGGGGAGTAGAATTCATTAAAATGTTCTAATTGTATTTATTTTAATGCACTTATTTAACTCATTATAGTTAACTATTACAATAGAGGGTGATGAATGACACATGCGTCCAGTGAACACTGTACTTGTGAAAGGTCTGCTCGCGTTTGTAACCAATTTATTACCTTTAACTTTCATAATTTTTTGTTTGTTGTGGAATTTTATTACATAACATGCTTTGATTATCTATGGATATATTCCTTAATTTTGATTATGAATCATATAATCATTGGTCTTTAAAATTGATAAAAAGGAAAATTGTTGCTGAATATTTTTCGCAATTTTTTTCTAGACATAAATCTAACTCTAACTCTAAATTAGTTCTTTTCTAGCAGTGAATGAGAAAGTTTGCTAAATTAGTTCAATAATATTGGAAAGTGTATTAGTTTATTCCTTGCATTGTAAGCAATTAAAAGGGTCTCAGTTAAAACTCAAGTGTAAAATAAATAATTGTCGTCCCAGAAAATATGATTAAGCGATCAAATCTTAAAACCTCTTGTTGTAGCTTTCGTTGCAAGCGTAGATTCTCACCCCTTATGCATTTTTATTTATGTGCAAAGCGGTGCTTTTTTTGTTTATTTTCATTTTGAGATACTGCCGACTGGTTTCTGTACAAAAAATTATTTTTCAGAGAGTTGTAACATCTGCAGTAAAGATACGCTAGAATATAATGAAATAACTAACCTCTAATAATGTTCCTACTAATATTGTAAAGAAAATTTTATAGTATCTATCCAAATAAATAAAATTGAAGTATCTGTTTGTAATTTTAAAGAAACAGCTTTTTACTAAATGCAGTATATATGGTACTTTTAATCTATAAATAAAAAAACATATTAAAGTTTGACTAACGAAATTTTAATTTTTACGTCAAAAAATATTTTCATTTCTTTTACATTATACCTAAGGTTATTTAAAACAGCAAACACATCATTTGTAATATTGGATTTTTCTTTCCTTTTTACACAATTTCAAGATTGACTTGATATCTTTAACTTTAGACGTCTATGGTCAAAGAGTCATTTTATTTAGTACGCAACAGCAACCCAAGCAAGTTAATCTAATTATAATATTCATTCATATAATAACTAAGCAATTATTAAAAAAAGCTTTTAATATCTTCTCCTCATACCGAATTAATTTATTAAGCATATATTCAATATCCGTATACTGTGTACGGTCTTAAAAGGTATATTGTTTTGGTCCTTCGAGTCAGATTTAAGCCATGATATGATATAACATCTAGTATTAAGTTACTTAATAAATACGACTACAAGTTTTAGATCTTTTCTGTGAGTGAGTTTGAGACTATTATTAATGGCGGAAAAATCATTCAAAATACGGAAACCCAATCTAACTATCAAGAAAAGCTTCCCTTTTGAAAGCGCATTTTTACAAACCATATTATGTCGTGCAATTACTTAAAAGCGCTTAGGATAATGATGTTGATGAGGGTTAATATTATTATAATCACGCTTCTTTCACAATAGATTAAAAGGCATTAGGATTTATTACTTTTATATCATAATTAATTACGAATAAAATACATTCTGAAAATACTAAAACTTTAATTTAAAAGTATTGAAAAAAGTCTTAAAATATTGAGTGTAGAAGCATATCAAAATAAGGAATAGATCAAAAAAGGTCATTCATAAATCAAACAATTCAAGATTTTGAGGATTTATTTGATGTAGTTAAAACGGAAATAACAAATACTTTAATTATAGAAAAGAAGGATATATGTTTCAAATAAAACCAAAGTCAAACCATAAAACACGAGTTATTTACGGCGTTAGCAAGTTATTATACTCTGCCTGAATTATAGATACGACGCATGCATTAGTTTTCATATTCACTTTTATCCTGTATACGTATTTCTATTGTTAAACTTTAACGAGTTTTATATATTGGATGAACAGATAGTTGTTTTTAATAATTTATAACTGCCACGATTTATAAATAACGATAGAGATGTAATCGCATGGGCTAACATAAATTACTATTATCGAGCTTGCTATTTTATTATTTTATACAAATATTTGTTTGTTAAAAATCATGGTAATAAGTCATTTAGAGCAGTTAGGGGTAGTTAGACCCTATTTCATTGTACTCAAGTTACCGTATCACCACTACCAGAACTATTTTTTTCAATCCTTGTTAAAATACAATAGGTCTGTAATTAAAAATACAATTAGTATTGTGAGTTTAATCTTTATTCTACGGATAAGCGATCTAGTATTATAGCCTATTCCTTAATGTCTGATCCATTTGAATGGTGAGAGTCAGTTAAGTTATAACACAGCATTTCAACTGTTTTCATAGGCGATAATGAAGCTGCTGCAGGATAAGGGAGTCAGTAAAGTTATAGCGAAGTGTTTTATCCTAATCCTGACTGATAATAACTTATTAGGCAAGAAACGGAAACACATTGAAAATCGCTGTAATCATACTTTCGTAATAATTGGATTTTTTGCAACAAGAGACGAGAAGGCTGAAGCTGGGCCGAATTAGCTTCTTTTCAGCACCACAAAAATTTTATTCAATTGATTTTTTTGTGTGTATTTGAGTGGGACCCTAGATAGTTTAAAAACTTAATTAGACCCGGTAGGTAGCGCTGTTGTCGAGATCCAGAATTTACGCGTACAAAGCCAGGGCGGATTACTAGTTATAAATATTTTGAGGGCATGTGAAGTTCGTCAATTCGCACTGAACACGCGTTACAGAATTTTAACGGCTTCCTAAGGTTCTTAAAAAGTAAGAACGCCTTTACACAGTAGCACTACTTACCTATGTAGGCTGTTACATTACTTGACTATAATTCAAAGACCGTGTACCGTGTAGGAGCGGCTTAAGAATATCCAGTATACATATCGTCCCGTGGGTGTCGTAAAAGGAGACAGGAAGAGGAGGAGGCAGACAAAAATTAGGACCTGGACGGTAGATTCTTTCTAACAACAACTAAAAATAAAAATAAATTCCGGTTGCCTAACCACCTCCCAAGGGAGGCATGACAAATAATCCCCCAATGAACCAATCTATGGGGGAATCTACGTGGGAAGCCTATGTTTAGTGGTGGAATTTTGATAGGGTGTGTCGGTAACGGTAATTTATTTATTTATTTGCCTTTTAGGCGAAACATACAGTACATTAAAAATACATTATAAAACGTATAAAAGTAATCCTAAAACCAAAGAAGTTTCCACAGATATCTAATACATATTAAAAGCTTGCAACCACAATATGTTTAAAGATTTAAAAAAAATAACGAAATTGTATTTATAATTAAACATTAGGTACTAAGCTGTTAAAAGTAATATAATACATACAACCTATAATGAAGCTACCAATTAAAAATTAAGTTTTACAATATTTTTTTATAACTAACATATTTAAGGTGAAAAATATCTAGTTCACAATATTTTAAGTAAAATTTTTTATACGTACGATGTGATCCTAAAAAGTCATCCTTTCATATGTAAATAATCATCTACAATCTAAAAATTGATAGAGGATGAAGATGTCATGAAATTAACTTATAAAGATGAAGTGACTGCATGTCCTTCCAACTCGCGAGTAACATAAGTCGAATCCGCCATTTTGATTCCCGAATTTTTAATTACGTAGTTTTTGCGCGCTCTTGCTCCCCATTGGTTCTCTCGCCCCGGCTTCCGTCGGCCGACATGTTTGTTTTTGCTGTGACATACGCGCAATTTTCTACGAAACGAATTAAACTAAATAAATTTAATTTGAAATGTTTCAATTTTACTCAGCGCTCCAGTGGTTGGAACTTATAATAATTACGAGATACTGATCTGCCGACATTTCATAATTAAATGTTTTTTAGGCTACATAATTTATCGTTCATAACGTTTTGTCCATTTTATACGTGGTAGAGCCATGCTGCAGTTATTTTAGTACTTAGTATATCTAGTTATAGCACGAATGGGTCGACTCGACCGGGGAAGGACCACGCTCTCACAGATTACCAGCGTAAAATAGTAGCTTAATGCTGCTGTGTTTCGTACGGTGAGCGTATAGAACCGGAGACCCTTTTTACTGGAAACGAGGTATTCCATCTTAGTCCTCACGGATGACAAGGCATCTGCATTTTGATTCGTAATAGAGGATAGATGTTGATGTTTATGGACCACAGCAATCACTTACCATCAGGTGGACTGTGTGCTTGTTTGTCACCCTATGATATAAAAAATAATCATTTAACTTTTCTACATTTCGTAACTGAGATCGGCAAAGACAAAGCCTATAAAGATTTAACATTTAGTTTTAACCATGTTTGAATTACAAAAAATTGTATTAAAATCATATTACTATAATATATTATTGGGCAAATCAAATTACAAATTTTTTTATTTGTCTGATACAGTAATTGTAAATAATAACTATAAAGAGTACCTACAGTAAAATATATTTCGTTAAAAAAAATTATAAAGGTCCTTAATTACACCCTATTAAACGGCTATAATGGTAATGGTTAAGGACAGTCGGAAACTACAGAGACCGCAAGATTTGTAATGGAAATTTCAATAGTAATGGTATATTAAATCTGGTCGGTTTCTGTCACGATGGCTGCTCTGATACAACAAAACTTACCACCGTTGTACGACATATGGGTGCCATAAAGCGAGTAGGGTTTAAACTTTCGACAAGAGTCGACTATGAAAAATGCCAATTGACTTGATGATGGTACTTATTTTTTGCCTAGTAGTCAGTGCAGAACAGTGCGTAGGTTTCATCACTATAACCCTCTTAAAAATGAAGTGAGGCTTGCGTCCAGTAGTATATAAAATGTAAACTTACTTTAACTTTTATATCCTTCTTATAGAGAGTCAGTATAGTTATAGGCTAAGAGGCATTCCATCTTAGAGTTGGTTATAATATACTGTTTATAGTTTGAGAAGAGGTATTTGGCATTTATTGTAGTTTTCGCTTACCACTTACAATAGCCACGAAACAAGACACTGTGTTACACTGTTGTTTGGTGCCATCTTTTATTAAGATCATACATATGCCACTAATATTATATAATTGGGTTTAAGCGGGAAAGTAAGTCAATTTTATTTCGTACCATCTTGCAGCTATATTAGAAATATAGTTGTAGCATAAATGGGTCGGCTCGACCGGGGAAGGACCACGCTCTCTTTGAATACCAGCGTAAAATATCAACTTAACGCTGCTGTGTATCGAATAGTAAATGTAGAAAAACGGAGACCCTTAGTCTTAGGTGACGATGCAACTGCATTTTAATTCCTAATCGAGAGTAAACGTAGATGTCTATGGGCTACAGCAACCACTTACCATCAGGTGAACTGTGGGCTCGTTTTTCAACTATAAAACACACATACAACTACTGTTACACTTAACATAACATATAAGTTATAATTTTTTTCTTTATTATTAATTACTTTTACTATGTATAAATATATTGTGTAAGTTTAATTTTGTTTGAACTAAGCAAAACTAAGTAAGACGTGGATAACGTAGTTGATTGTATTATTAACCATTCAAATTCTAATTTAAACTTCTATTCTTTGTAATATATATTGTACTATTGTTTGTTATCCTAAATAAATTAAAAAATCAAGATCACAGGAATGTATGAGAACGTAACACTAGCTGTTTTAAATGTTTATGCTGTTTAATGTATTGCTAATATAACCTTCGACGGTGTGTATCTACTAACGGAGAGGGTACCTACTAAATAGTAAATATAATAAAATATTAAATAAGCTTACATCTGCATTTAAGCATAAAACATAAAAGTTTCTGCAATTAAAATCAAATTAAAACTATTAAGTTAATATTTTGTGTAAATAATTAAACAAATTATAGTGTGTTATTTAGTTATAAGGTACAATGGGACTGACATGTTAAAAATAACGTAAGTCGCTAAATTAAAAAAAATTAAATAAAAACGATTTTAACCGTCATGGATTATTTTTCCTAGTATCCCAAACCAAAGCTGATTATTAGGTTTCTGCTACAATCTCCGTCCAAAGCTAAATTCAAAAGGTTTATAATAGTAAGAAACTTTAGAAGCCTGACCAAGAAGGGCTTAAAAGCTGAGTACTGAGGTCTTGGTTAGTTTCATGTTTAAAAATATTTCTAACGAGAGAAAACAATGAATGGATTTACGTACGTCGCCACACGTATATCTGATCTGATACCCGATATTATATTTTTAATCTTTAACTTTACCGAGGCGTTGGGCTATCGCAAGATGAGTAACAAATGCGTATTATTACCGAATTGTTTAAAATAAGCTATTAATTTTAATAGTGTAATATATTCATTAAACGACTTTGCTCGACGGCGTGTTTCCGATTTTCTTGAAGCTCGTTCGTCACACGCCGCATGAAGAAAATTAAATGATGGACATTAAATCACGATAGTGTTGTGCGTACGTTTTTTTAACATTTAAATATATATGAAATTGATAAATGCATCCGCTATAGAAATTTGGAGAAGTTACCGGTAAACTCATTTAAGTTGCAATATTTTCTCCCCTTTAAATTATGCTTATACCAATATAAATGGAAATTAATGTGACCCTTACAAAATAACATTTTATATTTCTGTGTTTATTATGGCGAACGCTCGGAACGGGAGCACTTTTAAAAGAAAATGAGTCATTACAACTTAGTCCTCAGGGGTGACAACGCATCTGCATTTTGATACTTAATCCAGGATTAACTATCCTAGGTGTCTATGAGCTACATCAGCTGCTTACTATCAGGTTATCTATGTGCTCCTATGTCACCCTTATTCTATAAAAAAAAAACTAGACTTTAATATTGCGTGCATACAGCGTTGATGAAGATAATGATCCTCATCTTCTAATTTAAAGAAATGTTTCATTTGTTTCATGACATTAAACATATCGTTAAAGAAAAACAAACCACTGTGAAACAAAGAAGCTGATTTCGTAACGTGATAGTTATAATATAATATTAATTAGAATTTGAAATTACAGGTCGACTGCAAGATGTTAAACTTCCAATAAGTCATTATTAAGAAACCGTAAGAACTATTGATAATATCATATTAAATAAATGAGAGCAGGGATTGTTGGCGACGCGCCTATAAGAATGTTTCAGTTTATTAAATCAACCGATGACGCATAGTTATAAAAAGCAAATTATCGAGCCACGACGCTCTGATAAGAAAATGCTTAGTTAAATCTTAAAGAAATGTCGAATTAATGATAAGAAGGTCTTGGGTTCGACTCCCAGGCCAGACTAGTTTGTTCGTTTTCCTAAGTAATATCGCTTAATAAATTCATAAGGAATTTAAGATATAAATTATATTACCGGATTTGTTCCCCGGTTGAAATCATCTTTCCAATGATGTAAATTCAAAGGAATATTAAAGTGAAGTTAGAGATCGGATTGGTTCCCCGGTCGAGATGATCACTCTGTGCATAAACAGAATTAACGGAAGTTAATTGCATAAGTATTGTCTTGTATATAAACAGAATTAACGGAAGTTAATTGCATAAGTATTGTCTTGTATAAGAATGATATGTTTGTACGAAAACAAATGCCTATTTGTTATGATTGATTAATGAAAACATTCACTTGTATTGTTATCTGATAAGAAGCATGATAACGAATAAGAGTCTTATCAGAAATAGTTTCCTACTGTTTGAAAATTATGTAGAAGCACTCGTTTATTTAATATTGTTAAAATTAAGTGTATTTCAGACTTTCATTTTTCTGATAGTCGAGAGCCGTGCAAAGTTAGTTGTTCAAATAGTGTGAGTTCACGGAAGCACGCTGGCCACGCCCTTAGGAGGCCGAATATGTAAAAATTTAAAATGTTTATAATTTCAGCAATTTATGTAAAAATGACTTGTAAAACATTTCAGGTTGATTGTACGTGCTAAAAAGGTGAATTCTGTGTTATTTTTATGTGAAAATTCCTGTGCATAAGTGAAATAATGATAGTTTTGTATAAGAAATTTAAAAGTGTTTTAAATAGTGAAATAAATAGAGAAAATGTAAATTAAACTATTGTATTAGTTAACATATGTATAAATTCAAGTGGGAAACATTGTTTTAACTTTCTGTGTTAAATATTTAAGAAGTTTGGATTTTGGATTTGTGAGTAAAGTAGGCATATTTTGTTTTATAAATTAAAGGATTTTTGTAATACGGAAAAATAATGTATATCATGGTGTAGATATTGTTTTGTGCTATCTAAATAGATAACTTGTATTTATGTGTGATTTATGTGAATAAAGAAATTAAGTGAAACGTGAGAGAGTAATAGTACAAATTCATGTTGTTAAGTTGCGCAGGCACGCGAATGGCGCGGCTCACTTTCGCGTATAGCTCTGGGGGTAGCTTAGTGAACGGTAGACGTGGGTCCTTACCCCCAAGGATCTCCTAGGTGTGCGTTACTTGCAGTATTACAGTGGCTGCAAATAACCGCCGGTACGACATACTCCGCCGATCGTTGAGTCCCGTGATTCCGTGAGGCGTCGAGGTCACCGGCCCCTAGGTGATTCTTGGCACTTTATGCGTTGCGTGCATCTAGTGCCTAGTCGCGTCATAAAGTGCCACCGTTGCACTTCCCCCAACCCTTTTGGTGTACAAAAGGGGTAGGCAGTGCCCCATGTGTAGAAGCTATAGACTTTTCATCACCGTATCTTAGACAGGGCCTAGTTAGATTACGACTGACGTGTTAGTTTAGCAATATGTCAGGTAGGGATAAGGGAGAGCCACCCCCTTCAATAAGAAAACCACCGGACAAAAGAAAAGGTGTGTTGGATCGACCACTGGCTGTGAGGGATCTGTCGAACCCGGAACGCACGAAGGTCGTGTCCTCCTTTTCACAGATCCCCCAGCGAAAACCCGTCTCGCCACGGAAGGAGCCCGCACAGGGTGCTGCGCTCACGCCGGCCGTATCTGAGCATACGGTCAGGCAAGAACCACCACCCCAACAGCAGCGAGCTGTAAAAACGGCTAGACGCCATACTCCACCGGAGACCGAAGCCTCTTTATACGAAAAGAGGCAAAGGATTGGCTCCCAACTGTCCTCCGACGAAATACCATCTACATCGGAGGAGGATGATGACTACCACCATCGGGTGATGCAGAAAAAGGTGCTGAGATCTCCACCCAAATCACCATCCCCACCGCAACTCCCCCCCCGCTCTATATCTCCGGACCGACGAAGCCGAGACTCGGCCCAGTATGAGCAGGGGGGTGAAGAATCTTACAGTTGGGGGTCCACCACCTATGCCACCCTCGCTGCATCCGCCGGACGGTCCTCTCCGGCGGCAACGACCAATCCGTCCGGGCTTCCACAGGACGATGGCCAACGGCCATCCACCAGTTACGCCCATATGGTAGCTGCACCAGCAGTACCACGACCACCTTCGGCGGCAGTGCCAACAGAGAAGCCTGCCGACCAAGAGAAGACCCGCTACCCGCCCATAGTGGCAGAATGCCTACCGGATTGGACGAGGCATTTTAGGGAGCTCAATAGAAAGTTGGGCCACCCCTTAAATGCCCGTCCATTCGGGAAAGGCGTAAGATTCACGCCACAAAGCGCAAATGAGTTCAGAACAGTGCAGCGATATATGATCGAGCTGACTAAAGAAGTACCATCACTGTCGTGGTATTGCTATACCCCGGAGGAGGACAAGCCCACTAAAGTGGGCATCCGGGGTCTACCAATGGGCACGGACACCAAGGACATAGAGGAGGCTATTAGGGCAAAAGGCTTCCCCGTCAAATATGTCAAAGCGATTCCACCGCGTAGAAGCAGACCTGGCTGCATATACTTTGCCCAGTTTGACCACCTGAGCCTGGAGCAGCTACAAGAACTGTACAAAATCGACGAACTCCTCTTTATGAGAGGAGTAGTCATCGAGGCCTGGCAAAGGAAAGTAGGACCGGCTCAATGCCACCGCTGCCAGGCCTTCGGGCACGCATCCGCAAACTGCTTCAGGCCAGTGAGATGTGTGCGCTGTGCCGGGGAGCACATTGCAAGCCTTTGCCCACGGGGTAGAGAGGAACAACCTACATGTGCCAACTGTGGCAAAAACCACACGGCAAACGACCGCCGCTGTCCAGTCCTGAGGAGGACTGCTAGGAGGCAGGGGATAACCTTGCCGGGGCTACTTCCGGAAGCCCCTAAAAAGACCCCCCAGAGTCGCCCGAAAGCTGTAACTATTCAGCAAGACGGGTGGGCTACCATCACTGGGAAGGGCAGACAACTAGCCCCCCCCCCACCCGTAATACCAAAAGAAACGGTGGAACCCACGGAGACAGGGGCAACCACCGGGGCGACTCTACAGCCCCCCGCCAATCCTGCCACAGAACGGCAGCCCTCCAAAAAGAGGAGGCGGGAGAGGAGCAGGAAGAAGGCGCAGCCTCCTCAGGCTGTCACCTCTACCCCGACACCAACTGCACCAGTAGCCTCCCAGGCGCAGGTTACTAAGGAGAAAACCAGGAGCATGGGTGGAGTGCCAAAAAAGGCAGAACACAGAGCTCGCTCTACTGGAAGAGCGCCCCCCACCCAAATGCACAGAGAGCAAACTCAAGAAATCCAACACCCGAGACAATTGCCAACGCCTTCCTATAGGAAAACTCCCACCTCCGGCCTCGAAACAGCAGACGCAATCCAGCGTCTGGTTGGTATTGCCATCGAGGTCGGCACGCAGGTCCTGGCAGACATCAGGACCGGGACAGACCCCATCACAGCCATTATGAAGGCGCTGGCAAACCTCCTAGCCCGGCACTATGGAGGAGAGTAACCTGCGCCTCTTATACTGGAACCCGGACGGTATACAGCAGAAGCTACATGAACTCCGCACTGTTGCTCAGCAACAGGATCTGCACGTCATCTTGCTGGGAGAAACGAAGCTCAATCCAAGAACGCACATAAAGCTGCCCAATTACCACATATATAGAAGGGACGAAGTCACTGCTCAAGGGGCTGCCTATAGAGGGACGGCAGTTCTGGTGAGGAGGGACATCGTCCATCAAGAATTGGATTTACCAACATACCAATCAATGCGTTCTATCGGCATAAAAATGGAGGCGGCGGGCGAGGAACTTAGGATCTACGCAGCATACCGCCCGCCAGGGACTCCATTTTGCCCCTCAGACATCCGGACAATAATGGAAGGCGACACGCCCACAATCGTCGCCGGGGACCTAAACGCCAAACACCCGGCGTGGGGGTCCAGAGTGATCACCCCGCCGGGTCGTGAACTTTATGAAGATGCAGAAAACAACAACTATGACGTTTTAGGTCCCGAGGAGCCAACGCACATCCCGTCCAACGCACGGCAATATCCGGATGTATTGGACATCGTGCTCACCAGGAACATCAACTACCCAGTAGTGGTAGAGGTGCTATACGACCTGAATTCACAGCACCTCCCGATTCTGATAACCCTTGGCACAAAGGCAGTGACTACGCCGCCCAGAGCGATCAAGACACGTGTCGACTGGAGGCGCTACGCACAACACCTGCAAGCGAGACCTCCAGCACACATGCCTATAAGCACAGCGGACGACGTAGAGGCCGCTGCTACTAGAATTACTAAAAACATACAAGAGGCCCTCAACGCGGCCTCTACGATCGTCCCGATAACAGCAAGGCGCGACGATCTGCCGCGTGAGATAAGCGTGCAGATCAAGCGCAAAAGAGCGCTAAGAAAACTCTGGGCGCGTACTCGCTGTCCGAGATTAAAAACGCAGCTAAACACCGTTTCGGAGGAGCTGTCGGTGGCAGTCCAGGCCTACAGAGGGGAGGCCTGGGAGCGGCGCATATGGAAGGCGGATGAGCATGATGCGTCGCTATATAAACTCAACCGACAGCTGACAAAAACTAGTCCTCCCGTTTGCCCACTGACCAACAGCGTGGGCGAACGTTGCTACGATGCCAAGGGCAGAGCGGATATCCTGGGTGAGCACTTCGAGGGGCAATTTATGCCGAACCCAGCGAGTGCGGAGTTCATGGAGCTTCATGCCCGGAAGGAAAGTCGCGTGCAGGAATTCCTGTCGTCGCCCGCGCCACCTCTTGCAGGAGAGTGGTTCATCTCCCCCGCTGAACTACGGAGGACAGTAACCCGCCTGCAACCGAGGAAGGCGCCTGGGCACGATAGGATTACCAACGCTGCACTCCGACAGCTGCCCAATAAAGTCCTAGTAGAGATTGGTCGACTCTACAATGGGATACTGCGGACATCCCACTTCCCGGAGGAATGGAAAAAAGGCAAAATTATCGTCTTGCCGAAACCCGGGAAGGACAGGCGTAAAGCTTCCAGCTACAGGCCGATTACGCTATTACCACACATAGCTAAACTGTTCGAAAGATTGCTGCTAAGACGTCTCCGTCCGTGCATCCAACTTCGGGCGGAGCAGCACGGATTCAGGAGGGGTCACTCTACAGTCACACAGCTGACTAGAGTGCTGCACCTGCTTGCGGCAGAGTACAATCGCGGCCGCATATCGTTGGGCGTCTTTCTCGACATTGAGAAGGCGTTCGACCGGGTGTGGCACTCCGGATTATTATATAAATTACACGAACAGACCAGTGTCCCCCCTGCTATGTTGCGGTTAATGGCGTCTTTCCTGGAAGACAGGAAGTTTTATGTCTGCATAGAGAACGCCGAGTCCGCAACTAAATCCATCAGAGCCGGCGTTCCACAGGGCAGCTGTTTGTCTCCAGTCCTGTACGCGGCTTATACTAACGATATACCTACATTGGCAGGTAGGCTGCAAGAATGGGAGGACGACGTTGAGCTGGCGCTATATGCGGACGATAGCGCCTATTTCACCTCGTCCAGAAGAGCCCATATAGCCACTGCCAAAATGCAGCGTCTGCTGGACCTGCTGCCACCATGGCTAAATGAGTGGAGGATGGTTGTCAATGTTGGTAAGACAACCGCTCTGCTCACTCGCCGCCTCAGGAATTTACCACCACCATTGACGCTCAACGGCCAGGAGATAGCGTATGAGAAGGCCGTGACCTACCTTGGGTGCCGGATCGACCGGGCGCTGCGCATGACTGCGCACGTCGACTTCGTCGTCCGCAAAGCCAGATGTGCGCGGGCGATGCTCCGTCCGGTCCTGGCATCCAAACTACCACTGAAAACTAAGATCCGGATATACAAGATGTATATCCGGACTATCACCACCTACGCTGCTCCGGCCTGGTACGCGCTCCTGAGCACATATCAGAGGCGGCGACTGCAGGCCCAGCAGAATCTGACATTAAGGACGATTGTCGGAGCAGGTCGTTACGTCCGGAACGACGTAATAGCAGCCGACTTAAAAGTCGAGAACATCACCGACTTTGTGGCCCGGATGGCGCGCGGCTTGTTCGACCGTGCTGACAACGGGCCACACGAACACCTCAACGGCTTTGCGCCGTTGCACACTCGGCCACCGGACGGGCGACCTCTTCCAAGAGAACTCCTCTCTATATGTGATTAGAGAGTTGAGTAACAACCCACAATGCCGCTGAAAGGCCAACTTTGACTTTCACCGGATAACCTCTCTTTTTTCCGTAGTAGGTTAACTACGGAAAAACTACAACATCATGAAACAGACAACCTCTTAATTTTCCATAGTCGGGTAAACGGCTATGGAAAAATATTACCAAGTACGGAGAATCCGGATTTGTAAAATACCACCTAAAATAATAGGTGTAGTAAAGGACTGCCCCATAATAATGGGGCATGAGGATCGTCCGGGCAATGGGGTTTACCCCGAGGCCCGATACCTGTATTGCACCTCGGTGCAATCAGACGACAAACTGGCTGGGTCCTTACTGCGCCCTCCTTTCTGCCAAGGAGGGTCGCGTTCGTATACGGCTTAGAGATCTCCAGTCAGATCGTTAAGCCATTTCCTAAAAGGTGGTGTTTAGTGGGTAAAAGTCGCCACATAACCACGCAGCCGGCTGCGTGGTATGCTATGAGCATTCACCACCTCCCTCCCCCGCTTTCCGGAGGGTTGCCCATATTTGCTTCGGGCGCAAAAAAAAAAAAAAAAAAAAAAAAGTGGGTCCTTACGTCTTTTTCAAGAAACGTAACGAAACCAGTGACTTCATCGGCGTCACATGTTTCGAAACTAGTGATTTTTGTAACTGGCTACTTTTATTCGGCTACTGTGATTGTTTGCATAAATATCACCACCAACTATACAGTTACACACGAAACGAAAATCACAATCCGTGTTTGTAGCTATACAGTAACTGTTTTCTGTTAAATCAATAAATTAACTTCCCTTCATACTTTATTCAGGTTTAGGACAGACTGCATTAAATGTATTTATGATTGATTTGCGTTTACTATGACACTAATATTTTCATAAAATTATTAATGCATGCATATTTACAAGTCAATTTGATTGTATATACAATGATTATTGATATTTACAGTTTATTTACACTTTTTCAACGTTTTCACTGTCATTTGTTTTTGCACTTTTATTTACACTGTACAATTAATTTGTTTGTTTGTTTGGCTATTTACACACAGTTTTTAAGTTTTATAATATTATAAACATTTAAATTTTAAAATTTTTTATACTCATTTTTTAGTTATATTTTAATTTTATGAATAAACGAGTTCATGACTCCGTCAAAAATGTTTTAAAAATTATTTTAGTTAAATTCAATGTGACTCGCTTCCCGGAATCACAAACCGTTAAATATCTACAAACAGAGATTACTCTATTTTATTGTTTATGTCTATAGTCTTACGGATGAAAATTAAACGTACAATAAAACTGTTACTTACGATGGTTTGTTTATTGTTGTATGCCACATGTGCGCTTTGCGCTCGAGCGACCGACAGTCGACTCCCGCAATAATCACGGGTAACAGTAATCATAATCACGCATTTACAAAAATCACTACTTGTAACATGACTCGAAACTAGTGATTCGGTTACACGCCGCGTAGCCAGTTACTGTATCTAGTGACGTGAAATAACGCCCACGTCTAGTGAACGGGTTATATTGCAATTGGTTCGGGGAAGAAAATAGTTCGGGGAAGAAAATAGTTCGGGAATAAAACCAGCAGTCAATAAGAAGAAGAAAGAAAAAGTGTAGGGAAGTGATAGGGAAAAGTGATTACTCTCTCACGGAACGGTTTGAAGATAATTGCTGTTTCATTCCCAAGATCCCTTAAGTTATACAGTCCACATCGAAGAATTAAGGCGTCGGGACCGGGACGACTTCGGAAGACCCGTAATCCCCGTCTGAACCTACTTGCTGAAAAGGAACGAGGTTATCGCCCTAGTGTGTTACTCCGTTGCGGAGATCACATACGTTGTTCCCGAACCCAACGTAGGCGTTATAGGAGGCCGGATCGAGAGAAGCCTCGATTCCTCCCTTCTGTTTCTTAGTTTCCGTCCGTTGTGTCCTTTTCAAGAGGACCTTCCGAAGCTGTGTTCTTTTTCAATTGGTCCTTCGCAGCCGGATCAGGAGGACCTTCCGAATTCCTTTTCAGGGATTAATAAATTATTATTAAGTTTTTTTTGCGCAATACCCAAAACGAGTTTTTGTCAAAATCACCAAAAACGTGTAATTTATTGACATCATTTTTATTTAAATCGTTTCGTTATTATGTTTACATAAGAAAAACAAAATTTCCACAAATTTTAATAATTTGATTCGTTATGTTTACGATATAATATTAATATAACTCTACTCGGGTCAATGATTCATGTAATCTAGATTATGATTGGAGCTGGAAATTGGAAGAAATTTTTTTTATTTTTCGCTACTCGTCGCGTGGACGTGACAAATTTTATTTAATATTATATTATGTAGTTAAACTAAAAACTGGGCCAATAAATGGACTAAATAATTTCTCTATGTAATCAAAGCTCTTGACATGTAATGGCGACAGAACTTCAACTACCATTACCTCATATCATGCTGTGGGTGTCGTAAGTGACGACAGAGAAAAACTTTTACGTGGCATAGTCACGCTGCAGCTTCATTATAGTTGCAGCATGAAGGGGTGGATCAACTGGGGAAAGATCAGGCTCTCACAGAACACCAGCGTAAAATAGCAGCTTAATACTTCTGTTTTCCGGATACCCTTTTTACTGGTCATGATGCATTCTATCTTACTTATTAGGCGTGACAACGAAACTTCATTGTGCCTTTTAATTGAGGATGGAAGTAGTTGTTTATTTGCCACGGCATTAACTTATTGTCAGGTGGACTGTGTGTTTATTTATCACGATTATTTAAAAAAAAACACTGAAATAAGTGATGTGTAGCAACAGTTTTATGACAACTGCTAAAATAGACCGCGATTGCCAACCTAACTAGCAAGCGTGGCAACTTTGGCAAATATGCCTTATAAGGCAATCCAGAGGAGAGGCTTATTTTCAGCAGTGGACTTTTGATGGGTAATATTAATGAATGAATGAATAATATCTCTTGAAAGGGAATATCTCATTTGTAATTTTTTATACTGCTGCACCTTCGATTTGGCATTCCTTTGCATATTATTGATTTTAAGACTAGTATTTTGTCGCAATATTCTGCTATAATTATTTTGCTAAAATTACCTACGAGATATTTATCGATAGGAAGAGCTACAACACTAATCCGCATGACTAAATGGCGTGTGGCTTAGAATCCTGTGCCCATTGTGTCCATGGAAATAAAAGCTTAGCTGTAAGAAATGGAGACGGCGAATTGCTATACCAATGCCGCGGTGTCGCCTTACCTAATAATTGCATTTGATGAGTTTCATAAAAAAAAAGAAAACAAACATGAACTCCGCTAGCGTATCGTAAACATTTTTATGCTATATTGAATGTTCCTCTAGATGATCACCTATCATACTTATGAATTCCAGTGTAAATCTCTCATGTTTCTTTATTTAGTAGTGAAATCTCGAAAAATCACCAAAATTTAATAATTTAAACAGGGTACTGCGATTATCAACCTTTTTTATATGGAAGTAAGGGTAACAAGCGAGCACACATTCACTTGATGGTAAATGGTTGCTGTTGCCCATAGTCACCTACATCTTCGATTAATTTATAATCATTTTCATTTGAAAATGCAGATGCGCTGTTACACTGAGGTCCAAGAAAGCCTTGTTACCAGTAATAAAGGTCTCTAATTCTCTAATTTTTTTATACAATAAGGGTTACAAACGAGCACACAGTCCACCTGATGTGTAAGTGGATGCTGTGGCTCAAACTCATCTACATTTATCCTCGATTAAGAATCAAAAGGCAGATGCGTTGTCACCCCTGAGGATTAAGATGGAACGCCTCGTTTTCAGTAAAAAAAGTATACGTAACACATTAGTATTGCGTGCGCTCTTACTCCGTGAGAGCGTGGTGCGGTCTTGATTGAGCCGATTGACCCTTTCTGCGAGGAAACTTGCATGTTAGCAGAAGTTAAATGTTGATAGCGGTCTATGGACATTCTTGATCAGATAACGATGATGAACACTATAATGATGTCATCCAGATCGAATTTCGGTCATGGCGGCCAGCTCGAACTGAAGACTGCAGAACTCCGCAGGACATAACTAAAGTGCCCTAATGTATGTACACGCACAGATGCACTCCTCATTCCCTCACTCTCAAAGTCCGAAGGGACGGTCTGATATGACGAGATCAGGCGCAGGATCAACTAACAGGGGAAGGCTTTACGTGCTTTCCGAGGCACGAGGGTAATATACCGCCAATTTGCTGACTCTTGTATGCTACTGAGAATATATTATAACTACGACTATAGTATATTATATTCTTCGATAATGCTATTACATTCTCCAGCATTCTATTACAAAGACTGCAGTAGCATTATTATCTGCTTAAATTTTTTTATAATTGTAGTCTTTTTATATTATAACAGTGAGAAACGATCTCAGAGCCCACCTAATGGTAAGTGGATGTTGTGGCCCATAGAAACCTCTGCATTCTACTCATGTCACACTTTCGGACTGATATAGAATGCCTTGTTACACTCAACATACCAAATACAGCAGCATTAAGCTGCTATTTTGCACTAGCATTCTGTGAGAGCATGGTCATAGGTTGAACCAACCAATTTGTGCTGCAACCGTAATATAGCTGCAGTGTGAATCTGTCACGCGTTAATTAGCAATCCGCCTTGGGGTTTACAGTTATACAGGGTTATTTTGCAATTTCCGGCCAAATTTGCAGAGAAAGTTCAGAATAAGTAATATAGGCAAAAAGTGACGTAACATTATTTAGACAAATCTCCAACATTCTATCATTTTTATCTCTTAAATTCAAAATGCGTGGTCATGCATTATTTTAACTGATTTACTGGGCACGCACACATTCTTAAGGGTCAATCAGTAGGCAAAAACAATGTTAATTTGGGATAATTTCAAATAAAAGTAGAAGCCTTATTTACTCGTTTTTTTTTTTCATAAACTGCAATAATCAAAAATAATCAAAATGCAATAATCAATAATAAAAAAAATTATATATTTGAACTTAAGTTTAAAATTTGGCTACTATTTAAAAAATATGCTCGAGCATGTCTGCGTAGATATATGGATGTAAAGGAGGCGAAAGATGTATGTCAGGATCGTGCCAAATGGAAGTCCGTAGTCTCTGCCTACCCCTCTGGGTGACAGGCGTGAGTGTTTATGTTATGTTTAAAAAATAACCTACGTTGTGAGCTTGGCGTGCGCAGCAGAGCGAGATAATATTTCATGCCGGTACACCGCATGCAACTTGACAAGGTGCAGGTTCTGTCATACATGGAAAACTGTTACCATCACTGGGCTGGGGCTCCCCATCACTGACTCCTTACATTTATCGCATCGAATCGTCGGTGACCGAGGTCTTTCCGATCGGCTTGACTCACTGGCACTGCGAAGAGATGTTGCATCTCTTTGCGTATTTTATCGCGTTTACCACGGGGAGTGCTCTGAGGAATTATTCGTACTAATTCCAGCCGCACAATTTCATCATCGCACATCGTGACAAAACTCGAGATACCATCCATACCATGTGGATGACTGGCAGTCCAACACTGTGCGATTTAAAATAAGTTTACTTCATCGCACAACTTACTTGTGAAATCAACTACCATCAGAGAATTTTCCGGACCGATATAACTTAGGGAAGAACTTCCTTCAGGAAAAGAGCCCACACCTTTTTAAAAGGCCGACAACACATCTGCAATTTACCTGGTGTTGCAGTTCACTTACCATCAGGTAAGCCGCATGCTCGTATGCCCCTCTCTTATAAAAAAAGCTTTCGTATGACGCGTGACATAAATTAGAGACCCAATTAATGGAAACGAATCATTCCACCTTTGAGTATTTACTAGTATAATCAAATTATAGGCCATTTGGTGTGACGGTACGCCTGCTTATTTCGACCCGATGCAGAAGTCGGCTTATTTTTATAGACTGTGCACAAGAATTTGTATCCCTCCCTCACTATTATTATTTCTCCCTTACCCGAACAACTAGACCCTTGATAGCATCCTACCCTTCGTGTCAACAAGCTAAGTATCATAACCGAACGATTTGCTTCATAGTTTGTAATACGAGAACATACAGTGAAGGAGTGCAACCTGGAACCACTGATGATAGCGTTTCTTTTCGTCAATGGGTGAGGCCTTAATGATAAATGGGCTGACGACCTGACGCATATAATTTGAATACCACACACTTGAATCAAACATAATAGTCTCTTAACTCAACCATTATCAGTAAGACTAGGAATTGACTTTCAATAAAAATCGCACCTCATACGAGTAACGACATTCAAACGTTTATAAGCATGTGACATTGATATATGGTTATATTATCTATAGAATCATATCCTGCTGAATTCTTTCTCCTATCCACCGGCGCAAAGCTCTACTGTTACGTGGCGGTTTCAATATGACATGGGACGGACCGAATGACACAAGATTCATTGACGTTTTGATCAATGGGCTTACGAAAAAGGTGAGGGTCTAGATGAATAAAGTCAAATGGACCACGCAGGTACCTGTAGCAATCGTTTATTATTACGAAGGTTTGGAATATGTAAGTTTGGTATTTGAGAAATGTATTCTTTTGATAAATTTTGTAGGTACAGATTTATAGTGAAAATTGATTGCCAATTACTTAACAAAAAGTATATTTACCTAACTTGCCATAACAAGCTCTCACGCCTGCCACTCATAGGGGTAGGCAGAGACTATGAACTTCCATTTTATACGATCCTGACACACCTATATATATACGTGGCAGAGCCATGCTGCAGTTATATTAGTAGTATAGTTGTAGCACGAATGGGTCGGCTCGACCGGCGAAGGACCACGCTCTCACAGAATACCAGCGTGAAATAGTAGCTTAATGCTGCTGTATTTCGTATGGTGAGTGTAGAGAACCGGAGACCCTTCCGAGGCATTCCGTTTTAGTCCTCACGGGTGACAACGCATCTGCATTTCGATTCGTAATCGAGGATTGATGTAGATGTCTATGGGCCACAGCAACCACTTACCATCGGGTGGACTGTGTGCTCGTTTGTCACCCTATCCTATAAAAAAAAACACCTCTGTCGCTTTTTTCACTTTCACTTTCACGTAGTTATACTACGCACACATGCTCGTCGATTAAGGGAGTGGGTACCGCTAATCGAAGAGCATTTAGTTCAACTTTTTTTTTCTTTTTATAATATACTAGCTGAAGCTGAACCCCGCAGATGTTGTCCTGGTAATATCATAGGTTGTGTGCAGCCAACGTTCTTTTTATTAATCGCCGCTCTTGATTAAAATTTTTTAAGATCTGTTTATTTATATAATATATATATATATATATATATATATATATATATATATATATATATATATATATATATATATATATATAGAATGGATGCTGTGGCCCATAGACATCTACATTTATCCTCTATTAAGAATAAAAAGCCTCGTTTCCAGTAAAAAGGGTCTCCGGATCTCTACACTCACCATATGAAATATAGCGGCATTAAACTGCTATTTTATGCTGGTATTCTGTGAGAGCGTGGACCTTCCCCGGTCGAGTGACCCATTCGTGTTACATAATATAATCGTAGATACAGCGTGGCTCTACTATGTAAAATCACTTTTAATTTATCGCCAATTTGGTCGAAAATTACTTTTGATTATTTATATATCTTTAAGCAAGAAAATGCATTCATAAAAACACTGGATATGATATAAAACAAAGATGGGTACTAAATACGGGGCCGGTTAACTTGTAATCAAAAAATAGAGTTAGCTGCAAATAACTGGTTGTAGCACGAATTAGCCGGCTTGACTCAGAAATGAATACACTATCACAGAATACTAGCATTAAACATTCGTATGTGAATTTAAAGAACCAGATACACTTTTTACTGGAAACCTTAGTCCTCAAATAGATGTAGATATCTAGGCGCCACTTGCCATCATGTGAAATGTGTGCTCGTTTTATCGTCCTTACTTATAAGAAATAAAAGCTACAATAAAAAGGCCCAAGACTAAGTAGAAATATTGCATTTTATGACTGCAGTTATTTGCGATTGACGTGTAGTGGCGGTGTGAGAATATCCACTAACTTATATCGTCCCGTGGGTGTCTTAAGACTTAAGAGGCTACAGAGGGAATCGTAGGCAGCAACATCCTCCTGATATAAACTTAAAAGTATAACAAACTGCGTTGGCTAACCCGTCTAACAAGCGTGGCAAAATACTGCCCATGAGGCAATCTATAGAAGAGGCTTACGTACAGCAGTGGACTTTTTAAGGCTGTAATGGATCGTATGTCATTTGTGATATATCTAAATTAGCAGGCAGGCTTACTTCTGCAGCATACACTGAAAGAAAGATTAGAAGTCTCACCAATGTTGAGACAGCTAGATGAGTTTATTTTAGTTATTTTCATGGCGTAACGTCTTATGGAATATTGCTATGGGGTAACGCAACTGACATTAAAGTCACATTTTTTTACAAAAGGGAGCCGCACGAGCGATTTATAACTTAAATTGCAGTCACTTAGAGAAAAATTTAAAGAAATAAACATATTAACTTTGGCATCGCAATATTTATGAAAACGTAATGCGTGTACAAAAAACATATATACGTAGGCGGTCCCATAATGAATTGGCCTAACTATGAACCAATGAAGGAAATGAAACGAAACCAATTTTATTTTTCAATATAATCACCATGAATACTAACACACTTCTGACATTTGTGAATCAACATCTCTAAACCTTTATAAAAATAATCACATTTTTATCCTCAAAATGACTGAAGACGGCCGCCTGCAACTCTTCATCGCTTGAAAATTTTCTTCCTCTTAAGTCCCGCTTTAAATTTGGAAATAAATAATAGTCGGACGGGGCCATGTCTGGCCTGTAAGGTGGATGTTGAACTTCTGTGAACCCGCATTGACGAACTGCATCCTTCGAAACACCAGCGGTATGAACAGGGGCGTTGTCATGGAGCAACAGGACACCTTTAGACAGCTTGCATCTTCGTTTTTTCTTTATATTGTCTCGTAATTTATATATTAAAGAAGCATAATATTCGCCGTTCACGACTGTATTACGTTCTTTAAAATCCACCATCAAAATGCCTTGAAAATCCCAAAATATTGTGCACATCAGTTTTTTAGTCGATTGTCGCACCTTTGCCTTTCTAGGGGGCTTTTCACCCTTATAACGCCATTCCATTGACTCGCGCTTGCTTTGTGGATCATAATACAAGATCATAATTTCATCACCAGTCACTAGCCGCTCGATCACAGTCTTTGGATTTTCGCCACAAAGATCCAAAAACTCCGAAGCGCAGCGCACTCTTTCCTGTCTCTGTACCGCTGAAAGAAGTTTCGGTACCCATCTTGCACTCACTTTTTTCATGTGAAGATGTTCATGGATCGCGCGATGAACGGTACTCTTATAGAGCCCAAGCCTTGCTGCAATTTCTCTAATTTTCAAACGGCGGTCACTCAGAACCTCCTCTTCGATAAGAGCAATCGTTTCGGGAGTGAGCACTTCCACAGGTCGACCGTCGTGGCCAAAGTCTTCGACGGTTTCTCTCCCGAGGCGAAACTCTTTCACCCAATTTTTCACTGTGCTATAGGAGGGGGGAGACTCCTTATACACGCCATCCAATCGTTCTTTTATTTGGGCAGGGGATAAACCTTCTTTAAACAGAAACTTTATGACACTTCGATACTCAGTTTTCGACATTTTGAAAAAATACGCGACTCTCGTTATTCAAATGCCTGTTAAACTAAGACTAAGCATTTCATGTCGATGCATGTTTTTTATATTAAGTGCACGATAAACGTACTATTTAATGCAACACAACATGTAGCGACATGTCGCGTTGAACTATATCAGGCCAGTTCATTATGGGACCGCCTGGTAATAAAGATGTTCATACTTTAAACACTAGGAACAAACGTAAACTTGAAATTAATATCAGTTGCTATTTTCCACAGAATTAGTAATTCATTTATGGGGCAATGTATACGCTTTCACAACAAAATCCAAGAAAATGTACAAAATTTGTCATTAAACAAGTTTAAACGTTTTATTAAATAAAAATTGTCCAAAAAGGGTTACTATAATATCAAAGAATACGTAAAAAAAATAACCCCTGGGAGTGAGGTGGTCGCCACCAGGCTGTTTTTATAAAAAATCATTCAAAAATTGTACAAAACTAATTATTATAAAGTGAAATATGTTTTAAAAAGTCCCGTTGGGTTTTTTGCTGGTTCCTCCCAGGACAGAGTTTTTTTCCAAGCCAGTGGTAAATAAAAAATTATTTTCAATAAGTATTATGCAATAATCTATATTAAATAAAAACCATTCATTTCGTTTCATTTGCCGAGATCAAGCATCACAGACCTGTGGGACATGGATTCGGCATATTTATATAGACTTTTGTACTGCCATTTTTTCGGCTGCCAAAGCTTCTTAGTTAAGCACTTGTTCCCCCTGCCAAATACCGAAAAAAATAAAAACCGAGTAGAACTAGAGCTAGATAAGAGTTGGCGAACAGGGAGAAGCGAGTGTGTTCCGATAGTTTTGTCGCTGGGCTATTTTAAGTGAGTGCACTCAGATCCGATCCGCACTGCAGAGTAAAATGACCGCTGGTTAGTCTCTCGACGTGAGTTTTTTCTGACCGCCAAGCGAGCATTGGTGAGTGAGTTTATCTTTCATAGCTTTTGTTGCTGCGACAAACTAGTGAAAAGAGAGTTCTCACCGTCAATATGATAGCCAGCTATCAATTATTATGTGTAGCTCTGTTATTGACGCGAGATCTATATCTAATCGATAGCTGATTGCTTTCACGTCGGCGGTGGGACAAGTGTCTTACCGCGGCCCGACATTATCGCCGTGAAGCTCTGTAAACAGGCGTGAACGTGAATGTGGATGGTTTTCGCGGGATTCACGCACGCTTACGCCTGTTCCCCGATCAGAGCCGGTATTTTGTTCCGAGACAAAGGGTTCACGCACCCTTCGCGTGGCGTTTACGCGTATACATCCACATTCACGGCCCCGTGCCAGTTCGTTTCGGACTACAAATGCGTACGGACTATCTATTTCAGTCATACACCATCTTCTTTTTTTCTAACGCTTTCTAATAACTTTCTTATTTTGGACGTCTAAATAATGATATATTGCACAACAAATAAGGTTATTGCAGCAGCAGCTTTTACGTACGTTGCTCGGTGGGTTTCACGAACTATTGTGAGCATCCCGTGAATATGGAGGGCACGACTTGTGCCGTGAATTCATGGCGTAAATTCGAACGTGAATACACGGCGATAATGTGGAGAGTTTAGAGAGGAAGTATAGTTAGGTACATCCCGTGATGTTCTTCTACACTAATATTATAAAGAGGAAAGATTTGTTTGTTTGTTTGTTTGAATTGAATAGGCTCTGAAACTACTGAACCGATTTGAAAAATTCTTTCACCATTAGAATCCTACATTATTCCTGATGAACATAGGCGATAGAACGTTTTCAAAAAATTTAGGGATCCGTATGAAAACTTCGTTAATGTAACCCAAGGTGTGAAAAAAATACCAAAAAAAACCTTATATCGCGTACGCTGCGGAAACTATTGACAATAGAGCAAAGTGATGTGCTACAGTTTTATGGAGGACATCAATATCTACATAAAAGTCTGCAATACCATATGCCTAACTATTATAGTTATATCACAATAACCACTTTTCCATGTTAAAATATTCAATAGTAACGTCGAAAAATCCTTATATCGCGTACACTGCCAGCACCATGCGATGCGGGTGTCACTGGGGTGTGGGAGGGGAGTCTATGTCAAAAAATAATTTAATTTTGCTAATTTTTTAGCTAAAATGATTGAACTAAATGAGCGAGGTGTCATATCAAGTCGCGCGGCAGAGACGCGTGATATACGCGGGTGAAACCGCGGGGTACAGCTAGTAAATAATATTTTGGCATTGTTTGTACTCGAGTTTTGTTATTTATAATAGTAAAACCATCAATAGAATCTGTTATTACTTAAATGATAAGCTTCTCTAGTAATTCTTGAAATTTCGTAATTATTATTAACAAAATCATACCAATGCTATACGAATGAAAGAATGAATCAGTTTTCTGGCTTTGTACTACCGTAAAGAATAAACTATACAAAACAAGAGACGTTGTTACCAAATCTTTGCGATTTCCTGTGAACACAATGTAAAAAGGATTCCATTCCCTTTAAAAGATATAAGGCTGGCAATGCACTGTAAGCGGTCTTATAATATTTATTCGTAATAAATAAATAAACATTTAGCTCATTTCCGCAATTCCACTATGTTAGTTTTTTTTTTGGTCAGAGGCACAGAATTGTATAGGTATCATCTATTTAATTTTGTAATTTGGGAATATTTATTAAAAATAATGAAGAACTTATTATTTTTAAATCTTTTTACTTTTATATTTTTATTTGCAATAAAAAAGTAATTACTAGAGTTATTTTAAAATTATCAACTTACTTAACACATTTTTTTTTTATAGGATATAGGGTGACAAACGAGCACACAGTCCACCTGATGGTAAGTGGTTGATGCGGCCCATAGACATCTACATTTATCCTCGATTACAAATCAAAATGCAGATGCGTTATCACCCGTGAGGACTAAGATGGAATGCCTCGTTTCCAGTAAAAAGGGTCTCCGGTTCTCTACACTCACCATACGAAACACAGCAGCATTAAGCTACTATTTCACCCTGGTATTCTGTGAGAGCGTGGTACTTCCCCGGTCGAGCAGACCCATTCGTGCTACAACTATACTACTAATATAACTGCAGCATGGCTCTACCACGTATAGTTAAAGTTACAGCCTATATACGTCCCACTGCTGGGCACAGGTCTTCTGTCATTTCTGAGAGGGTTTTAGGGCAAGGAAGTATGCGCCGCGCTGCCCCAATGCGTGTTGGCGAACTTCACATGCCTTCGAAATATTTTTTCCTTATTCCTCAAACATGCAGGTTTCATGGACATGACATGCAGACAGATGATTTCCTTCACCGCCGAGCACGTGGTAAATCAGCACTTAAAATTGCAATAACAATTTCATTGGTGCCGGCGGGGATCGAACCCGGGTTACTCGCGTTCTGTTATATTTACTGCGAGCGTCAACCATCTGCTCATATGGAATTAAGGTAAAAGAGTTTTTTATCTTACTAGAAATCTTTAACATTTATGGAAGAAAGGTCTTATTTTA
Source organism: Parnassius smintheus behrii (assembly GCA_036936625.1). NCBI lineage: Eukaryota > Metazoa > Arthropoda > Insecta > Lepidoptera > Papilionidae > Parnassius > Parnassius smintheus. The sequence continues at coordinate 27,948,521 of JAUPFT010000024.1, forward strand.
CTTGTGACTAAAACTGTGATTTATTGCGTTGCTTATTGACCCGGATGCGGCAGGCCCTTTGAAAAACACCTTTGCTAAATACTTTTCACTTAAAATATTTTTAACATTATTCACGATTTCACTTAATGAATTTCAAAATAATAGCACTAATTGACAATAGTACGATATGTTTTATTAACTGCTCCCCGCGACATCGCCGTGTGTAATTAATTATGATTGAATTTCATGAGTTTTCATTTTTTTATCGCGGAACTCTATTTCTATTTCTAAAATAAAAGTAGGCTAAGTTACCACTTATAACATCAGCTATCTGCTAGTGAAAGTCCCGTCCAAATTGATCCAGCCATTTGGGTGATAATTTGGAACAAACAGAAAGGCGGACAAAAATTTCAAAAATTGTGTCATTAATAGTGTAATATAATTAGGGTTCCACGCTAAAAACCTTAAAACTCACGCTAAAAAAAGTGAATAGTGTTGAAAATATTTGAAGTGAAAAATATTTAGCAAAGGTGTTTGTCAAAAGGCCAGCCGCATTCGGGTCGATAAGCAACGCAATAAATCACAGTATTAGTCACAAGTAAAATAAGACCTTTCTTCCACAAATGTTAAAGATTTCTGGTGAGATAAAGAACGCTTTTACCCTAATTTCATATGAGTTCGTTATTTCATATGATGGAAATTACTTTTATATAGAATAAAGAGTGATAAACTAGCTCACAATCCCATAGACATTTATATACATCTTTGATTAAGAATAAAAATGTAGTTGCATTTTTACCCCTTAGGACCAAGATGGAATCCCCTATTTGCAGTAAAAAGGGTTTCCGGTTCTCTATACTCACCATACGATGCTCAGCAGCCTTAAACTGCTATTATTTTAGCGTTATATCGTATGTAATTAACTAAGAACAGAAGAAAGTGTCAGTTCACATTAAAACAATCTAATTAGATGTTAGATACTTGAAAGCGTTACAAGTAATTATTGTATTACAATTTTTTTATATATATTTATTTTAAAAGCAAATGACAAATTCAAAATAAGGTCATAATTTAAATTTCGTACGTTTTTAAATCAGTGTGTCCATTATCCTAACGATGATAAAATATTTTTAATGAAATATTCAGTAATCTATATAATAAGTCAATTAAAACATTTTAATCTACTACTATTTTAAAGAGAGGAATTATGAGAGAGGAATTATGCATTTATGGCATTATTTATTTTATATTATTGGATTTTCCGTTTTTACGTAATATGACATGGTACAGAAATGTAACATGAGCCATAATACGACTAATTGAAACCGCTTCTTTACATTGTTATTATTTGTTTTTTTTTCAAAATGGCTGCCTCATTTGCAGCGTATTGTTGCTCGTGAACTTGGTCTTACCTACACTGACGCATGAAATAAACGGTCACAATAAGGAAAATGACTTGCCAAAGTAGGAAAAAGGATATAAACAATTATTTTTAACATTAAATTATAAAAATTTTATAGCTTAAAGGAATATTGATTTACGGCGGTAAAATAAGTCTGGCATTGAATGTTTATCTTTTCTTTTTTACACACCTACTGTACTAATATGTAACAAAGAAATATTAAAAAGAAAATCAAAATAATTGTACTTTTCATTTTGGTTATCAAAAAGCGTAAAAATGAAAAAAAAAACTTCTACATTGTTAACTTTTTACTTCCATGTTCGACTTTTATCAATCAAGATTATTTTAAAATCAGATTAGCATTACATCTCAACTGCGCTTGTATGCCAATTATTTGCAACTATATGGCGCAAGCAGAACCATGTAATAAGATATAACTCAACATTATTGTTAAACAAAAATTCACATTAATATCTGAATTTTCTACACCGGTGATTTGATAAGAACTATGGTTATAGCGTGGCGTGAATCTTTCCAAATGCCAAACGATAGTTTAGTTAGTTTTAGGTAGTATTAGCCATGACATATATAAATATACATAAACACTCACGCCTGTCACCCAGAGGGGTAGGCAGAGACTACGGACTTCCATTTGGCACGATCCTGACATACCTCTTTCGCCTCCTTTACATCCATATATCTACGCATACATGCTCGTCGGTTAAGGGTACTTCTAACGTGGCCCATTTTCAAAATATCGCCAATTTGGTCGATAAACTTTTTCCTAGGGCGTCCCTTCCCGACTCGGCCGTTCACATCTGCCATATAAATTTGCTTTGTCACTCTTTCCTCATTCATTCTTTCCACATGACCAAACCACCGAAGCATTCCTTTCTTAATCCTGGTCACATCATCTTGCATACCACATTTATCTCTTATCACGCAATTTCTCACCCTGTCATTCAGATTCAACCCTAGCATATTCCTTAGAGACCGCATTTCTACAGCATTTATTCTACTTTCGTGCTTCTTCTGCCACACCCAGCTTTCGCTACCATACATTAAAGTAGGGACTAACACAGCATTATGAATTACCATACGTGCCTGTTTTGACACATTCTGGTTCTTCATAATATAGTGTAGTGCCCCATTCACTCTATTCCCTGCATTTACTCGTCGTTCTATATCCCTATCATATCTACCATCCCTGCTAAATACACATCTTATTTCACATACCGTTTTGCTTTCTTCTCTTTCAAAAACCATCACTTTCGTCTTACATGCGTTCACTTTCATTCCCCTTTCTTTTAATTCCCAGTTCACTAATGTAACCATCATTTGCAACTCAGCCGCCGATGACGCAAATATGACTTGATCATCGGCATACAAAAGGCATTTGACGGTTAACTCGCCCATTCTTAACCCACATTCTTCATCTTTCAAAGTTTGCAAACACCGGTCCATAAATAGGTTGAACAGCCAAGGGGAAGCTACACAGCCCTGTCTGACACCTTTTTGGATGCCAAACCAGTCCGAGTCCGCAATCATGCGCATGGAAAAGACTTGATCTGTACGCTCCATACCCTTTCTAAAACCCGCTTGCACATCCCAAATTTTTCCATCAGTTTCTTTCATAACTCTTTCAATTAACACCTTAGCATACAGTTTACCCACAATACTAAGCAAGCTGATACCACGGTAGTTTTTGCAGTCCTGCTGTGACCCTTTTCCTTTATATATTGGTACTATAACTGCTTTACACCAGTCATCCGGTACCCGTTTTAATTCCCAACATAAATTAAACAAGGTGTACAGCAGGCCTGCCACCACTCCCTCTCCAGCCCTTAGCATCTCGAGTGATACTCTATCATATCCAGCTGCCTTACCTGCTTTCATGCTTTTCATTACTTTCATTATTTCATCTACACTTATCTCCATACAACTTTCCACTTCTTTCGGAATTTCTAGTTCATTTACTTCAGACGGCTCTTCACTCATAAACACGCTTTCAAAGTATTCCTTCCATCTGTTTAAATTCGAAACCTCATCATTCAGAATACATCCATTCTCGTCTCTTATAGCATTCATTATAGGCTGTTTTGTATTTCCCCTGGCAGTTCCTACGAGTTTCCAGAACATTTTTATGTTAGCCTGGAAATTATCCGATATCCTTCTATCATTCTTATCCGTTCTTTCTTTCTTTTTCCTTTCAACAACTTCTTTTACTCTCTTATTTAGACGTCTAAATTCTGCCTCTTTTCTTTCAATCTCATCATTCATACCAGAAGAATTACCAGCTTTGGTTGCTAGTAAATCTAACCATGCTTTCTTCTTTGATTCAACTTCCACCCGTACCTCGTCATCCCACCACAAGGTATCACTTTTCCTTTCATTTGTTCTCTTACTTACACCACATACTTCGGTGGCGGCAGCCACCAAACCTTTCTTAATATTACCCCACACAGTATTCAAGTCTAAATCATTCATCAAACTCATTCAAACATCTAATATTTCCTCTCAGTCTACATTTATACTTCTCTTTCACATCTTCATCTTGTAACTTCTCTATTCTTATATGCTCTAACGCAGTGGTAGACACAGATGTCCGATGCCGCCAACGCTTGAAAAGACCATTAATTCGACATAAGACCAAATAATGATCCGTCCCTACGTTGGACCCCCGGTAAACCCTTGTATCTACGACTGCGCTCCTCATTCTTTCATCCACAATTACGAAATCTATCATGCTTCTATCATCACCTCTTTCCCATGTATACATGTGAATCTTCTTATGACGAAAAAAAGTATTCGTCACAAAGAGATTCTTTTTCACACATACGGTGAGGAGGTCTTAACCATTCTCATTTATACTTTCATCACCAAACGTTCCCAATATCCTTTCATAACCAGACCTCTTCACCCCAACCCTTCCATTAAAGTCTCCTAACATAATAATATTTTCATTTTCCTTACATTTTGTCAACACCATCCTTACCATGTCCCAAAACTGCTCTCGGATGTAAGTGGGCTTAGACATGTCTGGGGCGTACACCCCTAGCAGGAACAGCTTATTTAAGCCCACTTTCATTCGTATCCATAGCAGCCTCGGGCTTACACATTCATACTCTTTCACACATTGACCCATTCTTTCTGAAAGGATGAAACCGACTCCCTGGCATGCCCGTTCGGTTTCGTCTGCACCCGACCAATACGCGGTATACGTGCCATGTGCAGTGGCATCCTTTCCCTTTCGTTTCGTCTCATTCACACATAACACATCTATTCCTCTGTCAGTCATCATTTCGCATACTTCATCCATCTTATCATTCATTCCTCCACATACATTCAGCGTAGCCAGACGGGTTTCCGCAATCCACTTTTCGCCCCCCCCCCCTGGGAGACAGAACGTGACGGGTGGCGAACCTCGTCGCCGGTAATTTTCTCCCGGAGATTCTTCGCACCCCTGCCCCATTAAAGGGGCGCCGGGAACTCGCGGCCATTTCTTTTATTTCCTGAGTCAAGGTGGGAACAAGGGGTGATGGTAGATTTTACGCCGCTACCATACGACGAGGAGCCGAGTCTATTTTTTCGGCCTTGTCGCTCGTTTAGCACCACCCGGGGGATACGTGTAGGGTGGGCCTAAGGTTAGATGGTCGAAGCCTACGGACGCAAGCGACTCATCCCCCATTAGCAATGACGTATTATATATTATACATCATTGAGTATTAGATACATATCTCAATAGATACCCCTCCTTGCTAGTAACTTTGTTCAGTAATAATCTCTTCTTATACTCTCCTCATGTAAAGAATCTTGATTTTTATATTTATAGATTCAGCATGGAACAAAGAGATCCAGTAGCAAAACTACTACAACTTTACGGTCTTTTTATCGTCAATTTTTTTTCTTCGAGCCACTACAATGGTTTTACTTGTCCAGTCTCTTATTTTGTCGATTATAGAATATTTAAATGCATTGAGGTATTACTACTACGTTAGTAATATATAGTTCGATGTGTAAATGGGTGTTATTCAGGCTTATCTCAACAACATCTTAACACATTGGGTGGTACTCTTAACAACTGTATTAAATACATTAAGGTCTTCGTAAATACGACCATGTTGATTACGAAAGGATGATCCTTTCGTAATCAACATAATTGGCTGGCTATTCGTTAGAGCTGATATGATAGAATTCTCTACACTTCACTATTCTGAACTTGTAGAGTACTTGGAATCTTAAGATTCCAAGTACTCTACACGGATAGTTAATACCCTCGCCGGTGCTTCTTTTCTATATTGTAAAACAGAAATTCGACCGCATTACTCGTGTGGTCCAATCCAAACACGCATGTTTGCTTAGAACCGCGTCCCCTCATAATTATGATATTGTTACCCTACCAGTAGGCTGTCATGCGGGCGCGCGTAGAATGCTTCCCACTACGACTCGTTTACCTAACTCGACCATATAGTTTTTCCGTACCGCTAACTGTATTTATGAATAATAATGAATACGATGCATATTATTTTATCCATCTATATGATAAAACATAAGGTTTTATAATATTTTTCCTTTAAACAATTTGTAATATTTTACATATTATTATTTAGGTGTAATAAAAACACACATTGTTTACTAAAAAAGTCAATTTTTATTTATATAATTATTATGTAATATTAAAATATATATAGAAAGCTGCTTTACTACGTTGTGAGCAGTGGGGAAACCCGAATGACTGAGAAATAAATTATAGTTTGAGGACACTTCAAGTACGTCTACACGTGTTTGTGTAACGAGATAAAATAAAGTTTCTATTATCCTGTCAGAAATGACGTATATTCCCAATAATAGATCGTATAATAGTACCTACATCTACACATATTTTTATACAACTACAAAAAAGCTAGAGTTAAAGCTAAAATTACAGCCTATATACTTCCCACAGCTGGGTATAGGCCTCCTCTCATTTCTGAGAGGGTTTAGGGCAAGGAATAGTCCGCCACGCTGCCCCAATGCGTGTTGACGAACTTCACATGTCTTAGAAAATATTTATTTTTCTTATTTCTGAGACATGCAGGTTTCCTCACGATGTTTTCCTTCACCGCCGAGTACGTGGTAAATCAGCACATAAAATTGCAATTAACAATTTCATTGGTGGCCGGCGGGGATCGAACCCGGGTTGTTCGCGTACTGTGAAATTTACAGCGTATACACATATTTAACTTTTTACTTTTTCAATATTGAAATTTATCTTTATAATCATTAAAGCAAATATCAAATATTCGCTATCAAATATCTCTCTCATCAATCTCAATATGTTGCTTAGCGAACTTGTTCATTCATTCATTCTCTAAACCATTTCCCATTATCTGGGGTCTGCGCAGTAAACCTTCTTGTTCCATTCCTCTCTATCAGCCGTCATTTCCATACTTACTCCTTTCATTCTCATATCACTCTTCACACAATCGATCCATCTTTTATTCGGCCTTCCTCTGCCCGTGTGTCCTGTGTGCTTAGCGAACTTGTAATCATAGCAAATATCTTTACCCTTTGGTGGCTTTTTCTTCCGTACATGACGGGAAGAATAAAGGATGAGGATTATCTCTAATATATGTATAATTTCGTAAATTAAAATTCGTTTCAGTTTTGCTTCGCAAGATTCGTTCTGTTACTATTTCTATATTCACGTTTATATGTACATTAGTACTATAGTTGTAGCACGAATGGGCCGGCTCGACCGGGGAAGTACCTCGCTGTCACAGAATACCAGCGTAAAATAGTAGCTTAACGCTACTGTGTTTCGTATGGTGAGTGTAGAGAACCGGATACCCTTTTTACTGGAAACGAGACATTCCATCTTATTCCTCATGGATGACAACGCCTTTGCATTTTGATTCGTAATTGAGGATAGATGTAGATGTCTATGAGCCAATGCAGCGACTTACCATCAGGCGGACTGTGTGCTCGTTTGTCACCCTATCCTATTATAAAAAATCAATGTCATCAAGAAGTCAGTAAAAAAGGCATACATAGGTACATATGGACATACATACATACATACACATACACGCTTAAATATATACACGTACCTACATAAATACATAATGCTCCTACTGCCCAGTCGGGTAAAAATCAATACCAAGAATATAATAATTACGCGGGAAAATGAAAAGACCCGGTAATTTTCCCAAAATGGCAGTTCGAAAAAACATCTCTCCATATCGCTATAATATTGCGCTTAAAATGCATTTGAATGTGTCCATTGGAATTTTCATCTTGTTTGTAAGAAAGCAAGGTTTTATTTTGCACTCAAGAATAAAATTGGCATCTACAAAATGTCACAGAGAACCGCAATTAAAAAAATTAAAAGCAAAAAGTGAAAATTAAAAGAACAGCGGACGGATGCACAAAATGTTTTTGAGTTGTATTAAGGCGTGTTTAACATGTGTCGCATTGCATGATTAAGCACACATACACAACAAGTGCACTACAGTAATTTTTATTACATTTGTTTGTTAGTGTCGTTAAAGATTAAATATCTTATAATATATTTGAACATGTTGATGTATAAGACAATTATATTACTGCTATTACAGAGTAATATCGTCATATTGTACATCGACACCGGAAGAAATGGGATGTGGGTTCTGTTACTATGGGAAACCCTAGAAAATCTCATGGCGTCAAAGGTGCGAAGCGTCTTGGATTGTTGTCGACACGGGAGGGGCCCACGCTCAACAGTGAACTTTGTAGACCAATCATGATGTGAACGATCATGATTTAGTACAGATTTAGTATGGGTATTGTATAAATTATAATATGAGATTAAACCTCACTTCTAACTAGATAGTTCTTTCCTATAACAAATATTGTTATATAGGCTTAAGTTTTGTTTAGAATACAAAATAAAACCGATGTTTTTGTGCCTCTAATAATACATGTAACCTTTTTGGCTGTGACGTTAATTTTAAACCGACTTCAAAAAAGAAGAAGGCAATATCTTCATTTATTGTAAACCGATTTTAATTATTCTCTTTTTATTAAATTATTTTACTATTATCCTGAACTGAGCTGAAATATAATTATCCTGAACTACAATAGCTCATTATTTGTGACTAATCATAAATAGTATATATTATATAAAGTCGTTTATCCAAATCTGCCTGTGTATTCACTTAAAACTTTACAGATTCTTTACACAATTTAATTAAATTTTTACTGTGATGTAAATAGTTTCTTGAGGAAGGTTTTCGTGCATTATTTATTTATTTATTTAACAATTTATGTACACATAAAATAATGTTACAATAAAAAAAGATATTTTGTACAAAGGCACTGCTTATTTTGAATTTTATATATATATATTATTTTTATGTTATTTAAAGGTATATAGTACAGAAATAATGGCGTTTTGTGGTCAGGTGCTAAAAATATGACTTACTGGCGAATCGAAGTAGTGGAGTATCAAATATTAATATTAAAAGGAGGACATCACATCTGTTCAAAATTTAATCTTTGATCTCCCAAAAGCGGACATAGCTCGCGCGCCTGGCTTCGTTCTCGTCTTTGCTTCGCCGACTGAATGTTCTGGTATGTGCACATAGTAATTAATATAATATTCGCGGCGACTTTACTTATCAAATTTGACTTTCGAATTGACAGTAATAGGCGAAACAATGACGGTCAAAATATTGAAATAAATAATATCTTTTTTTAACATTATTTATGGCATTTATGGTATAAACCTCAATAGTGCCTCCCAACGGATAGGTCTTAAGATGAACATGGACAAAACAAATATCATGTTTAATGTCCATGTCACACCTATGCCGGTAGTTGTTGGGAGCACTAAGCTCAAAGTTGTTGACGAGTACGTTTACCTGGGACAAATAGTCCGACTAGGTAAGTCCAACTTCGACCTCTCGGTCGACGATCGACGGATTGACGGTCGACGGATTCAACTCGGCTGGGCAGCGTTCGGGAAATTACGACACATCTTCTCGTCAGGTATACCTCAAAACCTGAAAACTAAGTAGTACAACCAGTGCGTGTTGCCAGTGATGACCTACGGAACCGAGACGTGGTCCTTCACTGCTGGCCGTATGAGGACACTCAAAGTCGCTCAGCCAGCTATGGAGAGGGCTATGCTCGGAGAGAGAGAAACAGAGTGACCGACATAGCCCAACGGATTAGTATGCTGAAGTGGCAATGGGCCGGAGATATAGCTCGAAGAACCGACAACCGTTGGGGAAAAAAGGTTCTCGAGTGGCAGCCTTGTACCGGTAGGCGAAGTGTAGGGCGACCCCACACTAGATGGAGTGACGGCCTGGTAAGACATGCAGGAAGTCGATGGATGCAGGTGGCTCAGGACCGTGCTTTGTGGCATACCTTGGGGGAGGCCTATGTTCAGCAGTGGACTTGTAAAGGGCTGTAATGATGTTGATGATGATGGTATAAATAGACATAATATTTCTGTTTAAATCTAGTTTTTTTTTTATAGAATTAGATTTACAAACGAGCACACAGTCCACCTGATGGTAAGAGGATGCTGTGGCCCATAAATATTGTCCTCAATTAAGAATCATAATGCATAGGCGTTGTCACATTTGAGGACCAAGATGGAATGCCTCGTTTGCAGTGAAAAGGGTCTCCGGTTCTCCACACTCACCATACGAAACACAGCGGTGTTAAGCTGATATTTTACGCTGGTAAACTGTGAGAGCGTGGCCCCACCACGGTTCAGCATCCTAATTCGTGCTACAACAACAAAATAGCTGCAGCGTAACTCTAGCAGGTATCTTTTACGATTCACTTCTTAACAGCTCATTGAAAGTCTATCACTAAACGTAGGCCATCCTCAAAGAATACCACCACAAAGTACGGCCTCGAGCCACATACATTCATCGGCTTCCTGCATCTCTTACCAGGTTATCACTCCACCTCATAGGAGGTTCCTATATACTTCGCTTTCCAAAAATATTTAAGAAAGGAACGCTACTCTAAATAAATAAAAAATATTTACAACTACCAAACTTAAATCTTAATATGTTAAATTATATTAATTATGTAAAATTATATGTCACGCTGTGTGTCCGCGATGAACTCCTAAACTACTTAACCGATTTAAAACTTGGGAGATAGGATAGTTTTTTTGCCCATGAGTGACCCACTTTTATTTTGCTAATTTAAGGATTTTTAATAGGACATTACAAAGGGTCGTCGAAAAGGGTAGAACAACGTCTGCCTAGCAAGCTAGTATTAATTACTTCAATATCTTATTTTAATGCATAGTCAATTACAGTGTTATATATTTTTCTAATTTTTATTAATGTGCCCTCGAGGTTTCATCTGCATGAATCTTTACGTCTTCGTGTTGTTAGGATTGCCAGGAGCAGTCCTTACTGATACGTACTTAACGCTTGACTTAAAAACTAAAAAACAGATTTCATTACATTACAATGCAGTACCTGGATGACCGAGCTTTGCTCGTTATATTTTTTTTAAAACGTGTGTTTTGGAAGTTATATTTAGATACAAATTACAGTCTGATGAAATATGAGTAATATTTTTTGATCTTACCGACATAATAGAAAAAACTGAACTGGTTATTTGAATAAAAAATCATGAGTGCAATTGGTTTAATTTAAATTTTTGTGTTTTTAAAAATACTGAAAAAAAGAGCTCGATATAATAGATTTTCTTAAAAAAAGTTGGAAACTTGAAAAAATATAATTTAACGTTTTAGAAAAGATATATTACGTACATATAATACTTTTGTATTATATGTACGATTATATGTACATATAATACTTTTGTATTATATGTAATAATATATGAACTAAATACACTTAAAATATTTTAAGGTAAAACCATCATGCAGTTGTATTGTAGTTAGCAGTTTTATTATTTATGCCGTATGTTCGTCCCGTGAGTGCCCTAAGAGGCAACTGTGATAAAGGCCAGAAATGCCGTCATAGCCCCTGATTGAGAGCGGTATGCACTATACAGTAAATAAGGCCAGTGCCAGATGAAAAATATCATCAGTAAATATTAAAAATCAATATGGTTGATTAAACACATTTTTTCAGGTTGAAGAAATGAAGAAATAATGTGTCAAAGTATTTACTAATAACTATTAAACTATAATATTTATAATATATATATAGTTAGTTATATATATATAGTATTTACTAATAACTATTTAGTAATAACTATTTAAAGTGGATAAGCCACGCTATCGCTGCATTAGGGTGCAGTATGAATGGCTCGGTTCGATTGCGGTATGATTACTTTATCACAGAACACCTGCACAAAAATGCAGCATATGCTGTTGTCTTTTATATGGTGAAGGAAGAGAATCGGAGACCATTTACAAGTAAAGAGGCATAACATCTTAGGCCTCAGGAGCGACAAAGCGTAATTTGATTCACGGTTGGATGCAGGTATATGTCGCAGTATCGGACGAACTATGTGCTTGTTATTAACCCTTACTTGTTTAAAACTATTATACTTATATTTGAAGCAGTGTACACAAAATGTACTTTGCTTTGTTAAAATAATCTATGAAAATATGAATTTTACGTTTAGAACACTAATGTGAATGCAACCTAAAGTTTTGTTATTCGCAAATCACGTATGTTTATTACACCCAAGGTGGCGACCACTGCATCCTGTCGTAATATTATCATGTGCGAAAACCATCGGTTATATGTAATGAAAGCTACTAACATTTAAAATTATTAATAGCAATTGATATTCTGTGCTTATTGATTGAATATCTCTTTACATTCTTAAAATTTAAAATTAACCAAATAATTCAGTATAAATGTAATTAATTCAAATGTCAATTAAAACTCTTCCTTAGTTTATAATTTTTTCTAAAAAAAATTTGCTAGGATAGGTAATAAAACTGAGGATTGGTTTTTATTTATCAGTAAATAACTCTTTGCTAAATTGGGGTTAATCCTTAAAAGACGTTATCTCAAGATATTGCAAAAATCGCACGTTTGTAATGCGTTTTGGCGACTGCTATAACGACGCTTCGCGCCTTATTTTAAGGCTCTAATTACTTATAAGCATTTAAGTCTACAAACCGAATGTTCGAATGTATTTATATGTGTGTGACATGTTAAGATTTTTTTTCAGTTCCGCTGTCCTTTAATTCATTTTTTTATTATTATTTATTAAATATAGTTTTTTCGACATCCTCCAGGGGTTATGAGTGTTAATTTTCCAAATACCAGGCGGTCCCATAATGAACTGGCCTGATATAGTTCAACGCGACTTGTCGCTACATGTTGTGTTGCATTAAATAGTACGTTTATTGTGCACTTAATATAAGAAACATGCATCGACATGAAATGCTTAGTCTTAGTTTAACAGGCATTTGAATAACGAGAGTCGCGCATTTTTTCAAAATGTCGAAAACTGAGTATCGAAGTGTCATAAAGTTTCTGTTTAAAGAAGGTTTATCCCCTGCCCAAATAAAAGAACGATTGGATGGCGTGTATAAGGAGTCTGCCCCCTCCTATAGCACAGTGAAAAATCGGGTGAAAGAGTTTCGCCTCGGGAGAGAAACCGTCGAAGACTTTGGCCACGACGGTCGACCTGTGGAAGTGCTCACTCCCGAAACGATTGCTCTTATCGAAGAGGAGGTTCTGAGTGACCGCCGTTTGAAGATTAGAGAAATTGCAGCAAGGCTTGTGCTCTCTAAGAGTACCGTTCATCGCGCGATCCATGAACATCTTCACATGAAAAAAGTGAGTGCAAGATGGGTACCGAAACTTCTTTAAGCGGTACAGAGACAAGAAAGAGTGCGCTGCGCTTCGGAGTTTTTGAATCTTTGTGGCGAAAATCCAAAGACTGTGATCGAGCGGTTAGTGACTGGTGATGAAACTATGATCTTGTATTATGATCCACAAAGCAAGCGCGAGTCAATGGAATGGCGTTATAAGGGTGAAAAGCCCCCTAGAAAGGCAAAGGTGCAACAATCGACTAAAAAACTGATGTGCACAATATTTTGGGATTTTCAAGGCATTTTGATGGTGGATTTTAAAGAACGTAATACAGTCATGAACGGCGAATATTATGCTTCTTTAATATATAAACTACGAGACAAAATAAAGGAAAAACGAAGAGGCAAGCTGTCTAAAGGTGTCCTGTTGCTCCATGACAACGCCCCTGTTCATACCGCTGGTGTTTCGAAGGATGCAGTTCGTCAATGCGGGTTCACAGAAGTTCAACATCCACCTTACAGTCCAGACATGGCCCCGTCCGACTATTATTTATTTCCAAATTTAAATCGGGACTTAAGAGGATGAAAATTTTCAAGCTATGAAGAGTTGCAGGCGGCCGTCTTCAGTCATTTTGAGGATAAAAAATGTGATTATTTTTATAAAGGTTTAGAGATGTTGATTCACAGATGTCAGAAGTGCGTTAGTATTCATGGTGATTATATTGAAAAATAAAATTGGTTTCGTTTCATTTCCTTCATTGGTTCATAGTTAGGCCAATTCATTATGGGACCGCCTACGTAAATCAAATCAAATCAAACAGCAACATCATTTATTCGATATTGATTGCTCTCTGAGTTGGCAACCCTAACTGTTTATTACAATTGAGTCGTTATCAGGAAGATGCTGTTGCCAATTTCTGGTTTCATTTCTCTCTGTCACGTTTTACGACATCCACGGCATGATATAAGGAAGTAGATTGTCTTACACCGCCACCGCACGACACGACAATAGTAATAATAGTAAATAGTTATGATAGTAATAGTAAATTAAGATGAATCGGAATCCATATTTTTGATTACTAAGAAATTCAATCCAACCTGAGCTACAACACCTTTCCACTGTACAAATTTCAATTAAAAAAACATCGCTTCAAATATTTACATAAAAGCTATAATAAGATGTATTTATTCAATTTGAATTGCTTATGTAAACGGGACCTCTTCAAACAGAGACAATGTATATTTGTTGAGGTTTTTTTAATTACTAAGTAGATGTGTTAACATTTTTTCGTTGTCTATGACTAAGTATAACGTTGAATTTAAAAAGGTAACAAATAAGATTACGGTCGCAATAAAACAAAAAAAAACGGACCACCCGAGATATATCACAAGTGATAGAGGTGATGCGTTTTTTAACGAATTTTGTTTTAGTCGCATCCTGTAGAATACGAGTAATGAATAAATCATGTATCAGTAGATATGATAGTAAAAAAGTACAAATATTTTATATTGTAATTTTAAGTTAAAATTGAAAATTGTCTTTTGTAATGTTGTTTACATTTTTTTACAATATCTTAAAGCGGCACATAGTGAAGCTTTTGGCAGATTGTGGAGACAACTTAACCCAGTACATAGAATAACATTATTTCAAAGCACCGAAGCGGTTAAATAACTTAAGGTGTTTATCATAATCGGTGCGCGTGCTTTATCGTTCCTATTAATAGTTCACACGTGCAGATATTTAAATAAATTTAATCTAATCAATTACAAAATCCACTTCGAATTACAACTAAGCGATACTTAAGAAGCAGTAATCATGCAACTTTATAATTTTTGGCAGTAATTCGCTGCTGTATAACTTGTATGCTGTATAAGTATAAGTTTCCGTCAATAACCTGTGCCTGAATATAAATTTCGATTTAATTTTCAATTAAATATATAATTAGAGTAGTTTTAGTTTAAGATAAAATAATACAGAGTTTAAATTTTATCCTCAAAATCACTGGCCTATTCAGCATTCTCCATAAAGATTAGGAACAGTTTAAGAAAAGTATTATTAAAATATACGCACACACACACATACATTATATATATAATCGGAAACTTTAGTCTAGTCTCTCATTAGAGATTATGTGTTATGTAAGTTTAATCGCTTGGTTAGTGGAATTGCATGGAAAACCCAAGGTTGGGTATGTTAATACATAGTCTTTCATCTTATCTGAGTTCCACAATTTTAACATCAGCCTGTATGCAGTATAAAGGCATGTTGACACTGTAGCTGCGCGACGTGCGACATTCGTCAGCAAACAGCAAGTGTACACGTCCACGAAATCACACGGCCTCTAATTTTTATTGAAAACAAAACACGGTTAGAAATTTATGCGGTCACTGCACCTAAATAACATGAATATGTGGATATTTAGACAGGGAAACATACCGGTGGAAAGGACACATTTCCTCGGTGGATATATAAAATTTGATAAAACATTGTGAAAAAAAATCAGTATTGAATTCTGTTAAATAAATGATTATTAAAATTCACGATCAATATTATTAATCAATCACATTTTAAAGAACTTTTTTCTGTTCTTGTAATATATTTCTTTAATAATTTTTCCTTCTAATATCGGGCCTAAATTATAAATTTTGTTCAGTTAAAAAGAGAGATATTCTTCCTTAGGTTATTGAATAATAACTGAGGAATACAACATTACTTTAAACATAAAATTTAATTATAAGAATTAACATTAACATTATAAGAATCATTTAATATTAACTATTTTAATATTATATATATATGTGCGTGTGTATGTGACTAAACTCCTTCTAAACGGTTTTATCTTGTAGGGACCTTTGTTACCTTTGTTTAAAACATATATAAAATGTGTATGTCGTGTAAGGGCGTAAGAGAGTGGATTCTCTCAATTTTATATCATTTCGTTGGTGTCGTAATAAAAACTACTGTTGCCAACTTGTCTGCCAAGCGTAGCAACGATGGTAAACATTTCCATAAAGAGATAATCTAGGGGATCCTGTGTTCAACAGTGGACTTTTAGTTGGTTGTATTGAATTAAAGAATAATTTCTGTTGAAAAGGAATGTTTTATACGTGGTAGAGCCACGCTGCAATTATATTATAGTTGTAGCATGAATGGGTTGGCTCGACCGGGATACCACCACCGGGTAAGGACTACGCTCTCACAGAATACCAGCGTAAAATAGTAGGTCAATGCTGCTGTGTTTTGTGTGGTGAGTGTAAAGAACCGGAGACCCTTTTTACTGGAAACGAGGCATTTCATTTTAGTCCTCACTGGTGACAACGCATCCGCATTTTGATTCCTAATGGAGAATAAATGTAGATATGTCTATGGGCCATTCACTTACCATCAGACGGACTGTGTGCTCGTTTGTCTCACTATTCTATTTAAAAAAAGTCAAATCGTACAGCTCGTTTATACATTTTACTACTGCTGTACCTACGATGAAAATGGGTCCACATAATTTGTTTATAAAAATTGTTTATTACGTTTAACAATTTTGTTAGCATTCGCTTTATCTTGTGCTAGTAACAATGTTATATCTGTGGAACTTGTGTCTTTGAAGATATGAAGTCTTTGAAGATAACAACAAGCCCAGAAGCCTTAGAAATACCTATACCACACAAAAAAAAACTGTCAGTCGTAGGACTGCACGTCATCGTCGTCAAGCGAAAGATTCTTTTTTATTCTCTTTTCTTCTTTTTTATTATCATTTATATATATATATATATATATATATATATATATATATACATATATATCTGAATGTATGTATCTGAGCGTGACCGCTACGCGAGTTCACTGCTTTTCCTCGTCCCAAAAGTGCCTAAACACTTTTTCAATTCAAAGACATGACTTTCTTATATATTTCTTATTATAAGCCGGTGGCAACAAACAACACCGTCCAAAGTTTCCTGATAAATATTTTATATCAGTTTACGAAATAGAACAACACACAATGCTTAAGAATTTTAAACAAAATTTTATCAACGTTTACATCTATCGAAAACTTCTTAAAATATTTCGACATTACAGTAAATCCAACAGAACTGACACACCTTTTGCTCTCAAATTTCGAAATTTCGAGCAAGACGCGTCGTAACAATGGATTTGATTTAGTTAAGAACTTACTTCGGATTTCAAAGGTTCTATCCTTTGTTTGATAAATACACTTTTTTCGTTGTATGTTTCGTTATATTTATATAGGAAATGTTTGGTATTGTGCTTCATTAAATGTAATTTTATCGCGCGGTATAATTTATTTTGCAAATGTATTGAAAAACAAACGAATAATTCCACTATAAGTAGGAGTGTGGTGGATTTAAGTAATCATGTATGTCTTATACCTATTTTGGGATACTCGAAATAGTGCACCTATTGGGGCCTATATACGGGCCACACTGAAAGCAGCGGCTGTGATTTGCCACGCATCATGCTGAGTGCGACTCCTCTTCGTCACGTTCATCTAGTATTAATCATTAAGCGTTTACGGGAAACATATTTTACACGAGTTCTATTCTCGGACCGGGACAAAAACAGTAATTGGTTTTATATCTCAAGAAATTCTCTATAGCAGTCCGGACTCAGGAACGGCTAACGGTATTTTACTCCCATGCTTCAGAAATAACGTAAAATAGCTGATCCTGTGCCTGATCTTTCTCTGCTCGTTTCGGATTACAGTTCCATTGGTCTATGTAAGTGAGGGAATACAGAGTGCGTCCATTGTGTGTAGATGGCTAGTCTCCGAGAAAACTGGCCGCCGTGACCAAAACCCCTACTAGAGGTCATTTATGAAAGCCCTAGTGGCACCGTACATTCAAAACAAATATTTTACGTCATTTAATATGACTGGTTCACTGGTGTTTACACTAGCGTTATAATTAAGTTATTCCGAATAGTATCCAAATCTGTAATTTTTTTCCCTAAATAGAGTAAGTAATATTGACTACAAGAGGCAACCTGATAATAAGGGGATGTGCTGTGGACCATAGACACATACATCTCCCTCTATTAAGATGCTTTGTCACTTCCGAGGATTAAGATAGAATTCCTTGTGTCCAGAAAAAGGGGTTACATGTTCTTTTCACACATCATACGAAACACCGGAGTATAGAGCTGATTTTCCACGTTTGTATTCTGTGGTAGCGTGCTCCTTCCTCGGTCGAGCCGACTAGTTTTTACTCATCATCATCGTCACAGGGTTTCACAAGTCCGCTGCTGAACATAGGCCTCCCCAAGGAATGTCACAAAGCACGGTCCTGAGCCACCTGCATCTATTGACTTCCTACATGTCTTACCAGGTTGTCACTACATCTATAGGGGTCACCCTACACTTCGCCTACCGGTACGAGGCTGCCACTCGAGAACCTTTTTTCCCATCGGTTATCGGTTTTTCGAGCTATATGGCCCACCCATTGCCACTTCAGCTCACTAATCCTTTAGGCTATGTCGGACACTCTGATTCTCCTGCAGATATCCTCATTTCTAAGTTTATCACGTAGAGAAAACCCGAGCATAGTCCTCTCCATTGCTCGAAAGGAAATCTGTCTGTAGTTCTCCAAGTGAGCGTTGTCACCTTTCTTGAAGAACGAGACCACGGCACTTCCGCTCCACGACTCCGAAGGCTTGCTTGTGGCTTCAACAATTATGTGTACAGCTACCCATAGAACCTATCAATTTCACTCAAAAACTCATCTTTTCCGGGACACCTGAGGTGTCCCGGAAAAGATGCTGCCAAACTCGGACTTCAGCTTTGACAGTGGCTCTTTCTGGCAAACAGATCGCTGGCAAAGACTTTAGAGCCCTGGTTTCGCTCGATCGCTTCTTCAATACTAGCTGTATTGAATTTGCGTAAGTCGGGCCTCATACATTTGGTGATCTGTCTATTCAATTGCCTGTATGCTGTCATATCTAATGAAGACTACAGATTTATTTCCCGTCTAACAGCCATGAGATTAAGAGTTTGATCGGAGAGTTTTTGTGACATTTATATGTATGTGGGTGGGTTGGTATGTAGTAGGTACGTGTGTTAAGTTCACATATTGCAAGTAAGATTTGAACCAATTGTTGGTTGAATACTCAAAGCCACTTACCGATGTCCGATTAAGTTGAAATTAACCTAGAATTACTTAGAATACCGGAACTTCGGTGACAATACAATAATATAATAGATATAACCGGGTGCTGCAGCCAGGATTGCCTCCTCACCAGGCAACTCTTCAACGGATAGTAGCAGGATCACGAAATTTTGTATGTTGGTTTAATTTCATGATCTTTATCACGAACTGTTGCTGCAGTTAGCATTTCCTCCTTACGAGGAAACTCTTTAACGCTTAGTAGACTGAACTCGTAACTTTGTACTTAACTTCGTTTGCCTAACATGATCTTCACCATAAACTGCTGCTGCAGACAGGATAGTTTCCTCACGAGGAAACTTCTCAACAGCTATAGTAAACTTTATGTTAGATTCATAATTTACCACACCATTAAAAAAAAACAATAAATTAAGTATTAAAAAACAAAAATTACAAAAAGAAAATTATTAGAGTAAGTAATTTGTAAAGTATTCTATCATACCGAATACTAAAACTATTTAACAAATGTTTTGTTTAATTAGTCTTGACCTATTGTGACAACCCTACCAAAATAGGTAACAATTTTGTACATTCTTAAGCTTTGTCTCTGTTGCGTTTATCGTCTCATGTGTTCAGGGTGGGTGCGTTATATGTTGCGAGGTGAAATTGTCGTAGGTAGCATTCGAGCCTCTACGGATAATTCTAAGCACCCCCTGCCCGCCGTTACCATTATCGCCACCGTTGTCAGGAATAGCGGGGCCGCTGGGGACCGTGGGCCGTTTATTCATATTCTTGCTCAGGGGGGATGTTTGCCATAGTTGCCACGCTTGGAGACCGAGTTAGAAAACACAGTTTTTTATTTTACTATTTCTATCAGGAATATGCTGCCCATCTGCTACGTGAAGGTATGGGTAGTGGATATTCTTAACCGCCACTACACGACCTATTGCTTTTTGTTGCAACAATAATATAGGTGCAGCTAGTTTTCACGTGGGAGAATGTGTATAGAGTTAGAACTCAAACTCTTATTTGCATTTATAAAATATTCTCTTTCGTTTTAATTTGTAACAAAAATCGGCAACAAACCTTTTTTGTAACAGAATAAATTCTCGTCACATACAAAATTTCAATAGAATTACATCGTGCTCGGTTCTATTGTCAATGTTAATCCATAGAGAATAGTTTTTCTGGAGTAAAGGTGCGTTATAGAATTAGCACTTTTTCATTTATCACGGTAACCTAATACCGTAGAGAACGTTCTTTCAATGAAATATTTTTTGTAGCGTAATTGAATTTTGCCGAAATATCGAAGCGAAAGATTTATGATTTGTGATTGTTCACTGAACTTTAGAGCTATTTAGGCGTTTGAGGTGTTGTGTAATAATAATTAAAAAGTTGTACGAACTATGCAAAAGAAACACATTTATTGTTAAACAGATGGAATTGTGTATTTTTGAATCTAACTGATAGATTCATTTTGTACACAGTCGAAATTTCAATTTTCTCATAAACTGGGTATTTCCTTATAACTTTTTATTGCGTTTATTTGATTCATCACTTCTACATTTATCGTGTGCTTGGCGGTGTAAGAATATCCACAGCCCCATATAACGATATGGAAAGCAGAGCATTTGAAGAAATGAACAAGAAACGCCTTGAGTGTGGTAAAAGGTGATAGAGGAAAACAAACCGGACAACAGCGTCTTTCTAATTACAATTAAAATAAAATAAAAACAGTTGCCAACCCGCCAGCCAATTTTTCATATTCGGTGAATTTACCCGCACGTTTTGTCGTTGACAATTAAGCTAATTGCAATTTGATCAGAAATTGAAGCACTCTTTAAACAGGTTAGGTATTGAAAAAGAAGACCACACTTTATTCAATTAAACGTACATTTCAATATTTTAATTATGGCATAATTACTATAATTAATCGTTGTGAATTATTTCTAATGTTAAATTGGAATAGTTCACCATAATTATAAATTTAATAGGGTTCATAACAAACTGGGGCGATCGATTTTAAATATGAATTTTATATAAATTTATTCACAACGCCCAACCAGTAAGTGGCAATGGGCCGGCCATATAGCTCAAAAAACCGACAACCTATGAAGAAGAAAGCAGACGAAGAATCATCCTTGGTAGGCATTGATGTTCTTTTGCGAGGATTTGTGGTTTATCAAATCTAATGTAATGGTGGGGACGATCTTGAACATGTTCGCAGACTGCAGACTTTAAAAGATCAAAAGTTAATATTCAAAAAGTGAAGGTAGCCGGACTAACTATGCCATTGGGACGTCAAACATCTCAACCCCCCCCCCCCTGACCATGGTTACTGTAAAGCACCCGAAACGTCGGGAATGGAATCTTTTACTTGTCTGTCTGTTACTTTGTTTAATTCTCTATTACAGCCCAATGAATTATAAAGCATTTAACGTGGTAGAATCATATGGATCTAGCACTTTTATATACTATCAGGTGTACTGTGTGTCTGTTTCTACCCCTACTAATATTTAGTAAAAAATGCTTGTTTAATTTCTGACGCAAATCAACCGATTTAGTTTGTTAGAGCCCTTATTTCGTTTAAGTAAAATCGCGTATATCTCGTTATTACTAGTTTTATGGCGTTCGTAAATATTGTCAGGAGGCGTATTTTACGATGAGTCACTCAATAATTCTCCGGCACAATAAAGGACGAGCAATTATAATTACAAAAAGTAAAATTGGCAAGACAGCTGTTCAAAGATTATGGCGGTATTCGATAATGCTGTCTGTAGATCTGCAGATATTTATTAAGTATAATTTTATATGTAACTTGCGACTCGCTCCGACTTCGCCTGTGTAGGATTAATGAAATGAAGGCATTCCGTCTTAGTCTTCAGGGGTGACAACGCATATGGGTTTTGATTCTTAATCGAGGATAAATGTAGATGTCTATGGGCCACAGCATCCATTTACCATCAAGTGGACTGGGTGCTCGTTTGTCACCCTCATTCTTGAGAATTGGTGAGGAGTTCTGGAACCCGTGCATTCTGGTCTCTCGCCAAGGCTGTCCAGGGGAATTTCTGTCAGCCATCTCTTCCATCTCTGCACAGGGAGGACGACTCACTGGCCCATACCGCAAAGGAGAAAGCCGATCTTCTAGGCTCTTTCTTTGCGTCTAACTCGACTCTCGATGACGGGGGGAGTACGCCACCGACCATCCCGCGGTGTGAGTGCTCCATGCCGGAAGTGCACTTCACACAGCGCTCAGTTCGCAAAGCACTCCTCTCCCTGGACATCCACAAGTCGAGTGGGCCTGACGGAATCCCCCCAATTGTGCTGAGGACGTGTGCTCCAGAGTTGGCACCGGTTTTAAAGCGTCTTTTCCGGTACTCCTACTCCCTAGGCGTAGTCCCAAAATCATGGAAGACGGCTTACGTCCACCCGATCCCTAAAAAAGGCGACCGCTCTGACCCGTCCAACTACCGGCCAATCGCCATCACCTCCTTGTTCTCCAAAACATTGGAGTCCATTGTAAACTGCCAGCTCATGAGGTACCTTGAAGATCACCAGCTGATTAGTGACCGCCAATACGGTTTTCGCCGTGGTCGGTCAACTGGTGATCTCCTGGTCTACCTAACTCACAGATGGGCGGAGGCAGTAGAGTTCAAGGGGGAGGCATTGGCCGTTAGTTTGGACATTGCGAAGGCCTTCGATCGGGTTTGGCACAAAGCGCTTCTTTCGAAGCTCACTTCCTTTCACCAGCTTTCTTGCAGATCGGAGCATCAAGGTCGTTGTAGACGGTGCAATCTCCGATTGCAAGCCTATTAATGCCGGTGTTCCACAGGGCTGCGTGCTATCGCCAACGCTGTTTCTTCTGCATATCAATGATATGTTGCATACCCGTAACATTCATTGCTATGCAGATGACAGCACTGGTGATGCTCTTTACACCGGCCGAGCCAATATTTCTCGGGAAAACGTCTCCGAGTGCCGGGACAAACTTGTGTCTGAAGTTGAGTCTCTGCTGGACAGAGTCTCGGATTGGGGGCGACTAAATCTAGTCCAGTTTAACCCCCAGAAGACACAAGTTTGCGTGTTAACCGCTAAAAAGAACCCCTTTGTCGTATCCTGTCAGTTTCAAGGCACTCCCCTTGTTGCCTCAGCCAGTATCGGAATCCTCGGCGTCGACATATCGAGTGACGTGCAGTTTCGTGGTCACTTGGAAGGGAAGGCCAAATTGGCCTCTAAAAAGCTTGGCGTGCTCAGCAGAGCGGGACAGTATTTCATGCCGGCACACCGCCTGCAACTTTACAAGGCGCAGGTACGGCCGCACATGGAATACTGTTCCCATCTCTGGGTTGGGGCTCCCCAGTACCAGCTCCTTCCACTTGACCACATCCAGCGCAGAGCGGCTTGAATCGTCGACGACCGAGTGCTTTCCGATCGGCTCGATTCACTGGCGCCGCGAAGACATGTTGCATCTCTTTGCGTATTTTATCGCATCTATCACGGGGAGTGCTCTTAGGAATTGTTCGGATTAATCCCAGCCGCCAAATTTCAAACGTCCCGATACCATCCACACCATCTGGATGCTTGGCGGTCCACCACTGTACGTTTCACAAGGAGTTTTCTTCCACGTACAACCTCTCTGTGGAATAGTTTACCACCGGCGATTTTTCCGGACCGATACGACCTGGGGACTTTCAAGAAAAGAGCTTACTCCTTTCTAAAGGGCCGGCAACGCACCCGCAATTCTCCTGGTGTTGCGGTTGATCATGGGTGGCAGTAGTCACTTAACATCAGGTGAGCCGCATGCTCGTTTGGCCCTTCTTCTATAAAAAAAAATTCTATACAAAAATAAGGTTCATATAAAAGCCTAGATCACTCCTCTCTGTTAGTTTTTATGGACTTTCATTACAACAGTCAAAGCGATTATGAAGACTAGCCCGGATGGATAGACAGGCAGGCACTTTCAAAATAATAGTCATTCATGTCCCAATCTGATTAGCACAATATTATTGTTCGATATCACAGACAGACACTATAATGTTATTAACCACGCAACACCAACACCATATTCCGTCAAATCCCTAGCGGTCTCATGAGGTTACACCCACCCACAGCACTTTAACCCATAAAACTTATATATAGAGACTACTTTTCTATGAAGAAGTTTGGCATTATATAATTAATATGAAATATTCTATCCTCTAGTGCAATAAAAAAAACTGTTATCCTATGAATATTTATTTATAATCTACGTTTATTTCGTACGCCATTTTCGCGTCAATGTTATTGTGTTGATTTTTGAATTTTTCTAGTGTTTTATTAGTGTTTTAGTATAGTGTTTTAATATAAAATTGTAACAAAATTTTTGGTGTGAACATAATTTATCTTTTTACGTAAATAATTTCGAGTAATATATATTGAAATAATTGCGATTTTCACGCCGCCGTACATTCGCTTGGTATATTTTTTTTTTGTTATCAAAATACAATAAAACCTTTTTGTAATGAAGTATAACCTGACTTTTGTTAAGACCACAAGATAGAAAATTTTGTAAAGATTTTATAATAACATCTTCATAGAAAAGTAGTCTGTAAATATAAGTTTTAATGGTTTTAAGTGCTGTGGGTGGGTGCGGTCACATGCGAACGCTCGGGATTTGCCAGGCGCGCTTGAAGGGTTAACATGTGTATAGATGGGGGAGTAGGGCATTGGGGTGTTTGACGTCCCGATCTCACAGTCAAGTGATGATCTTAATCTTAATCTGATCTTAAAAATAATTAAATGCAGTGTTTAAATGCTTATTTGTAGTACAGTCCCTGGCCAAATTATTAGACGCACTGCAAGATTTCATGTAAAATATTGATTACCGAGTGATATTGTACCGTTTTATTATTTTAAATTGATTTGTTTTTTATTTTTATATTATCCAATCAATTACCTATTTATTTGACATAAATAAAACAGCATTAATTTAGAAAAGAGTAAGTTTATTAAATTTTAAAGAAAAGTGAAATTAATGCTAGTAAAAGTCAATATTTAGTTGAGCCACCTTTAGCCGCTATCAAAGCTTTAATTCTGCGCGGCATGCTATCAATGCAAGACTGTACTGTCTCCTGCATTTGAGGATGATGATTCCACACATAAATAATCTTTTCTAGGAGCTGGGTTTTGTTGGTAATCACATCTTTAGCCACTTCTCTTTTCATCAGCTCCCACACATTTTCAATGGGGTTCATATCAGGGCTATTACCGGGCCAATCCAACAGAGGGATATTTTTTTCTGCCAAAAAAGCTTTAACAGACCGAGCAGTGTGGCAGGGAGCTCCATCTTGCATGAAAGTGAATGGTTCCCCATTTGGAAACCATTCTCTGAGCTGCGGAATCAACCGATTTTCCAGTACTTCTTTATACTGATCTTGCCTCATTATTCCTTTGACGACGTACAGACGTCCAGTGCCCTTGCCGCTGATGACTGACCAAATCATCACTTTGGTGGGATATTTAACCGTCGGGACGACACAATCAGGATGAAACTTTTCTCCATGACGACGACGCACATACTGAGCTTTATTTTGTAAAATTTCGAATGTGCTTTCGTCACTGAAGCAGACCTGTCAAAAATAGGAAAAAATATATAAACTTCCATGTTTATTTGCTTTATTTAACTGAAAATGATAACAATGTATCAATTTTTGATTAAATTGCTGTATCTTACCGATCTCCAGAAGTCCACATCTTTGTCTTGCCATTGTTTGGCGCACTTCAGGCGCTTTGCTTTCATTGCAGCTGTTAACTTGGGCTTCCTGGCGGGACGACAAGCCTTGAAATCTAATTCTTTCAATTTTCTTCGAACAGTGCGCTCAGAAGCATTTACGCTAGCATCCTGGAGTTGTGATTTTATTACCTTTGTGGTAGCAAATCTGTTTTGTAGACAAATTTTCTTCAAACATCTCTCTGACCGTGGAGTGAAAATTGGTTTTCTACCGCATCTTTTCTTTCTTTTCGGGCTTAATTCCTCCCCTGACTCAATTTTCTTTTTTATGCGTCGTACACTACTTTCAGAAACCTTCAATCTTCGTGATATTTCTCGGTTTGTAAATGTTTTCGCAATCACAAGGGCCTTCACTTCAGCTTTTTTACGTGGTGAAAGATCGCATTTTCTACCCATAATGAAAATAATCCAATTACTTTTTTAAAACACTGCATACAAAATAAACTAATAACTGAGTAGTATAAAACTGTTAAACAAACAATCACAGTCCATAAAGCCACAAAAACACGTTCGTACCTGATTCGATTCCGATCGCGACTGATACAGATTTGTACTTGTTTACGTTCATGTATCACTTTGTCAACACAGTGTTGCCATATGTTAAAAATAAATACAAATATGTAGTCTACAACAATTCTTTTAAATAAAAATCAATAATATTGTAGTTTAAATATACCATTATTGCATAAAAACTCTTAAGAAACATAAAATTACTAAAAAAATACAGTGCGTCTAATAATTTGGCCAGGGATAAGACTGCAGTCTACTACTACTAGTAGTCTATTACCTAGTATTCTATTACTACAAATAAGCATTTAAACACTGGTCCAACATGTGTTTAGTTAGACACGTACTTAAATGATAAACACATGTTAAACAATGGTTTAAATTTCGCTACCACTAAACCGTGTTTAACGCGTGCCTCTATAGACAACGTTTATCTTTAACAAACTTTATTCTTTAGGTCACATTGCAATACATTCCTTTAGCATTTGATCATTCGTTTTGTTTTACGCAAATTAATACGACTAACTACGTAAAAATAAAATTTTGTTTTGTCTCAAAGTTCGAAAATTAAAAGATATATATATATATATATATATATATATATATATATATATATATATATATATATATATATACCGGGTCCGGCAATTGAACTGTCCGTCTCGATCTAACTGTTTTAAAATTCGAACCACTGAATCGAACACCGCCAAAGGACATTTTTAAATCTCGCCTAAGAACAAACATAAATTTAACAATTACTAAAATTCTTATCCTTAATGATGCATTAGATAACATTCATTAGATAGTAACGGACACTTCTGAATTATGGAGTCAAAATAAAAAGGACTTTTTAGATTTTAAGCTTTGTACGTATTTCTTTATTAATATAATGCTGCGTCTGGACTCCTGTGATTTGGCCAATCGCACAACACCTCTTACATTTAATAGTATTTCAAAAGTTGTCATAAACTCAAATACATTATGAAAACGTTCATAATTTAAAATATACCTAAGATTAGTATATACCACAAGGAACTGGAATACAGTAAAATAATGTGTATTCATTAAAATAACAGTACTATTGTACTCTCATTGGCCAATCAACATTTTATCACGCAAAAAAAATATTATGTTGACAGATGACAAGACGATAAATTAGATCGATCGCGTCAGACGTGCGATCGGTAATTATGTTGTTGAAGTGTTAGGTAAACAAAGCCAGGGAGCAATGAAAACTCAATGTCCCGGAACGTATAGACAATTTATTCAATATAATTATTAAACCCTATATGCATTTTCAATAGTCGAACCATATCGTGATATAAAAATGTGTAGCGACATCTAGATAGCTGACTACAAGATACAATTATAGCATGTTTGTTTAAGATCTTAAACATACCGCCCACCAAGGACTAAATAGTCCTTCAATTTGTATAAAAATCGCATATTTACACTATTTAGGCAATTAAACTGAATTAACTTTGAATTAAATTAATACAAATAAAATATGAAAGAAATACCTATATGCTTCAAACATTACATTACTATTTAAAAACAAACAAAATATTATTATGCACAAACTAAAACTTCACAAGACAAAGAGATGCCGAATTCCCATATTCAAGAATTATTTCTAACATGAAAATTTACTGATAAAAGAAGAATATAATGTATAACATGAGAAGTTACATATATTTTAATTGAACAATATAAAATTGAACTAAACAATTTAATTTATGTTATTCAACATTATCTGTTACTGGTAAAAGACAAAGCTTCGAAGTTGGACGTTGTATTAAAGAATCCTTGCAACGTAATGTTACTACCCGCGTAAGATTGTCCCTACCAGGATGAACTTCCACTATCTTGCCATAAAGCCATTTAGCGGGTGGTAAATTGTCCTCCCGTACCAGAACAATATCACCTACTTTCAACCCTGAAGTTGTGGTGTTCCATTTATGCCTTTGGAAGAAATGGGTGAGATATTCAGTGGACCACCTCTTCCAAAAGGTTTGGAGCATTCGTTGTGTCAATTGCCAACGGCGTAAGTTGCCTATCGAAAGATGTTCAAAGTTATTATCAGGAGCAGTTAGCAATGGTTCACCTATTAAAAAATGGCCTGGTGTTAATGGAACAATGTCGTCTGGGCTTGAACTTACCACTGTTAACGGCCGGGAGTTGAGGCAGGCCTCGATTTGAGCTAGCACCGTAGCCAATTCCTCGTAAGTGAGAGTGGAATCCCCTATTACTCTGCGGAGATGATGTTTTATACTTTTAATCCCTGCTTCCCACAACCCTCCGAAATTGGGTGCATGAGGGGGAATAAAATGCCATTCCTATTTCTTCCATGTGCCCAAGTGTCACATATTCCTTCAGCGTTTCTGCATAATTCTTTCCTTGTTCTGGACATTTCAATAATCTTTTCTCTAAACTTAACAATCTTCTGACTGCAATTTTTCTCGTATCTCCATATGTATCTTTAATACTAACATTAGGACGGAAAGGTAACTCTACAATGTAGCGACCATATTGATCTCTACTTGTTGTAGCGGCAAAATGTTCCTCACATTGTTGCTCTTCAGGAGTCAATATTTTCCTGTGTTCTAAATTAGGCTCTGATTCAAGCATCCAAAATCGTTTAAGCATTTCGTTATCTTCATCTACTTTTACATGCATATTGAAAATTGTATTGTGACATCCAATTTCTGTATTATTACTGCTTACCTGACCCGACAATACCCATCCGAGGTGAGTTTCCTGCGCAATCGTACAACCATAGGGGTGTTTCATTAAACCCCTTTTCAGGATCTTACAATAAACCTCAGTGCCTAATAAGATGTCTATCCTATTAGGTGAATTGTATTGTGGATCTGCCAGAGTGATCCGCCTTAAATCTTCCCAATACGCTAGGGAAAATTTTCTTTCTGGCAAGACAGAAGTCACCTTATTTAAAACGTGAGCATCTATCTGCATTTTAAATGATGGGTCACTAAGCGACAGCATGTTTACTTTAACCACGTACTTCGAAATCAAGCCGTGTCGACCTCCACCCAAACCTGATATGCAACTTCTTGCCTTAATTTTATCAAGACGTAATAGTTGCACAGCAGCTTCAGATATGAAAGATGCTTGCGATCCTTGGTCAAGCAGAGCTCTCAATATCTGATGATTACCATCTTTAGATTCAACCTTTATTAAAGCTGTGGCCAATAAGGCTTGGCTATGTGTTTGGTCTGTCACAAAATTGTTAACAATATTGCTGGTGGTCTCATTCGTCTTAAAAGACGATTCCGGGTGAATATCATCTACCTCATCAGTTTCAGTTGCTTCCCTAGCGATTGCGACTGTATATGAATTAGCTTTACCATGAAGGAGCGTATGATGCTTTCTTTTACATATGCGACAAGTTGTTGGTACACGGCACATTTTTCCTGTGTGATTACTGCCAAGGCAATTATAGCAAAGTCCTAAAGAATTTACTATATCCTGGCGAACATTAAGGTCTTCTTTTGCGAACTTACTACAAGAGAATAGCTTATGATGTTCATTGCAGTGAGGACAAGTTATATCTGAAGAGACATGCAAGGACTTGGGTTGGTTAGTGCTTAGCGTGGCCTTAGGTTTAGTTTTAGTAGGCTCTATGAATTCTAAAGCTCGAAAACGACATTCTAAAAACTGTTTGAATTGCAAAAAGGTAGGTAAATCTTTGCATACACTATTTACGTATAATTCCCACTGTTTACGGGTCTCAGCGTCCAACTTCAAACTGATTATATAGATAATTATAAGGTCCCAAGACTCAACGTTTATACCTAAATTGGCTAACTCATGCATACAATCAGAAGTAGTGTCTAGAAGGTCTTTAAGACCACTAGATGATTCAACAGTGAGTGTACGTTGCGCAAATAAACGTTTTAAGATACAATTTGACATGAACCTTTTATTATTATATCTATTTTGCAATAAATTCCAACATTTTTGATAATTAGCCTGAGTCGTAGGAATGTGCTTAATTAATTGTTCTGCTTCCCCTTTGACTTGAGTTTTTAAATAATGTAATCGTTGAACATCATCTAATGTAGAGTTGTTATGCACTAAAGAGATAAACAAATCTTTAAAAGATAACCACTCGGAATAATGCCCACTAAACACAGGAATAGATATTTTAGGCAATTTAAGAAGAGATTCTTTGTGTTCGTTTGACGTCGAAGCATGATCACAATGCGTAGGTGAAGGGCTTTCCATGGAGCTTATAGCCTCTTTTAGCTCACTCTTGTAGATTAAGTATGTTTCATAACCCTCATTGAACACATCATTTTTTATGTAATTGCTTTCTAGTAAGTCTTTCTTTTCGTATTTGCAAATAATGTTCTCATGCTTCATACAAAAACGATCAGCAATTTTTTCTAATCCTTCCAATCTTGCAACAACGTATGACTTCGTTACTCTTTCTTTAGGACTTTTCTTGAAGTTATTTCTTCCTTTCAAAATTTGTTCTTTTAATTCATCCATTAGTCTTAAATCAGCCTCCATATTGGTTGGTTTTCGTAACTCCGTTACAGGTTTTATTTAAAGATTTTCCAAGTCCAATTTGAGCAAAATTTTACAAGTGTTTGGGACTAAATACACCAAACCGAATTTGAGCGTAGGTTCCCCGTCTCGTCGTTTTTTGGAAAATTATTCTAAGTCCCAAGCTACTTTACAAATTTCACAAGTCCAAGATCATTCATTAATTTTTCTAAGTTAATCTTCGCTTCTATAAGGTGAAAGAGTACTTACGGTTTATTTTTGCACTTTTCTTCATAATTTCCCAAGTTCTGTTATATTGTGTCCTCCTCCAAGCGGGCTGCAATATTTCCACCACAAGATGTCGTCAATGTAGTTTTAAAAGCGCTTCACGAGAGGGCGCGACGCCACTTGTATGTTCCTTGCGGCAACAACGTGAACTGTTTGACAGTTTGACTAATATAAAAGCCGTCACCTGTACGTGTTAATCACTTATCGCAGTGTAATATTATATTTCAAAAAACGCTCCGACTCTGAAGGACCTATTCTGTTAGGTAAACAAAGCCAGGGAGCAATGAAAACTCAATGTCCCGGAACGTATAGACAATTTATTCAATATAATTATTAAACCCTATATGCATTTTCAATAGTCGAACCATATCGTGATATAAAAATGTGTAGCGACATCTAGATAGCTGACTACAAGATACAATTATAGCATGTTTGTTTAAGATCTTAAACATGAAGTTTGCATGGAGGTTGAACAGGAGTTGATTACTGATTAGTGAATTACATTTACTACATTCTGAAAATGTATGGCTCTTGATAGGGAGAATACATAGCCGTCGTATTAGTAGTAAAACTTATTTTGTATACACTTTGGTTGATGAGTCAGAAATTGGGAGGGAGACAATAAGAAAATATCGTTGTAATTGTGTTGTTGGGCCCAGAACTATAGGTTGCTGCGCCCATGTTATGACCATAATATGGTATTTGAGTTGGATCCGATACCAAGAAAATATCAACCCCCTGCTTAATTCTTGATTAATATTTTGCTCGAAAGTAATGATGGTTGATAGTATCAATCATTATACACACACACCTACAGGCCTGTTGGTCTAGTGGTTAGTGACCCTGACTGCTATGCCGGAGGTCGTGGGTTCGATTCCCACTCAGGACAAATGTTTGTGTGATGAGCACGATCATTTGTTCTGTGTCTGGGTGTAATTTATCTATAATATTTATGTATTTAGAAATATATAAGTATGTTTATCAGTTGTCTAGTACCCATAACACAAGCTCTGCTTAGCTTGGAACTAGATGGCGTTGTGTGATAGTTGTGGAATATTATTATTATTACTTTGGTTGCCAAATGAGTGTATAAATTGTATTTAATTGGTATGAATAAAACAAAACCTAATCACAATCTGAGTGTTATTTACCGTATAAGTGCTAGGCTAAGACTAAACTGCTTACATTAACAATAACATAGTAATATTTCATATAAATAAAAGATAACCTCAAAATCTCTACGATAGCTGCTAATATCTCTGTTTTGGGAAGTGTGATCTATATACATATACTCGTAGTTCCTTCCACTTGAACACATCCAGCGCAAAGCGGTTCGAATCGTCAGCGGCCGAGTTCTTTCTGATAGGCATAAGTCACTGGCGTTGCGAAGAGTATTTGCATCTCCTTGCGTATTCAATCGCATCTACCATTGTGAATGCTCGGAAAAATTATTCGGACTAATTCCAGATATTCGATTTCACCATCTTACATCGCGACAAAGCTTGCGATACTATCCATTCCGGGCTCAGCACTGTGCGATTTACAAAAAGTTTTTTCTTCCTTGCACTGCGGCCGGCAACGCGTCTGAAATTTCGCTGGTGTTGCAGTTGTTCGTGGACGGTGGTAGTCATTTATCTTCAAGTGAGCCGCATGTTCGTTCGCCCCTCTCTTTTAATAATATATATATATATATATATATATATATATATATATATATATATATATATATATATATATATATATATCTTTATTTCGATATATAGAACCTTACGATGTTGTAACGTTGTTGTAAAATCACTGTCAAATCACACAATCATAACTCTAGATAAAACCCTAAAATTTAGGGTTTTATCTAGAGTTATGCCAAGATATTTGATTGTGTTGACCGAATCAACAAAGGGACAGTAGCAAGCTTGTTGATATTGGTTTTGACATGAGTGGGCTATTAATTTTACTGGAATTTTGGGTTGTGATATTGTAGAGATAGAAAAAGTCACATACAGTCAAGTACCTGCAAAGAAGGTAAGGGTGGTGTCATCAGCATATGAAACTATCTTAGAATTATTGACTTTAATATTACAGAGGTCGTTAATGAATATCAAGAAGAGAGTAGGTCCGAGTATACTACCCTGGGACACACCGTAAGATATAGAAAGTTCATTACCTGTATAGTTGCCTATCTTTACTCTTTGATTCCGGTCTGAAAGGTAGCTACGGAAAAAATCAAGTTGAAAACCCCTGATACCTATATTTTCTAGTTTTAATAAGAGAGTATTGATGGGAACCGTATCAAAAGCCTTAGCTAAGTCCAAGAATATTGTAAGGACTTTTTTGTTGTCGTTAAGCTTACTTACAACGAAAGTAGTTAATTCGTGAATAGCGTCAGAAGTGGATTTATTTTTACGAAATCCAAACTGTTGGGAAGAGATTATATTACAGTGCTCCAGATATTTTGCTAGTCGCCTGTTGATTAAACGTTCCAAAACCTTGGATGAAGCACTAAGCACCGCAATGGGGTGATAATTATTAATGAGATTCCCATCATCACTCTTGAAAATTCGATAGACGATAGTCCTCTTGAAAGAGGTAGGAAAGACAGAAGATTCTAGAAAGAGATTATAAATATGGACTAGAATAGGTGCGAGAATAGGGGAGTATCGTTTTAAAAAAACTCAGTGGAATTTCATCCCATCCGGTAGCTGCATTATGTTTAAGCGAATTAATAAGTAATTTAATTTCATCAGTGTCCGTGGATTCTAAAACAAAAGATGACAGATTAGATTTTACTAGGGTGGTTTCTTTTGGTGGAACTGCGCAATTACTGGCGTTTTTTGCGCTAGCTCCTTCCCGATGTTGATAAAGAACTTATTAACATGACTGAATTGGTGAGAGAGAGGATAATAATTGCTGTGCTGTTGATTGTCGAGATATTTCGTTACAAGCGAAATTTTTTGTAGTGTCCCATAAATCTTTACTGTTTTTACCTGCTTTTTTATTTATATATAGCGACAATTATTAATTTTGGTCCAATCTACGCTCAGTGAGTTTACTGTATCTTGAAGTCCTGCAGTGAAATGCTTGGGTTGAGTTTTCATTATACTGATAACAGAATCGCAAACAGGTGGTAGTACCTAGACGCCTTCTCCATAGAAATTAGAATGTTTTTAAATTTAATAGCATCATGAATCATCCTTGGTAAGAATCGAACTATTTCAAATCTTTCGCAAGGATTCGTGGTCAATCAAATCTGATGTAATGGCGAAACTCGTCTGGGATATGATCACAGACTGCAGAATTGCCGGATTATTGTTGTTACACGTCAGTTGTATTCTTTCACGCGGGTTTCTTTTCTTTTTTTATGCTAGCTGTACCCGCAACTACGTTAGCATAGAATAATTTAAGTAATTTTTTATTATACTTTCCTATTTTTCTATTTGAATAGGATTTTGTTTACAATTTCATGGGTTTTAATTTTTTTGCGGAACTCTTATTCCTTTTTTAAAAAAAGTAGCCTACTTTTTATAACATCAGCTATCTGCCAGTGTTAGTCCACAGTAAACAGACAGACAGACAGAAATTTTAAATATTGTTTTTATTTTGTTATAAATATCGTATATACTTTAATTTGCATTTAGTTAAAAGCTGTCATTTTGACTATACAAATATACACTTCTATTTCATTTACTTGTATAGGTTATAATTATCATCTTACCCTACAATCACAAATCACGGTTTATTAATCGTTTTTGAGAGTTGGTTAAATGATAACAAGAAAAGATTGCGTAAAGTATTGCTTGCCACAAAAGAACTATTTTAAATCAAAGTTTACACCTTTGTTCACTTCAGCAGGTGGTTAGATAGCGGATGGCTTTAACAAAGTAACTGTTAGGTTGCGTATCAATAGCCACTTGATTATGTGAAGTCTTGTTTTTTAATTGCCTCCATTTTATAGATTATTCTTGTACATCAAT
Organism: Parnassius smintheus behrii; assembly: GCA_036936625.1. Lineage (NCBI taxonomy): Eukaryota > Metazoa > Arthropoda > Insecta > Lepidoptera > Papilionidae > Parnassius > Parnassius smintheus. Next base: position 27,983,791 of record JAUPFT010000024.1, read on the forward strand.
TCTCCATATATGTATATTTCTTTCTACACATTTCTACATATATGTTTCCACATATAGCTCTTCTTTTATTCATTTATAAGCTTGTGACCATCAAACAGTGACTCTTTGTCATTTTTAACTGATTTTATAAAGGAGGACGTTCTATGTTCAACGCTTATGCTTTTTTTCATGTGTGTGCAGCGATTTCCCGGTAAGAGTTGAACCGATTTTAACGATCTTATTAAATAAGCTGTACTTTAAAAAGGTGGTCCCATTAAATTTCTATGTGTGCTGGTTTGTCACCCTTACTTTCCTTAAAGGAACATTCATATTTCCGATTCAATGTCAGGATTGCTCAAATACCTCTTGTTTCGTTTATATTTGAACACAAATAAACAGGTTTTGAGCGTTTCATTTAGTCATGAGTTGACATTTCTAATGCCTAGCGTGAACGATTGCTCGTTGCTTATACAAGATCACGTTACGTATAGTTTGAACTTGTTTCTGATGGTCGATTTATCGGAAAAGTAGATCGTGCGGGGTGGTTTTCAATTTGCAATAAATTACTTTGTTAAATTCCGACTGCGTTCCGTCAATTTGTTTTAAGGAGGTTATTTAACATGGTACTGAATATAAAAGCAAACAAAATAAAATGAAATATTCGAACAATAAATTCCTTATCTTTCAATATTTGCTTTTGTCTCTCAGGCGTAGAAATAAGTTACACTTCTCAGACACTTTTTACGAGTCGGCCCCTACTTCAATTTCATTTTGCAATAAAACTTAATGCAAATAATTCCTGAGCTATTTTAATTCACGTTTCGACTTTCAAGTTAAGTTTATAATATCTATGTTAGAAAAGCAGAGAAGGTAATAAAGGTTAAGTTTCATATTTTAAAAGACTTATTTAACCAAACCCCATCATTCATTAAATAAAATATTCCCACTTAAACTAATCGAGGTTATGATTCAGACAACACTTCAAATCAGGACCGACCTCGTTTAGTTATTTACGGATTATAAAAGAACACCTTTTTATATTTATTCGTGCAAATTTGTTTATTGAAACTTGAACCTTAAATTGTACTTTATTAGGTTTATTTATTATGATTGCATAATAATGTGTACTCAATATAAAGAAGCAACCCTCTCTCGATAATACTAAAGGGCTCAAAATACACGTAACTGCATATAGTGTTTCTCAAACTACTACAAAGTTTGTTTATAATTTCACATTTTGTCCAATTATATATATGTAGGTATTTTAGTTTTTATTTTCTATGTTCGTAAGTAGTGGTATATTTTACATGTACATAATAAAACACTTTTTTCGCGTTCACTCTTTACTACTTTATTCTCACATATATGCCAAGTCGTCGCTTGCTTTTGGGTTACAATTTTAAGTTTGAGAATCATTGTATTCAAACATTCACCAATGCTTATTGAAAAAAAAAAACATTAAAAAGAATGCGTGTGACTGGCCTTAACTAACCGAATTCAAACTTTATTGTCAAACATCGAATAGAAAAAAAGACATTCTTCATTTGAAAACAGCTTCGTCACTAGTGACGCGGTTTAACAAAGGGTAATTCCTGAATTACGGCTTTTATATAAGTCGGAATGGGCCAGAATATTGAAATTTGAGGAAACATGTTATTCAGGTAAAACATGTTGACGTTTCACAAACAAAGTTTTATTTTCTTACGGCGGGAGAAAAATATTTGATTTCATTTAATTTCTGGTACAGTAGGTACTGAATATGAATTATCACTAAACATTTTTTTTTAAATTGTATTAAGGTCTAAATCTCAAGAAGTAAAAGTTAAGTATTCAGTCCCATAAGACAGCATTTACTTAAAAAAATAGAGTAGTAAACAACTAAATTACGAAATAATTACTGTCATCTGCCATTTAGTAGGATGAATATGAGATCAAGTTGGTTTGAGAGGGCGGTTTATTGTTACACCCCTTACACACCCATATCGAATGTTTCGAATTAATGATGTCGATATTCCATTTCCGCTTTTTTGTATTCAACAAAAGACGAGGAAATTACGTTAAGGATTGCCAACCGCCGTATTTTACAGGATCTCACTTTTAAAGGTCTCGTTTAAGGTTTATAATCGCTTGCACTAGATAAAACGTTGTCCAAATTTAAAATATTTGACATTCGACCGAGTGAATTGCATTCACTACCGTGATATTTTGTTACGAAACGTTAGAAAAAATGTTTGTGAATAAAAAATGCATGTATTAAGGAGATTCTTTAGCAATTTTATACGCCTCGTTACGGAAAGCGTGTAGGTTTTTTATGTTGGTAATGGGGTTAAGTTGTTTGAAAAAGAGTAACAAATCATTCGATTATGGTTTAGCACTCTTTTATTCATTCTTAGGTCCCATAACAACCCATACTCAAAGAGTGATGAACTTTTTAAATAGTTCAATCAGATGAGGATAAACTCTCGGAAAGTATAAAATAAAAGTCAGAAATCTGAATTTAGACATATTTAGCTAATACGAATAACCTCTTCTTAACGTTACCATCTAAAGCTAGTATATATCAAGTTCAAATCTTGGGTGGAATCTTAATTAATTTTTTTATAGGATAGGACGACAAACGAGCACACAGACCACCTGATAGTAAGTGGTTGCTGTGGCCCACAGACATCTACATCTATCCTCGATTACGAATCAAAATGCCGATGCGTTGTCATCCGTGAGGACTTAGGTGGAATGCCTCGTTTCCAGTAAAAAGGGTCTCCGGTTCTCTACACTCACCATACGAAACACAGTATCAGACAATGGTCCGAGGAGCCAAGAGGGGCATCAACGGAGGCCTGATATCCGTCCGGATAAGAGGTCAGCAGAAGGTCCAACAGGGAAGGTACACGATCTTCCACATCTAGGATCCGCGTAGGCGAGGTAACCAGTTGTGTCAGACCATATGCCAAGACAAAGTCATAAACAGATCTACCCGCATGATCGGTTACACGAGAACCAAGCCATTCAGCGTGGTGGGCGTTAAAATCACCAAGTATCACGATCTCTGTGGATGGGACCCGTTGTAGCTCGGAGTCTGCAGCCTACTGCACGTGGTCGATCAGTCGTCGTCACGTCAATGTGTCGGCATTACCGCTATGGGACCTATATAGGCACCTGTGGACGCGGAGATGGTCGTCGCTGTTTACGCGTAGCCATAAGATGGACAGGTCCATACCTTCAAGGCTGCCGAGGCGTCAAAAACAGATGTCCTCTCTGACGTACACGCAAACTCCAGCCCAGGCCACAAAAGAGTGTTATAATCTGTACCCCGGGTAGGAGAGATATGAAGGGTCAGCCGGAGAGGACACCTGTGTCTCGGTTAGAAAGAGCAAGGCTGGCTTTGCCGTTTCCAGATGGTAGTGGACGGGATGAAGGTTTGAATTAAATACCCTGATGTTGCAGAAACCCACGGATAGCGTGGCAGGGGGCGCCTTTGACTTATTGCTCCGTTTGCCCCGAGCAGGTTTAGTCTCGAGCGGTATTTCGCCCCCGCCCCCCGACCCCGGAATACGAGGGGCATTACAGCGAGGGTACATTAGGCGGTTGTGCTCTGTCATATTCATCCGTCAAAAAATGGATAGCAGAATTTAAGCGTGGTAGAGAGAGTGTGAAAGATGAACCCCGCTCTGGAAGGCCTTCGACGTCAACTACTGACGAAAATATTAAAACAGTACTTGATTTAATAATGGGAGACCGCAGATTAAAAATTAGAGAGATAGCCGAGATTATAGGCATCTCTTATGAACGAACTCAAAACATCATTGTCAACGAGTTGGGTTTCCACAAGGTGTCTGCGAGTTGGGTTCCGCGACTGCTTTCAGTTGAACAAAAAAGGACGCGATTGACTATTTCACGCGACTGTTTGGAGTTATTTAAAGCCGATGCAGATGATTTTTTGAATCGTTTTGTTACTATGAACGAAACATGGGTTCATTACTGTACACTGGAAACAAAAAAACAATCAAAACAGTGGAGAAGACCTGGTTCACCACCCCCTAAAAAGGCTAAGTCGATTTTCTCGGCAAATAAGGTGATGGCTTCAGTATTCTGGGACTCGAAAGGTGTGATTATGATTGATTATCTTGAAAGGGGTCAGACTATAAACTCTGATTACTACTGCACCTTACTACGTCGTTTACGAGAGGAAATAAAAGAAAAACGTCGAGGAATGCTCAGAAGAAAAGTCCTGTTTCATCAAGATAACGCCCGTGTTCACACGTCAGTACAGTCAATGGCTGAAATGCACAACTGTGGCTTTGAACTGTTACCGCATCCGCCGTATTCACCTGATCTGGCACCATCAGACTTCTTTCTGTTCCCTAACCTAAAAAAGCACTTGGGAGGTCAAAGATTTTCGACAAACGACGAGGTCAAAGCAGCTGTAGACGCATATTTTGACTCTAAGGAAGAATCATTTTTCTTCAACGGTCTAAATGCTTGGAAGGGGAGGTGGCAAAAGTGTATTGTACTTGATGGTGATTATGTAGAAAAATAAAAATATAACTGATTTAGCATATGTTTATTTTCTTGGTTAGGCCGAGTACTTTTCAATCCACCCTCGTACATATTGGCGACAAGGGAAAAGCCCACCCCCCGTTCTATTGTGTAGCTATATCTTATAGTATTCTACGGTAACAACCCATCTGTATTTTGATTCTTAATCGAAGATAAATGTAAATGTCTATGGGTCACAGCGTTTACAGGTGGACTGTGTGCAAGAGTGTCACACTTATTCTATAGAAAATACTTAAATTCGAACAGAATCTACCGTTTGACGGGGGAAATACCTAGTTAAGAGTATGCGTACTTTCCTAGATGGACTCCTAGGCTCCTGCCTAATTTATGTAATATATCAGTTGTAAGTGTCTTCTATATATTAAGAATTTAAGGTAAACATTGAAATGAATAGTAAGAGTACATTTAATGCACCCGCTACGTCTCAACTCGGTTCAAGTGTTTTCTGTTATTCTTTTAACTCCATCTAATTAATCAAAATAAATAATCGATGTTTGTGGGAGTCGCTTGTGTACTCGGATAAACGTGACTTGATACTATCTATTTAAACGTGCCTTTTTTGTTCACAGGTTCCTAATTCAAATCTTTGTAGTTACAAACATTTAGCTATTAATCCTAATCATTGGTTTTCGGGCCCGTGTTGTTTAATTCCATTCATTTGTCTGACACAGCATCCGAATCTTCCTTTAGGATCTTACTCTTTATGCTTGAATACGTGTAGACTGGGACGAGTAAGTTTCTCTTGCAGTTAATTATATTATTTTCAATTTAATTACCCATTCTACAGGAAAAGAGGCATTCGATTTTAGTCCTAAGGGGTGACAACGCATCTGCATTTTGATTCTCAGTTGAGGATAAATGTAGATGTCTATTGGCCACAGCATCCAATTACCATCAGGTAGACTTCGTGCTCGTTCGTCACCCTATTCTATAACAGAAAATTAGGAAAATAATTGATAGTTTTCGATAGTACTAAGACGATTTTTCTGTAGTTGATATTAAAAAAAAATAATTTCCAAAATAAATAAATTATAAATTCCTAATTATTAATTATTGGGGTCATCGAATCTCAATAAAGATCGCCCCCCATACAAAAGAGCTTCTCAGCTACCTGCACACAGGGGCAATATTTGTCATCGTTGCCACAGTTTTCTATTATTATTTTGAGTTGGTATCTTGAATGTGCTGCTTCCCAATCCTATTATCGTTCCCCTCTGTCGCCTCTTACGACATTTAAGATATAATAGATACATGTATGTGATAATGGCGAGAAATCAAAATGATTTATATAAACGTAATCTTTTTGGGGGATCCTTTTGAAAATTTCAACCGTAATTTTCGTTAAACTAAATATTAAAGCCTAATTAATTAATTACAGTATATCAAAAGTGCTGAATACTGGTCGTTTTAGATGGCCTCGTAGTTGATGGATTTGATATTTTATAAGTAATATATTAATTAGAATAATTGTTAAAATGGTTTTAACTATAGCATATTAATAAATGATTTAGGATGACACCTTAATTCCACCCGTTGCGTTATGGGGTTTGGTATACAGTAGTCATATATAGTTTCCTTGATTCTCAACCAACCTATGTACTTTAGGTATTATAGCAGTTATTTAACAAGTTTACGACCTGGCTTATGCTCTTCTTAAAGTCACTTACGATATCCGATTGAATATGAGCCATGGGCATTTTAATGATTCATGTTTTACTCGATTTCCTTAATGGGTATATTTCTGTCATTTTTGTTATCTTTCTCGGTATCTTTTAGTCCACTTTTCAATGGTTCCACTGTTCAATGGTTTGTCATAATGTATCTGTTCTGGTGTAACTTCCGAATTAAATAATGTAACTGCTGATGTACCTTAAGGTGCTCCCACCTTCTGTCTCCCTATCTGTCTGCTTCTACTTTTCATCGTTTTTATTAATTAAAGGAAATGGCCAAAATGAACCTGTGCCCCAGACTGTACAGAGATGAAATCTATGACATTTGAAAGTACAGATCTTCTATATAAATAATTAGAAAAGTGCATGTAGCTAGGCAGTAGTGGACAAAAGTTATTAAGATTTAAAGAAGTTGATTTTGGCAGTCAGTTTTTACCATTATTACACAATGTAGATATTAATAAAGTTCAAATTCATGAGTGCTGTGTAGGTTAATGTATTGCATGGTGATTAGGATGTATTGGTTTAGCTAACTGGTTTAGCTAAAAAAAACAAGCACAGCAGTTTTTACAGTCTTTGAAATTGTTATTTGTAACTATTTTTTGTAACATAATTGTATTATTACTATTATTGATCGAAGTATATTAGGCAGAAAATAATTAAGCTTATGTATTACACCGTTTATAATTAGTAGAGCACTCACTTGGGGCACTTATTAAATAAAAGTAAAATACGATAAAACACAAATACGAAGGAAAAGCGTACATATATCGAGAAACAGCGAAGACGGCAAAAGTGTATTAGACACAGGTATTAGATCAAGTCTGACAGTGACACTTTAACTGTTTTGATGCTTGACGGACGGCTAAGCTAGCTGTTGCTGTATTAAACAAATAAATACACTCCTATCCTTTAGTGTAGTTTGATTATTTTGCTTGTTTTCATACATAACATATCACAAATAAAGTATTCTTATGAGTATAGCTATTGTTTTTTCCCTACTCTGATCTTTTTAAGTATTATTTTTGGCCACATTAAAGGTGCTATAGAGTGACAAAGAGAAGAAATCACTTTAAATACTTTTAAACTTGTTTATTTTTCAACAGCTGCTATGAAATGTTAACAGTTATTCAAAATTCTTTTTTTATTTTATTTAAATTAATAGCAATAGTCTTATTTTTGTATAGCTTGGGGAACATATTGGCCATCCCATTCACTCCACTGTTAAACGTATGCCTCCTCCATAGATTGCTTCATAGGTACAGTGAAATGGTTTAAAACGCTTGTCAAGCGGCAAGCGGAACTGCCATATTTAATTTTTTTGTCGTTATTAGGAAGACGTTGCTGCTCATCTCCTGGTTTGTTTCCCAATGTCGCCTCTTACGAGACCCACGAGGCTATATGGTGTAGTGTACTAGTGAATATTTTACTCCGCCACTACACGTTGGAATTGTATACAAAAAGGTAATAAATGAGGGTAATAGTACTTTAACTATGCAAACGATTTGTTTATAAGTCTTCATTTTTTTTATAGGATAGGGTGACAAACGAGCATACAGTCCACCTGATGGTAAGTGGTTGCTGTGGCCCATGGACATCTACATCTATCCTCGATTACGAATCAAAATGCAGATGCGTTGTCACCCGTGAGGACTAAGATGGAATGCCTCGTTTCCAGTAAAAAGGGTCTCCGGTTCTATACACTCACCATACGAAATACAGCAGCATTAAGCTACTATTTCACGCTGGTATTCTGTGAGAGCGTGGTCCTTCCCCGGTCGAGCCGACCCATTCGTGCTACAACTATACTACTAATATAACTGCAGCATGGCTCTACCACGTATATAATCATGCACGTATTTGATGTGGTCGAAGTGAAATTAGCTATTTAAACTATAAACGATGACTAATTATTTATAAGCGAACGGTCTAGATTATACGGTCTCGTAATAAACCGAACCAATTCCCAAAATACGATAATAGGCACAATTACGGGTTGATTAGATTTCTCCCATTTCCAAATTTTGCAAATCAACGGATCCACAATCTTCTACTTTAATACTATGTAGAACTTAATCATCGTAATTGATTGCAATTTTATTACGACCACATATTATGAATATGAGCAAAAAGTAATCTTGCTTTCCATCAGTTAAAAGGTCTTCAATGTTTTTTTGCCCTTATTATATAATATTTATTTCTTATGTTTAAGTTCTAATACGTAATGTATATAATCAAGGTGTACTTTGAGCCTGCCACAGGGGTAGTCATAGACTACAGACTTTCATTTGGCATTATGCATCCTGACACACCTCTCTCGCCTCCTCCACATCCATATTATTACGCATAAATGCTGATCGGTTAGGGGTACTCTTAATTTAGCTCATTTTCAATATATCGCCAATTTGGTCGATTAATTTTTGCCTAAGAGGTCCCTATTCGAATCTACTGTTCACTTCCGTAACATAAATTTGCTTTGTCACTCTTTCCTCGCTTATTCTTTATACATGACCAAGCTACCGAAGCATTCTTTTCTTAATCCTGGTCACAAAATCATCTTCAAAACCACACTTTCCTCTTGTCACACAATTTCTCACCCTATCACTCAGATTCAGCCCTAACATACTCGCAACAACTGCTACTCGTGCTTCTTCTGCCACACCCGACTTTCTCTACCATATGTTAAAGTAGGGACTAACACAGCATTGACATACGTGCCTTTTTTGACACATTCTGACTTTCCACAATAGAGTGTAGAGGCTCATTTACTCTATTTCCTGCATTCACTCATCGTTCTATATCCTTATTCTCCCATTCCTGCGAAAAACACATCCCAAATATACAAACTCAACTACTTGCTCTCACTCAACTACCCTTCACATATCATTTTACATTCTTCTCTTTCAAAAATCGTAACTTTCGTCCTAACTGCGTTCACTTTCAATCCCCTTTCTTGAAATGACCTGTTCATTAATGTAACCATCATTTGCAACGTGGCCGCCGACGACGTCAATACGAAATATGACTTGATCATCGGCGTCCAAAATGCATTAGACGGTTAACTCACACATTTTAACCTGCATTCTTCAACTTTTAAATTTTCCAAACAATTGTCCATAAATGGGTTGACTAGCCACGGGGACGCAACATAGCCATGTCTGGCACCTTTACGAACGCCAAACCAGTCCGAGTAGACCCTGTTGATCCTAACACAAGCACTAGAGTCCCTATAAAGAGATTCTAATGCCTGTCAATAATCAACCCAGTGCTCAACCCAAATCAGTTCATCGTTTGCCATAACACATCCCTATCGACTGTGTTATAATACTATATAATTTAATAGACCGATTAAAAGTAATTGTAAAACGAATGAATCTACGTTTTAATGCAAGTATTTTTGCATTTTCTTATCATTGTGTGTAGTTGTGTAAGATAAAGTGAGAAAAGTAGGATAAAGGAAGAGGATCAACAGCAGCGGGTTGAAAAAAGTAAACATACAACCCATATACATCTTACCGCTGGACACAGTCATTCTCTCATTTTAGGGAGTGATTAGTCCACCATGCCGCCCCAATAAGTGTTGGCGTACTATACAGGTCCCCGAGATATTACACATTTGGTAAATAAACACTTAAAATTGCAATAAACTGTTTTACTTGGTGGCAGCGAGTAGCTATAATGCGTAACACAGTTAAGTTATGATTAGTAAAAATATAATAGTACCTGAAATTGTAAGAAGTAAAATAATTAACTTATTATTTACTAATTATTTGAATATAGTATATAACTACTAAAAAAATATACTAATTTTAGCATGTATCAATCCATCACCTCATTTTGTTCTTAGGGTGCGTTAAACGTCGAAGGTAAATCAAATTTCAAGTAACGGATGGCGTAAAGATTGTTTGAATAATTGGTATGACTAAAATATCCATGCTAAAAAATTCACAGCGTCGAAAGGTCTGGAAATATGTTTTGACAAAAACCGCCCACCATACACTTTTATCTTTAACATTAAATGTACAAGTGAGCTTGCTGTCTAACTGTAGGGATAGCAGCTACTTTAGCTCATGGCAACCAACTTTAAACAATGAAGGCTATAGATACGTTGTTATTTCTGAGGGTTAAAGCGGAATTTATATCCTTTAAATATACTGGTAGTCAACGCCCTTCAGACTGGAATGGGGTGGTAGGTGCTTAAATAAACAGATAAAAGGCGTTTACACTAATGAAATCCTATACATACGACCTAGTCAACATACCAATTTTTGGAGGCCTATATACGAGCAGTGAAATTTTATGGTATGATAAAAATTTATATTAAAATGTCAAATCATATATACTTTTATTTAATAATTATAATTCTCACAACCTGCAGAATTCTAAATATTATACGTGCTTTACAAAAAGTTAAAAAAGTCTTGTGTATCGCTTAAAGAACTTCGTATGCATAAAAGCTTTCTCATAAAAATAAAGATTTCCCAAGGGCGTTGTTTATGTATCTCGATAAAAAATGTGTTTTAGCGATCGATCGTAAAAAGGAATAAAACAAAAAGATAAAATAAATAAAATATCAAGACGTCTCAGATCGCACGCCACTGCTGTCAAGTTATTGAAGCGTATACAATTATATTCAAAAATGGAGTCTCTCGCGACGATGCGGTCGTAAACGTTAGCTAATTATGGATATGCTTTTTATTTAAATGTTTATAATTTAAAATTTATAGACTTGCTCAATTTTTTTTATTTTATTAATAAACGTAATTTTTGATGCCGACATTTGCAATTTATTAACTGATCAGAGCGTTAAAGATTTATTTTATAAAACTGAAATGGCAAACGAACTTACATTCAACCTGATGGTAAGCAGCTACGGGAACCATTGACACCTACAGTCAGTTGTAAACAAAAAAGACTTCATTTGCCTTGTTACCTCTGAGGACTAAGATGGAATGTCTTCAAGTTTTTAAATGCACTGGCTCTCCAAACCCTTCAGACCAGAACACAGAAGTGTAAGCACTGCTATTTGGCATCACAAATATTTAAGAGGGTGGTATATATCCAAACGGACACTTAGGTAAAAGAGAACAAGGCCACCTACACAAAGAAGATCCTGAGAGAAATAGAACTGCCCTCAACTATACGAAATGACAATCTGTTAAAACAGACAGCAAATCTAAGGATACAGATAGTTTAAAACCATATGCTGTGGCATTCCCTGAAAGGACCTATACTCCGCAGTGAACGTGTTGAGATGAGTTGAGATGATGATGATTGATGACTAAGGGATATAAAAATCTTTGTATTTAAAAAAATATACAACCATAAAACGTATCCGTTATATGATAACGTCATTACGACGTTTCCATACAAACAAATCATACAAACATAATCGTATTTTACACACGCGTAATAGACACTGCTAAGAGCAATAATTTATCCATCTTAGAGGCTCGGAGACTAATATATTTTGCGACCCGAATATCAAAATAGATAATCACGCTATATACAGTCGTGTTCATTTCTTTATTCTCGAGCAATATGTTAAATTAACTTTGTAAATGGATATAAAATATTAATAATAATAATAATGTCCTCTAGACTGAATTTCGGTCACGGCGGCCGGCCTCAACGGAGACTAGCCATCGGCGCAGGACAGGATTATAGTGCCCAAGTTCATGCGCAAGCACAGGTGCACTCTCTATTCCATCACTCTCATATTCCGAAGGGACGATAAACCGACACGACCGGAGAGAGACCAACGGCTTCACGTGCCTTCCGAAGCACGGGGATAACATACCGCCAACTTCCTGACTACGGGCAGCTATTGAGAGTTTCTTGACGGGAAACTCAATAATTAATTTTTCCGACCCGGGATTCGAACCCAGGACCTCATGATCAGTAGTTGCGCCACTACAACCACTAGACCAACGAGGCAGTCATTACGTAAAATATTATAACATATTGGAACATCATAATATTTATTTTACGACTTATTGCCAAAATAAACTTTTTACATATACAGATAATATATGATCACATATCCAATAAATTAGAATTATTATGTTTTAAATTTAAGGTAAATCAGTTTATTTTTACTTTATCGAACTATAAATTTTATTTTTAATGCCGTCTAACCTTTTGTTAGCATCCGCTGTAAAATACGCATTGATTTTATTACAACAACGGTGTATAACGGTTAAAAAAAATTGTACCACTGGATTTCTTGCTGGTTCTTACCAGGACAGAGGTTTTTCTCCGAACCAGTGGTAAATTAAAAAAAAGTGACTTTCAATAAATATTATTTACAATCTATATTGAATGAAAAAGTTTCTGTTTTGTTGAAACTTTAACAATTAAGGATTTTCGCACATTCGCAAGGAAAATTCTACAACAACGAAGTGACAAAATTCATTACCTAAAGTAATGCAAAATTGTAATGCTATTGCTATTGTGTCAATCCGTCTGTCCGTACGACTACGTAACGTAAATAACGTACTACGTGTTAGGACTCTAGGACTCATAGGACTCCGTTGGATAGATACCACACTGTTACCTATTAGCCGTCAAGTACCAGTGCCTATACTATTGTGTTCTGATCTGAAGGATATAGAGAGCCAGGATAATTACATGCTGTGAGGCATACCATCTTATAGATTTCAAAGGTGCCGACGCTTTGTTGTCTTTTTATAGTAAGCTGCAAGTGCCCATGAACTACAGTAGCCATTTAGATTTTTTTTAATAGAATAGGGTGACAAATGAGCACATAGTCCACCTGATGGTAAGTGGATGCTGTGGCCCATAGACATCTACATTTATCCTCGATTAAGAATCAAAATGCAGATGCGTTGTCACCTGTGAAGACTATAAGATGAAATGCTTCGTTTCCAGTAAATAGAGTCTCCGGTTCTCTACTCTAACCACACGAAACACAACAGCATTTAACTACTTTTTACGCTGGTATTCTGTGAGAGCGTGTTCCTATCCCGGCATCCGATATCCGAGCCGACCTATATTCGTGGTACAACTATAATATAGTTGCAGAGTGGCTCTACCACGTTCGAAAATGAAACTTAAGTTTGTTGACACTTCAGCTTTATAAAAAAAATATTAAAGTAATGCGACTAAACCACCCCTCCCCCCTTTTATAGAAGGCCCACGTCCAGCCGTAGACTGTTGATTGATGATAACGATGAAAAATGTACAATGACTTTAATCCTCGGCAATTATAATGAAAAACTGTTTGCTTGTATTTTATATATTTGAAACTCGAAACACTGTATTGACATATGTCAAAATATTCATGTTCATTTTCAGTTTTTTTTTGCGTAACTGTGAAGCTTATCCCAAATGCATCGAAATGGCATATGCAATACGGACGGTAATCTTAATATGAGATGTTATCTTAATAAATATATGTATATGGAGATCTTATACATGAGAATTAAGCTGACAGAAATTTTGATTTAGGGTTAAAGTCTATCTAAAAGAGACTTTGGTTATTTTATATTTAACGTGCTAATTCTATTTTTTGTGTTCGGTGGTAAAAGAAATATTGTAAGGAAACCTGCATGTCTAAGAAATAATAAAAAAATATTTCGAAGACGTGAAGTTCGTCAACTCTTATTGGGCCAGCGCGGGGGACATTTTCTTGCCCTAAAAACCTCTCAGGAATGAGAGGAGGCCTGTGCCGAGCAGCAGTAAAGTAACTTTAACTTTAATTCTATTCTTCACGTGGCTTAGTATTTACGGTACCTGCTAGTTGCTGAATTGGAGAAACCCGTGACTAACCTGTATAACTAATCTTATAATCATAGATATTTGGGTTTTTGGTTCTGAATGTATTATAACTACCACCACAAAATTGACAATGTTCATTTTATTACGCTGCAGCTACATACGGTGGTAGCTTGAAGTTTTGCTTGTATATAGACTTTTATCTTTTTTCATTGTTTCCTTAAAGTTAAGGTTAATTTTAAGTAAGGTAAAGTTTATTCCTACACTAAAATTCTCAAGAATAATAAGTTTTTTATGGTAAAGCCACGCTGAGCTCGGTAGGTCGGTTCGACCGGGGAAGGACCACGCTGTCACAGAATACCAACGTAAAATGGTACATTAATGCTGCAGTGTTTTGTATGGTGAGGCCTTTATTACTGGATATAAGGCATTTTATCTTAGTTCTTATCAGTGACAACGCATCTGCATTTTGATTCTGAATTTTAAGGTGTAAGTGCTTATGGGCCGCAAGCATCCACTTACCATCATCATTGTGAACTGTGTGCTCATCTATAAAATAAAATTTCAGATCCGCACCGGTTGAAAAGAATATACACTCTTTACATCTATGTTAAGACATACCATTTTATCAAAAATTCAGTTAATAATTTTTAATCGTATCCTCAAATTGTCGCCTTGTTCGATATCAGCCTGAAGAAAATTTTATTCGATTCTATTGTTCAAACAAATCAATAAAAAATAACATTGAATTCTTTATGGCCTTGACCTTTTTGATATTATATAATGAATTCTTCTATATCAGCTTGAAACAGTCCCATAGAATCAACCATAATCGACTAAAAAAAATACTTGCCTTGAGCCTTTAACGCTTCTCTCGGCCGCCAAACTGTGTCAGTTAGTCCGGTAATATAAGGGGTGATGTGTTTAGGTGATTCTCTTGCGTTGCTATTACGTTGTTACATTATAAAATAATAAAAAAAAAACAAATGTTTGTTTTACATCCCGCACTAAAAGCGGATTTGGGCAGATGTTGTTTTTGTTGCACGCCAAACGGCTGTTTGAAGCAAATTTTAAGCGGCCTCTTGGCGTTGGTGACACCATGTTTTTGTAAATATTCGGCCTCCCGCCGAGACGGCCGTGGTGACCGCCACGGGTGCTGCATCGAGACCGGTGGGAACAAGAAATCCAAGTTGTTACGTTGCATATAAATAATCAATAAGATTATGATGACTTACTGCCGAGCTCGCCATTAACAGTTGTACCGAAAACTGGGAATGGTAATGGGTCTATTGGGCTAGTTATAAAAGGTATAGAAAAGAGACTGTAATGTTCCGCATCCGGTTCTCGTGTTGTAAATGACGACATTTTTATGGTTTTCTGTGCTTCGAAACTAAATAAATTTTTGCCAGTTCTTGGTCAACTTAAAACTTGTAATTTAATAAAGACTGTATACGTCTTCTTCTTTTAATTAAAAATGTAAAAAATATTACCTCAAGCGTATCTTAGCTCATTTTGAGAAATTCACGGTGACTACTATTAGTTATCCAAGGTAGCTAAGGGAACCCTCCTATAATTTCATAGCATTCAAGTTCAGGAGTCCTGAACTTAAATGCTCCTAAATCAGGACCCACCCACCAACACCAATGAAACTATTAATAACAAAATTTTAATTCTTGTTTGAAAACATCTTGGAGAAACTTGCGTTTCTAAGAAACAAGTTGTGTAACTGTAAAATTGTTTCTTTCAATGCTTTTACGTAGCTTTAAATTAATTATTACAGTTTTAGCGTTAAAAGGAAAACGAAGAAATTTGTAACCGGGTAAGTTGCTCAGCCCTGGAAGTAGCTAAGCTAACACTCCTTCTCACATGTACAGAGTTTGTTCTATACATAATAAATATAATAGTTTGATATCTTCGATATCAATGATCTCATCTAAGCTTTCAGTGAGTTGTACACTACTATGGCCACCACAAAAGTTACTGCAATAAATTTGAAGTTTCAGAAGACCGAACACTTCAGAAATTGTTGACTGCGTAATATTCATAGTGTGGCAAGTCTACACGTCCTAACTTAAAGTGCCTGATACGATATGATAGAAGGACCTTACGTTGAAGAGCCATGCCGTAATTATAATATGGCTGCGGCACGAATGGGTTGGATTGACCGGAGAAATATAACGCTCCTACAGAATACTGGAGTAAAATAGCAGCATAATACTGGTGTTTCATATGATGTGTCGCGTAAATCGGAGACCCGTTTTTAGTTCTTAGGAATGATATCGCATTCATAAATGGCAACAAACTATTATCGGGAAAAACATATTTATTACAACTCAATTATTTTGTATAGTTTTGTAGTTTTGAATCCATATAGATACTAAATACAAAGCAAGATTTTTCTCAACCTACTACAACACTCACTTGTGGATAACTCAATCTATTGTTGCTGTGAAAAGTACAGCTATAACATTTTATAATACAGAGTAATTTAAGTTTACCTTCCTTTATGAATATTCAGTTAACATGACATAGTTGCGAAGTGAATTTAAAAGGGCTCCAAAACCGTTACATATACCATGTATTACCGACTTGAATGATTTAAATTCATAAGCATGACGTCTGTAAATAATGTTTATATCCTCTAGATTTTTTTAAATATTTAATTATGATAATTTATAACGCAGACGTGTTTCATTGGGACTGTGCCTATATATTGGCTTCCGACGCCATGATAGGTTTTATTACCCGAAAGTTCGTTACTCTATGATAAATGTGTATATTATCGTTATTGTGAAAAAATGAAATTATGTAGATATAGATTTTATCGAAATTTGATTAGTAGTGGTTTTGACATACGGTCAATAATATTTTTTTTTTTGGTGATTCCTTTGTGTGATTTATTCTATTTTCGTTTTATTTTTGTATTTGTTATATTAAGAAGTTATTCACTAAAAGGGTTTTTAACTATTGCCGCTATCTGAAGTCTGATATTGCCCCATTCAATTTTGATCACTGTCATTCGCTTTCACCGTAATTTTCAATTTACTTTTTCAATCATTTATAATGCTGTTGATGATTCTGAGATTAATTAAAAATTATAAAAAAAAAATTCTTATAGAATAAGGGTGAAAACGAGCACACAGTTCACCTGATTGGAAGTGGAAGTTGTGATCCATGGACATCTACATTTATCCTCGATAAAGAATCAAAATGCAGATGCGTTGTAACCCCTGAGGACTAAGATGGAGTGCCCCGTTTCCAGTAAAAAAGGGTCTCCTATTCTCTACACTTACCGTACGAAACACAACAGCATTAACCGGCTATTTTACGCAGATATTCTGTGAGAGCGTGGTCCTGCCCCGGTTGAGCCGACCCATTCGTGCTACAACCAATATAGCTCCTTGTGGCCTCCTATAAGTTCAGTTATATGATTTTCGTATGAATATGTAAATAACCAGACCGACGCGATGTCGGAGAACAGCATCAACAGCTAGACTAACCAAGTGTGGTGATTCCTTGAAACAAATACTACTTGCAGTGGAAAAGGCTAATGTTAAACAGTAGAATGTTGCCCGTAGATAAAGAAGAAGATGGAGAAAGGAGCAGGCAGCAAATACAGATATTTTGTTTTCCTTTAAAAATAAAATATTACTTTTATTTTTATCTAATTTTTTAAATGTTTAAGATTGAATCTATTTTTTTTATAGAAAAGGGGGCAAACGAGCATGCGGCTTACCTGATGTTAAGTGACTACCGCCACCCATGATCAACCGCAACACCAGGGGACTTGCAGGTGCGTTGACGGCCCTTTAGAAAGGAGTAAGCTATTTTATTGAAGGTCCCCTATTCCACATGGAGGTTGTACGCGGAAGAAAACTCCTTTTGAAACGTACAGTGGTGGACCGCCAAGCATCCAGATGGTGTGGATGGTATCGGGAGTCGGGACACAATTGTACATCACACGACGATGTACTTATCGAATGCGCTGATTCGCGGCAAGGTTGCTTCCCCCTCTAGTGGGGGAGAGTCCGAAGGACTGTTATAGATATTTGCTGTCACCATGGTAACCAGAGTAAACAACGTATTCAGTGGTATATCATTTTTTTGCGCCCGATGCAAATATGGGCAACCCTCCGGAAAGCGGGAGAGGGAGGTGGGGAATGCTCATAGCATACCACGCAGCCGGCTGCGTGGTTGGTTATGTGGAGACTTTTACCTACTAAACCCCACCTTTTAGGGACCGGCTTAACGGTCTGACTAGAGATCTCTAAGCCGTATACGGACGCGACCCTCCTTGGCAGAAAGGAGGGCGTATATCATTTATTGAAAAGTCTCAAAACCACGTCATCTTTAGTACAACAGCTCAATAGTGCGTATTTTATTAGGTGAGCGGCATCTAACGTGGAATGGCGAAACAATAATGTTTATTTTCTATGGATACATAATATTAGCAACATACCGCCCACCTAGAACAACATTGTTCTACACCAAACGTACAAGTTTCAAAATACAAAATAAACATTTACAAAATCCTTGTTAATTAACAAATTGATAAAACTTACGTTAAAACATTATTTAGTTACTGGTAATATACAAATTTTGTTTGTCGGTCACAAAACAATAGTATTTTTGGTCCTTATGGAGACTACGCGAGTAATTTTGTCCGGACCCGGAAGTTTTGCGACTACTCTGCCATACATCCACCGGCAAGGTGGTAGATGGTCTTCCTTAACAATGACAACATCGCTTAAATTAGGTTCCGTCGTTTGGGAGAAACGTTTTTCGCGGAAAAAACGTCGTGAATATTCAGACAACCACCTTCGCCAAAAGTCTTGAACCACTTTTTGCGTATATCGCCACCTACGCAAAGAACTAATATTTGAGGATTCAAAACTCAGATCTGGAGCTACTAGCGGATGTTCACCTATCAAAAAGTGTCCCGGTGTTAATATGTTCCCCTGTTCATTATCTTCACACAATCTAGACAATGGCCTGGAGTTTAGACATGCCTCGATTTGCGCCAAGACTGTCGCCATCTCCTCAAAGGTCAGCGTCGAATTTCCAATAACACGTCTTAAGTGATACTTAACCGATTTCACACCGGCTTCCCATAACCCTCCGAAGGTCGAGGCATGAGATGGAATGAAATGCCACGTGGTGCCGTTGTTAGCCACTCGGCTACTTCTGCCACCATATTGCACCTTTCTGAACGAAACAAATGGGAAAGTTCCTTAGATGCGCCCACAAAATTCGTCCCGTTATCGTTCCATATCTCTTGACAATGACCTCTGCGAGCTACATACCGTTTGAAGGCCTGTAAGAAACCTTCACTGGTAAGGTCGGGTACCACTTCCAGGTGTATCGCTCTAGTTGCCATGCACACGAACAGGCATATATACCCTTTATAAGAGCGGTGTCCCCTTCCTTTGGAGACAATAGCTGAATAGGTCCAGCATAATATACTCCGCTGCACTTAAATGGTCGTGTTGGAGTAACACGAACAACAGGTAATTGGCCCATTAATTGATTTTTTGTAACGGCCTTGGATTTAACGCAGATAGCATTCAGAACTGTAAGCATTAGTTGTGGATCACCATGCAGAGATCACGTGAGTAGCTGAGACAATTAGCTTCGTAAGATTTAATTCCTTGGGCAATATGATCGGATGTTTCTAGTTATTTGGTAGCTGTGATTCACTTAATCGACCGCCCACCGTGAGAATATGTCGATTAGCCAAGTACGGCGTGAGTACCCATAGCTTACTTCTTTTGTTTACGCTGCATTCTCTTTGTACCTTCTCTATCTAATCCTGAAAATGTTCCCTTTGACACTGTTTTATCACACATACTAACGCTTCTTTCAATTCATCCCCAGTTAGGTAGTTCATGAATTTTTGCCTCGAAGAGTGTACCCGAGGAACCACCTACAGCGTGCTACTATGTATATGTACGTATAATGGTACTTCTGTCATGTTATAAAACATGATGAAATAAAAAAGAACGTCTGGCCTGGTCCTTTTAAGGTAAGGTAAGCTAATAATAGGAAATGGAGTAAGACTCCAGCCCTACGGGACGCCCATATACACTGCGGCCAGGAACAACTCGCGCCATTGATGACAATTTTATGCGTGTTATTACTTATTACTCAAATGTGTAATCAATTTTAACCATAACAAAATCATTGGAACTGAATCAGGTGGTGCAGCTAATGAAGTAATAAAAATAAAATAAATGTGTTGTTTTAAATTATGGGCTTTAATCTAACACATAAAAATAATACAAACATAATATTCCAAATAGGTGTATATGTATTTTATTTTTCGTATGTGTTTGTAATATATGTGGTATATATATATATATATATATATATATATATATATATATATATATATATATATATATATATATATATATATATATTATAAACTCTAACACAACGTCTGTCTGAACACGCATCACGCAAAAACCTGTGAATCGATTTGGATGGGACTTTCACTGGCAGATAGCTGATTCTATAAGGAGTAACTTACGTTACTTTTGTTTTAGGCTAGTTTTTGGAAGAAATTACTGTCAGCTAGCTATAAGATCGCCCATTGCATACTTCTTTTGTATGAATAATCTCTGTATGTTTTCTTGTATAGAGTGCAATAAAGATAATTAGATAAATACATAATTGGTTTTGTGTCTTTATATCAATGAGTCGAGGTAACTCCAGGGTTAATAAGGTTTTACTTACTTAATTATTATACACCTTCATCAGGCAGTAGCTTCCTGGATTTGACATAAAGCGGATTAACGATCGCAGTGTCAGACGTCTCTTACCTTTGACACTGCTCCCGTTAATGGTCTGGGTATTGGGTATTCGTAATTTACGTCAGGTATTAACCAGATTATACCGCCATCTATCGCAAGACATAAGGTATGTTATTTTATGTAACGAAATGAGTTAGATGATTTCCCTTTCACATCCACAACACATTAATCAATTAATTAAATTGTATAATTAATTAATTAATTATCACTTAATAGAATTTCTTCGTTAAAAAAAAACACCAACCTATACCAAGAGTATATCTCAATAAAAACGACACTAATTATAATGTTAAATAAGGAACCAAACACCTAGCTCGAAGTCGTAACGGCCGTGGCCATAAAATATTCTGTTATTTCCTTTTATTGATTCCAGAATTCATTTACACTTTCGATATCTCATAATACAATAAATTCTTAGAGCCTAGTCTACGGACTCGCAGACCCACCAAGTCGGTTGATAGCCGAGACGCATTGCTTTTAAACAAATGCAAATAATTTGTGCTTAAAATGTACGAAGACCGACAGTATGCAATACTACGACAAGTAATTTTTTTTCTCTTTTTTACCAATTTTTCAATACTTACATTTTATTCTATTACATTTGATAACAAATTATATTGTTTTAAGTTTTATCCAAAACATTATTTTGGTCATCAGAAATATTACTACCTAAACAATAAACACAGGCGCTTAGCCACGTCTGTCTATTTTATTCAAACTTTAAAACTATTATTTAGATGGATTCTTATGCGGTTTTTGAAGAATTTTGAAGAAGGTTTTCATTAATAATATCTACATTCAAATTTTATTTAAAAATAGTAATAAAATATTAGCATTTTGTAATCAAGTAATAAAAAGATAACCTTATACTGGTGAATGATAATCGTGTCGGTGCAAAACCCGAGTAAGCTGCAGGTTTTAATTAGCTTCAATATCTTCAATAGCGGGCAGCGGGTTTAAGTTCAAATCCATATCGGAGTTAAAATTTGCGCTACATGTAATATTTACGATTGCGTGTGTGTAAGTCGTGTTTGTTCGGACGTTTTATCACTGCGCCAAGCAATAAAGTTTTTATCGTATCAAAAATATATAACAAGCCTCCTCGCTGAAATAAGGTGAATTAACACTTAAATTACTATTAAAAGTTTGATTTGTGCCGGCGGGGATCGATCCCGGGATACTCGCATGGCTAGCACTAAGCCTTGAGCTACCACGGCTCAAGGAGAATATTATTTTTATTAAAATATAATTGCTGTCTCGCTTGAATATTCTTTAGAAAAATACTGACATAATCTGGTAAAACATGAGACACTGGATATTTATTCGCATTTTTATCGTACGTTTGCGCAGCTTTGATCGTTACCACAGGCTATACGATCGGGTTTGATGTCGCGTGAATTCTTCACATAACAGAAATTAATATATTTTTCTTTATCACGATACATTGATTACGTTCCCATTTGTCTCACGTGCCGATGGCATGCTAATTGAATTTTTGTGTTAATTTTTGATATAAGAAATAATTCGTTTACTGTTCAGTTACGATTGCTAGCCACGCACTGTACTGAGTAGAGGGTAGTAAATACAAACGTTTATGTTGACAGAATGACAGTGTAAAATATTTTATATAGAGTACTGGGTGGATGAAAGAAACAGGAGATGGGCAGCAGCATTCTATACGTTGTAGAGCCATGATGCAGTTATATAGGTAGTATAGTTGTAGCACGAATGGGTCGGCCCGACCGGGAATGGACCACGCTCTCACAGAAAACCAGCGTAAAATAGTAGCTTAATGCTGCTGTGTTTTGTATGGTGAGTGTAGAGAACCGGAGACCCTTTTTACTGGAAACGATTCCATCTTAGTCCTCACGGATGACAACGCATCTGATTTGGTTTCGCAATTGAGGATAGATGTAGACGTCTATGGAAATATTCATTACTAGCTATCCGTCCACCTCTACGCTTGGGTAATTTCTGGATCTCGACAACAGCGCCACGTACTGGGTCCAATCGTGAATGTAAACCATTCAGAAATCCATATAGAATACTGTGTAATACATACATAATAGAACGGGGGAGTGGGCGGAGCTCGTGTAGTCACTAAAATGACACTAACACGTCAATTCACACGTATAAATGTCAATGCGAGATGTGGTTTGACGTTACAATCGTTTCCAAACCCATGCAAATTATTTAGAAAATGCCAAATTGCACGCTATTTTTACAAATAAATATGTATTAAAATCTGTCTGTCAACACAGTGAATCGGATTTGTAGTGATAATACGATTGATCGTTGTACAAAATAAGGTTGACAGCCATTTTATTGTGTATTATAGTATTCTATGAATCAAACACAGAAATAGCGAGACCAACGGTTAGAAATTTATTTTTATAAATATATTCATTATATATTAAGTGAATATGGTGTATGGTATACGTACAATAATTTTCGTTTATATTTTATATTTATACCAAAGTACTTAAATCTTTATTTCATATGTTTTTAATTTTCATTCTACATTTCAATTCGTATGACATAACACCATCCTATATATTCAAGAATAGATAATTTAGATGGATTTATTTTGTATTTTTACATATTATATAGCACCTTAACATACATATGAACACATTGGCAAGTTCATTGATTTGTCTAATAAATTAAATATCCTTATTTAAATAATTTGGCAGTTATGGTGGACACTTATACTATTATAATGTTATAGGAGTGTATATCATATGGATGCGGCACGATATTCTTATTGGTTTCAATTTACATAGGTTTTTTTTGTGAGTCCACCTTAAGGTAAATGGATAATGTGGCCTAAAAACACATAGATTTGTTTTAAGTACTGTTTGTGATTATTTTAATATACGTGACAAGTGTATTGTTTACTGTATCGTGAAGAAACTTACATTTTTGAGGTATAAAGTATTTCGAGAACATGTGAAATCTACCTACACTAAAAGAAGGCCTGGGCATACCAGCGGTGGTTATAACTTTAACTTTTAAACGCAGTGCTATGTTATTGAAAAAAAAAACAGAGGGATTAACACGAGTAATATAATATTTAAATACTGAAATAGTACGGTACCTCGAGCCATTTTAACTCAGGCAGCAAGAAACTCGGGTTTTATCCCCAACATCATCAATTAAGTAATTAATAGCGATTTTAACTACTGATTTACCCGTACTTGATGATTAAGGAAGACATTGTGAAGAAACCTATTTATTTGAGAAAATATATTCCGAGGAAATGTGAAAGTCCCGAGTTTTCGGTTGTGTAGTCGGGTATTATATGTCATTAGTGTTGACAGTGATGGAACTTAGACGTGGTTCTTCTCTGATGGTCGTATAAGAAAGTTTCAGGTCACTAAGCGAGCTATCAAGGGCTTTTCTGCGTGGTATAATCCATATTGATGACGTTCGCAGTAGAAAAACAATAGCCGACATAATTCAACGGACTAGAATCCTTAAGTAGCAATGGGTCAGCCATATAGCTCTATGAAGCGACAAGTTACTGGAAAGAAAGGTTCTAGTGGCAGACTTTTGCCGAAAAGCGAAGTGTAGGACGCCCCCCTCCTCCACTAATTGGAGTAGCTGGCGTCACCAGATAAGCCGTTGATAAGCAGATAAGCGTGCATAAGCAAGCTGATGATAAGCATGCAGGAAGTCGGTGGATGCAATGGGCTCTGAACTGAGCTTTGTTGGATTACTTTGGTGAGGCCTATATTTAGCAGTGGACTTTGAAGGGCTATAACGATGATATATATATATATATATATATATATATATATATATATATATATATATATATATATATATATATATATATATTTGGGTTTGTACAACACTCGGCTATATATAAATTAACAAACCAAGGGAAAAGACTATCGATCACAATCTTCTGACGTTAAATTCATTGAGCGTTGTTATTGTCGTTCACCAACATTCATTGTTATTCATCGACTTGTTCATTCAATGTACAAGTTTTTTAAGATTTGTTCATATACACTTGTCACATACAGGGCATATCGCCGTTAATTATTAAACCATCTATAGAAATTCATATGTCATTTTTTAAATTTATATTATGAATTATTTCTGCACGAGTTTATCGTAAAACAAGTGAGCTCACTTGTAACGTATGCGAGTGCAAGTATATTTCGTAGCTCTTTGAGCTACGGCTTTTGACAACATTTTATACTATCCGCCATATTTGATGAGTTATTACACAAACGCATCAGTTTCGACTTTTGGAATTGATTATAATATTTATGTTAGCGTAATGCTATCTTTGTCGCGTTTATTTAAAATCTAAAAACGCGCTGTAATGATGTATGTTGTTTTATTGTTTTAAATATTTATACGATTTAACTGATATGCTATGATTTAACTGATATTAAGTGCTTTAATATTGCAAATGTCTTTATTAAAATATATACATCTTTTATCTTTAAAGCAAACCAATCATTATAACAAAAAATTATGAGCAAAATGTTATACCTGCCTACATTTTACAAATATCTTTTAAAGTAAAATCCATCGTAATATACCTACAGCATAATATAAATGGAATTCTGAGGGCGACAAATAATTGCCATTTCAAGCTTTAATCGCGCATAATGCGTCATTAATTATTTTTAATGACACATTATTCTGCAAAGAGTTAACTAAAAACTTGTTTTAACAATTATGCGAGCGATAAGTTTTTAAGTGTGAAAATACTGATACGTTTTACCTACTTCGCCAGTTATTTATGCTATATTATACAGGGTTAATATTCATATACAAAAAAAAAACTCATTGGCCGGAATTCCAATCATTATAACCAACGACTTTTGTGTTACAACTTTTGAAAATTAGTTCGCAAAATTTTCCATACACAATAAAAAATGTATTAAATTATTTTTATTTCACTATGTTCAATATTACTATGTGAAAAAGAGTAATACAAAACAATAATGAGGGGACGCGTTGGTACCAGTTTTATTTTTTTTATAGGAGAGGGGGCTGTGGTGGATCATCGCAGAACAGCGTCTTTGTGAGCCAACGAGCCAGGTTCGTAGCTCACCAGCTTGAAGAAAAATTGTCACTTTGCATCAACCACTCTTTGTCTGAGCTGGGCTATAGGGATCGACGAGCCGCGAATAAAAACGTCGTAATATTTATCACAGGCTTATGGCTCATCCGTTGATTAGGCTCAAGGCATGTGAGGTGGTCTAAAACTACGAGACTGTGCGGAGTTTACTAAACCTGAGGATGCCCCGTGTAGAGGCGAAACACGTGTCGTATTGTCATCGGTGGTGTGTCTTTCTTAGTATGGTGGTGTTGGGTTTAATAGTGCTGGGGTTAGTGGTTACGGGGATAGTGCACGCAATTACGGAAGTGTGAGAGATGCTCTTCAAATTAGGTAATACGCATAATTTTATTTTATTGAGCGGATGTGTTACGCTGCAAAATGACTTAGAAACTGAATTGTGTGCATTACGATAAAAAAAGTTTTTTTTTTTAATAGGATTAGGATGACAAACGAGCACACAGTCAACCAGATGATAAGTGGTTGTTGTGGCCCATAGACATCTACATCTATGCATGATTACGAATCAAAACTTTGTCACTCGTGAGGACTAAAATGGAATACCTTAGGGTCTCCAGTTCTCTACACTTACCATACGAAACACAGCATCAATTATCTGTTATTTTACGCTGGTATTCTGTGAGAGCGTTGTCCTTCCCCGGTCGAGCCGAACCATTTCTGGCACTACTATACTACAAATATTAACTGCATCATAACTCTACCACATATACACTATTGTACGCGAGGGTAATATAGTCATCCGGTTAATATGGTCAGATTCTTATTACTCAAAAACTACCGCCTTGTGTGCGTAGAGGGTTTTGTGATACAATAGCTCTTCATCGTGTCGTATTCTACATGGGCTTTCTGCCCAGCAGGTTTGGGGCCTCGGGGTACACCCCTTTACCCGGGCATTCTTCACGGCACACAACAGGACCGGCCCTGGTCGCCTTTGGTGTTAAAAGCTCTTCATCAGTCAATCAAATAATAAAGGGTCAAAAGAGCGTTACTTTATCGACACAATTTTGATAGTTGACATTATAGTAAATATTTTAGTCAATATTGGTATGGTGTAGTGTAGTTATTTTTTAAGTTGATATTTCGAAGTGTTCCTAATACTGCCAAAGCTTGTTCGCTATTTTTTTCTTAGGTAATATATTAGTATACGATTTTGTGTTTTTGTCTCTGCCCTTATCATAGCTTTGATTTTATAAGGAGGCAAAGCTAAAGGCGATCGATCATATTACCCTAACGTACCGTATTTATTGTTCAGTCTCACCGCACGGATTTCGTACAAGTTGCTTCTCTCTATAACTTCAGAAGTAAAGACAAAATAATACAATGATCGTCGGCTGTATCTAGGAAAATTTTTGGGCTACTATGTAAAGAAAATTTATACTGAAAAACTGAGGTTGCCCACCCGCTTGCGCAAATATTGCAAATATTGCAAATACACTATGTCTTTGGGGGAAGGGGGTATTATGTTCAGAAGTGGACTTTAATAGGCTGAAACTATTACGAGGCTTTGCTGCAAAAATAGAGAGTCATAATATTCATGTTTTAACAAATATCATTATAAATCAGTATAAAAGTAATAGAGGATGCCGATTGTTATCAAACAAAAAACGAATTAGCGTCGTGGTTTGACGTTAGCATACCCACAACTTTGAATTCATTTGCACAAAATTGGTAAAATAAAAAACTCAAAATATAGTTGCCTCATGAATTAACTTATATACTTCTAAGAGATCGTTGAAGCTTGCCTTACTTTGATAAGCAGAAATAAAGGGTTTGGACAGAGTTATGACGTATGATGAAAAGTGAAATAAAAAATGTCGCGTATGGTGAAAGATCTCTACGATAATCGCAAGTATTTGTGTAAATAAATTTCAAAATATTTATTTTACTATGCATATATTTATATTATAACATTAAATAACGCTCAATCTTTTTGTGGAAAGATTATATTGATTAATTTAATGTGTAACTCGCTCACAATAATTCTTTGTCTGATAGTGGAAACATACGTGGGCCCTTTCCACAGTCGGAGCTTTACCACGGTATAGTATACTTTTAGAATGTTTTGAATTTGTTGAGATAATTTGTTTTTTAATTGTTCAGGCAATTTATTCAGAATGCTTGGAAGAGCGTACGACCCCACCCTTTTACCGTATACATTATTCACTTTTGCCAGTTTATACAGAGGCAAGTACGACGGGTTACGAGCAAAATTAGGTCTACTTCTTTTTGTAATTAAACTATATTATGTTAACAGTAATCAGGCAACAACTAGTTAGTTGCTTTTTCCTTAAACCGCAAGGCAAGAACCCAGCTCAAATACCGGATCAAGCCCAAGCGAAAAAAAAGCGAAGTCCACCTATATAAAATGACTAGTAACTGTTTGGTAATTAACTCCGTGTAGTTAAAGTAAGAGTTTCAGCCTATATAGGTCCCATTGCTGGGCACAGGCCTCCTCTCATTTCTGAGAGGGTTTTAGGGCAAGGAAATGTCCGCCGCGCTGCCCCAATGCGTGTTGACGAACTTCACATGTCTTCGATATATTTCTTTTATTTCTCAATCATGCAAGTTTCCTCACGATGTCTTCCTTCACCGCCGAGCACGTGGTAAATCAGCACTTAAAATTGCAATTAACAATTTCATTGGTGCCGGCGGGATGCGAATCCGGGATACTCGCGTACTCTGAAATTTACAGTGAGCGCTCACCATCTGAGCTACCACGGCTCTTATTCTGTGTATATTAGGTATAAATATGTATGTATATATTAACTTACTAGCACCAATGCTTTTACTTTTATATACAATTTAGCAAGATACATCCAAAGCCTGAAATGTTTTCGCGTAAGCTCTACACCAGGTAAGTGAGGATGAAAACGAGTAGAATGGTCTCCGTCTATTAGACAAATGATTAATATTAAAGCCACTATTATATCTTGCTCAGATGACAACTTCTATTTCTAACTGGCAAAAACATATATATTACCGTGTAGTGGAGTAAGAGTATCCACTATCACATATCCCGTGGTGGTAAAGGCGACAGAGTAAAAGAAATAGTGTGGCACTTTTGAAAAATACTGCTATGTTTTGTATGTTAAGTGTCACAGACATACACATGTATTTATACTATGTTTGTGGTGAGTCTAGAGTAGCTGAGAGCTTTTTTAGTAGGTAACACATCTACCCTGTTATGATTTCAATCAAAGAACAGATGCCCATGATCTATGGCATCCACTTACTACCAGATGCACTGTTTGTTCGTTTGTTATCCCACACAACATAAAATGCATTTTTTACGGAATAAGTGTGACAGCAAGCACACAGTCCACCTGATGATAAGTGGATGCTGTGGCGCATAGACATTTACATTTATCCACGATTTAAGGATCAAAACGTAGATGCGTTGTCATCCCTCAGGACAAAGATGAAATGCCTCGTTTTCAGTAAAAAAGGGGCTCGGGATCTCTACACTCACCATACGAAACACAGCAGTATTGAGATGCTATTTTACGTTGGTATTCTGTGAGAGCGTTGTCTTTCTCAGGTCGGGCCGACGGATTCGTGCTACAACCATAATGTAGCTGCAGAGTGGCTCTACCACGTATTATTTGCGCATCATTTTGTGAATGTTATATTGCGGAGTAAGGGCGATAATATTAGAGTTAAAGAAAAAACTTAAATAATAAGAATTTAACTCTAGCTGTGATGATCCTAGTCAGAATACTAAATCCTTTTTTCTTTTTTCTTCATGGGGAAATGCCTACGCATACCCGCCTCGCGGGGGCAAGGACGGGTTATGTGGGACTCGCACCGACTAAAACCTCATGGTGTTCCACCTTCGTCATATTGGCAGGGCTGCGGGAACGCTTTCGCACACATCCGCGGCCCTTCTAGCACCTGCCGCCCCATGGCAGCACCTCCTCGGGAGTGGAAAATTCCTCCCCGTTCTCCTTCCCAGGTAAGGTGCACCAGAACACATGGCATGCCTTCCTCCACGGCCTCCAATTACGTCTGTGCAACAGACGCCCCCGCGTCCGATGCACAAAGGCCATGGGGCCAGGAAAAACGAGCACTTAGAAGTACTAGCCTTCCCGACCCCAGCGGCGGATCTGGTCTATGGCTCCGCCGCCAACCAAGATTCGGTTGCGGAGGGTAGGGAGAGCGGCGCCTCGCAATACCGACAATCCTCTCCCCCCGCAGCCCCACCACCACCGCATCAACGGTGCGGCCCCGTTTGAAACGCGAAGGATAGGGCGAGTGGCGCATCGCCATACCAACACTCCTCTTCCTCCGCGACTCCACCTCGGCTGCAGCGGTAGAGGGTGCGCGAGTCCCCACTCGCTGCAGTCCACCAGCACACATCCGAAGTGGGCTCCCCAAGCCCAATCGGAACGGCCACCTCAGGCCGGCCCTTCGCCTCGGGCCAGCCACGTGGGTTCCTCTTTGTTCACCGTGGGAGACCAAGCCACGGCTACTAAGCCCCCCCGCCACGACAAGGCGGGAACCCGTTCGGGGGGGAGAATACTAAATCCTACCTATGAAATTTTGGTATAGGTTCTTATTAGTTATTACATCCTCAAAATTACAGATTAAACTAAATTATATAACATTCATTCATACATATAAGCTAATAAATTATATACGCGTGTTAACTTTACTGCACACTTTTAAATATCCTGTAAATCGTTTTTTGATTTTATAGTTTATTTCAAACTAAACATAAAACTTCACATTATGGCATTCGTTGAACAACAAATAGCAGTACTCGATAGTACATTTAGAATATCGATTGCTAATCGATGAACTTATCTCTGAATAAGGGCAAGATACCGTACGGAACCCAGAAAAAAGCTATATCGGTAAGCAATGCTGTACAATAAGTTACTAAACGACGTTAACGGTTGTAGGCACACGACTATGGTAACGTTCCCTATTGCGATTCTATCGAACCCATTCGAGATTTAACGAGGCGAACATTTACAACGCTAATCTTACGTCGACCTATTAAAATTAGTTTAAGTAATGATACCTACCAGGTTACATACGTTTAAACTCGTATAATGAAACCTGATGCTAAGCGATTAATACACCTCCTAAGTGACTTGAAAGTCAATGGTTCGATTTCTAGCCGAAGCGCGTTCAAGTATAATGTAATTATCTCGTTATTGTCACAACCATTTCTTCGTGGAGACTCGCTTAGCGGCTAGTTGTCCGATGGTGAAAGATAGATTTATTGTAATAGGTTTTGCCGTAACTGTCAAGCTTGACTAGTATTTTAGTTATCGCAACACGCCTCGCTCATTTGATGCGATTTTGCCGCTTTGTCAATGGATTTTGTCTTTATGTTTAGTCTGAATTGGACATTTTATGTGAGACTGTTAAATCCTGCCGTATATCAAAAGCCGTGCTCTACTCTTTCTGGCATTTATTCGCCTTCAACGGCACAAACGAGGAAAATGTAGTAAGGAATTATATTAAACCGCTATGTTGGGACATTACGCAACATGGGGGGCTTAGATTTCTGTATCAAGATTTTATCGCAATACTATAGTCTTTCTCTACTTGATGTTTTTTTTTGTATAGAAGAATGATGACAAATAAGTACACAGTCCTTATGAGGTAAGGGGATGTCGATGTCCATACATACCTACACCTATACTCGATTAAGTTTATCGAGTATAGATGTAGGTATGTATGGACCACAGCATCTCCTATAGATTGCGTTATCACCCGTGATGACTGACATGGAATGCTTCGTTTCTCCGGTTTTCTACACACACCATATTAAACACAGCAGCATTAAGCTCCTATTTCAGGCTGGTATTCTGTGAGAGTGTGGTCCTTCTCGAGTCGAGCCTACCCATTGGTACTACACGCATATAGCTGTAGCGTGGCTCTACCACGTGCGTTTTTATATACATTCTGTGGCGTGAGATTTTTATGGGGATAAATTGTATGTAGCTTTTTACAATTACTCAATAATATATGACTGAGTTGATATTTTAATCTACATATTTTCATCATGGCATGATCATGCATTTTAATAAAATTACATAAAATTTAGTAGTTCACACCAAAGAATCTTTCACGAGTATAAGATATTAATTTTTTATTAAACGAACATCAAATCTTAATTTTCAATTTTGAAATTATTTGATGGGTGACAAACATCATACGTTGCCTAGGCTCTGAATTTATTGAAACAATTGCGTAATTACTTACATGCCAATCCATGCCGAAAACAGTTACGATCATAGAATACTATAATTACATAATGTTATAGTATTCTATGGTTACGATATCTAAAGATACGAAGAACCCAAACATAAATAGTCAAAAACTATATATCAAATAATTACCCAATAATGTATTATATCACAAATATTATAATTTTTGGTCTGGATTCCTGCTTAAACCCACAATATTTACTAAACTGGTCTACATCTAAACATTTACAATGTATTAAACATATTTGGTAGTGATGTTTCATCGGTTAAAATTTATTAGGAAGCGGGTTTAACATATCATATCAGATACTAAAGTCCCATGATTTATTTTGTTTATATCTATAGTAAGGAAGGTGGGAATCAGAAAGTGATATTTTATTCGGCAGGACATTTACGGCACCACAGTATATCTTACGGAGCACAGTTTCGTACTGTAACCGGAAGTCGTTAGGATTATATTATCATCACCTAAAGCGTTTAAAACATATTTGCTTTATTGTGGCGGCTTAGGTTGTAAGACATGTAGATGTATTCCATGTGCTTAAGAATTAATAACCTAAGTAATATATATTCTTCGTTTAGATAATCAACATACTGATGTATTTCCTTTTTATTTGCATGTTCAAAAGAATATGTACGTACACTCAATACGCTCATAAGCAGTTTGGTTGCCCATCACCAGTCTGTGATCCAGTTTTGGTATTTCTGAGAGTTCTGATATCAGTCGGTCGGGAAACACATTTGGTAAACAAGAGGGTCTAACATGTGCGGGTGCTGAATATTTGAAAAAAGTTAATATTAAACAAGACATTTTAACCCTTTTCTTTCATTAATAATAAAATTTGAAACTCAATAAAAAAACATTGCATTAATGATTAAGCAAAAATTGAAAGGGCAAAATAGTATCGAAACTTCTTCCCGTTTTTATTATCTTGCTGTTCTTATTACTGTGCTAAATACAATGTTAATATATATATATATATATATATATATATATATATATATATATATATATATATATATATATATATATATATATATATGTATATAAAACAAACAAACGCCATATTCTGGCGTGTCAAATAATATGCGCATCACATAAAACATTTGGCATGCTCTTCTAGGCTGCCAGTAAATTTTATTATATTTGTCCCCAAATATTAGAAATTATACAATACCTACAGATTAAAGAACTTTAAAACATAAAAATTTTATAATTAATAATATTATCATTCCACACTAAAGAAAAGTACTATCTCCCCATTAGTCCCACCAGCGAACATTCACGATTATTGAAAAAGAATTTAAAAGATGCTTAAATTTTTCCAATATGATATCAAGCGAAAACCACTGGGGATTCAATTATTTTTTATTCTTATTCTTACAAAACTAGGAAAAAATATTAATAATAAAACAAACTCATCACAGGCTCTGTTTTCAAATGTTCTTTACCAAGGCTATCAGAAGTAAGTATTTATAAAATGATTCAGTCAGTTCCCTCCATTTGAACGAAATCAGTTTCTGGATACAACAGTATTACAAAACCCAAAACAAATACTTCATTGATTATGTATATTTCATCACGTGAACTAATATCATAAAAATAGAACTTAGTGTCCTTTTCATTAAATTTTTCTGACTTCTCAGAGAACTAATAATATATAAACTAATAATAAACTTAGACTTTAGTTTGTTTGTTGTAGTGACTCCCACATACAGTTTAACTACTGATAGATACTTTAATGGTTGTCCTTCTGCTTCATCAACCCTTGAGAGTCTACTGCAGGATCATTAAAAGGATTCCAGACGTTAATGATTAATAATTATGTTTTTTCATATACTTAGTTCAAATAAATTTAATTCAAAGCAGTAGCTCAAATATAAAGCTTTAAAGAGATGTAAAAACAACAAATAAATATTGAAAAAGAAATGACATTTTTTTTATTTTCAAACCAATTAAATACACATGAAATGTGCAACTAAATTCAATTCTAAATATTTACTTACTAAATATAATCAACATATTACTTTTAACATTTTCAAAGTCTATAAACATAACACAGAAGTGAACATGTTTATATTTGGGCCATCATCTCTATAGTTATTTTGTTATAATTTTTATCGATATACGTTACGATTTTTTCCGTGTGGCAAGAACATTGCAAATATTGACAGATTGCATAAGTAGTACGTAAGTTATTTATACGAGGCACGTCGTGCACACATTTGGCGTAACACGGCACTTAACTAAGGTATCGAACACGACGAACGCGTCAAATTGTGGGACCTCCCGGTAAACGTGCACTTCAGGCAAAGATTAAGTAGAGAAAGAGGTGTGAAAGTACAGTACGAAAATTTTGAATTTGATATTCACGAACCCTAGTGTCAATCCTCAGCCATTATTATATTCAATATGTTCTTATTTCAAAATAACGATCAATGTAGGCGAAAAGCGCGTAGGTATGTACTACTAGCGCCTAAAAATTAAAAACCCAAGTTTTATCGCATGTAATCGTATTTTTATACCTAATACAGGGTCATAATATTTTAAAATCATATACTAGATGGAGTGACGACCTGGTGAGGGATGCAGATGGTTCAGGGACACGCTTTGTGACATTTCTTGGGATTTCTGATAGGTTAATGTAACGATAATGATGATGACACTATGAAGATGTATAATTGGATGTACACTTAGTTGATAAGGGAAGTATTAAAAATGTAACGAAAATTTAAAATCCTTCTACCTTCTCTATAATACGCAGCTATAAATTAACTTTATCAAATAATATTTAATCGTAATATGAACGTTTATGAACATGGTTACGTCTATTTACATCAAATGGTAGTAGCAAAATTTACTATTTGGTACTATTCAAAGCAAACATTCATATAAAAAAAATTAGGAATATCTATTTGAATCATTTTATTCCTTAATTTCATACGGCCTCATTATTCTTTGTCATGCTTTACTCCATTTATCGAAAGGTTTAAGATGGAGATAACGGCTATGATTCATATGAGAGCTTTTATTTTTTCTTTAAAAGTGTCCGCCATTAAGCAATGTCCTAGCAGGACGATGGTGACATCGATTTAGGGTACTTTAACCAAGAGCTGAGATCGTTTACTTTAAAAGGATAACATAGTCAGTTACAGACTTATAAAATTTATAATATCTTTAGCCATTATGTTGTCATACATAAAAATTTTAGCGTTGTATAATTTTGATATCCATTATACCATTTGTTTATTTTTTCCAGCCTTTAGATTAGGTAGCGGGTACCTAATCTAAAGGCAATATTCAAGTACGCCCTTTGACTTCCATTTTATAACATGCAATAAAGACTAAAAAATAAATTGTTTATATACTTGGTTAAAAAAACGAATTGTGATCCTAATTATTTGTATTTGGTTAAGCCAAAAACATCTACCATATAATGATAACCCTACATCATCATTACAGCCTTTCGCAAGTCCACTGCTAAACATAGGCCTCCCCCATGGAATGCCACAAATCACCTGTCTTGAGCCACCTGCATCCATCGACTTCCTGCATGTCTTACCATGTTGTCACTTCATCAGTGGTAGACCGCCCTTCACTTCATCTACCAGTACGAGGCTGCCACTCGAGAACCTTCCTTCCCCATTATTTGTCGGTTCTTCGAGCTATATGGCTGGCTTTGTATTGCCACTTCAGCTTACTAACCCGTGAGGCTATGTCGGTTACTCTGGTTCTACCGCCGATATCCCCATTTTCGGTCTATCACGCAGACAAACCTCAAGCATACACATCTACATCCATTCCCGTTTAAGAATGAAAAGGGATATGGGTAATCATCTCTAAGAATTAAGATAGAATACCTCGTTAGCCGTAAGAAACCGATTGTCTACAATTATTATACAAAAAACAAAAGAATTATATTGCTATTTTACGCTGGTATTTTGTGAGAGGATAGTTCTTCTCGATCTCGAATCGAGCCGACCCATTCGTGCTGCAACCATAATATAGCTGCAGCGTGCCTTTATCACGTAGAAAAACTTATTGCAACTTGATATTTGTTCTTGATAACAAAATGAAAATAAAAACAAATTAAACATTTAGTGTTTAAGCCTTTAGTTTTTTATAAAACTGTCGAACGAACTAGAAACCATCTAATGGAAACAAATAAATCAAACTAAGAAGGCTACTATAACGCATTGTCACCTTTGAGGACTAAGATGGAATGCCTCAGAGTTTGTAAATATACTGACTTTATACCCTTCTGACCGCAATTCAGCAATGGTAGAGCCATGATGCAGTTATATTAGTAGTATAGTTGTAGTACGAATGGTTCGGCTCGACCGGGGAAGGACCACGCGCTCATAGATACCAGCGTAAAATAGTAGCTCTTTCGTATGGTGAGTGTAGGGAACCGGAGCCCTTTTAACTGGAATGCCTGGGGCATTCCGTCTTAGTCCTCACGGGTGACAACGCATCATCTGCATTTTGATTCGTAATCGAGGATAGATGTGGATGTCTCTGGGCCACAACAACCACTTACCATCAGGTGGACTGTGTGCTCGTTTGTCACCCTATACTATAAAAAAAGTGCAATCACTCATATACGGCATAAATAATGCAGTAAGGGAGTCCTACAAAATTACAAAATTAAAAACGTTCCGGAGTTTTCGTTTCAAATTTACTTTCTTTTTTGTTACTCAACAAACAATTTGCATTGTTTTTGCAGGTTGATACTTTGTTCTTGATTAACAGGAATAAAAACAAATAAAACACTTGGGCTTCCGTAAAAGTATCACAGCCATTAAATTAATTAAACATTTCACTTAAGTACAGAACCCATAGCTGTTCTTGCCGGCATTCGCTTCGCCTTGTTCGAGTGTAATCGGTCAAAACCCTCACTTAGTGCGGCCAGTTAAAGGAGTGGGCTTTTATTATTTCGTTCCTGACAAGTATGCGCTTTTATCGAGACTGTATGTTTGTCTGTCACCTCGTAATGACGGTATGTGGAACACGAGAAACTTTACGAACTAATAGCAATAAACACTACGATCATTTTCCTATATATAAGTAAGTGATTCTCGCTTAAAAAGGCTATCTAAAAGAAATTTTATTTGCTTTTGGTCTTTGCAAATAACCACTAAGTATAAATGTTTCATAATTATTATATGTAAGTGACAAACAAAAGGTAAAAGTTATCTTCAGAAAGGAATTGTAATGGCGATGAATATATTTAACCTTCAATTAAAACTATTAAAGAATGGTGATAATTTTTTGAAATATTGAAGAGGCAAATATACACAAAAATTTATTGGTATTTTATTGAAAATCAATAAAATTTTGTGTATAATTACATACAAAATGCTTTTACGATGGTAAAGTAAGTTGAATTTAAATCAAACAAAGTCGCGCTTAAGTAGCGGTTTCATAATAAATTGTCTGTGTCCGATATTAATTCGTTTTTACAAATAAACGGGAATGTTATCCGAGCGCTCATTTTGTAATTTAGGAAGCTTATCGGAACAAAGTAATTAAAAATTATAATCCAAATAAATCTTGTTGGTGATAAGCGGTAATAAATAGCCTGGAAAGTTTAAGTTTTAGTGTTCAACGGACTGGTTTCCGCAACCTCAGGTCTAAGCGCGTATTTTGTGTGGGGACAAGAATTATAGTTAATTCCTTCAATACCTCGGTGACCGACCTGGGCACGCCGAGGTACTTAATCCTGTAATTGGCAACTCTTAAGCACTTAAGCAGAGCGTAAGCCGTGGTTTTCTCGTACTCCATGAAAGAGAAATATGAACTTATACCAATAGACCTTTATAAAAACGGCTGTGCATGCGGCTTACTTGATGTTAAGTTATTCAAAATTGCTTATTAGATTTATATTTGGGCACCGTAAATATGATCACGTCTCGCCGAATTTTGCAAACAGTTCAAGTGTCTGCGGATTCGGGTTTTTTTTTCAGAAATTAAAAAAAGCGAAAAAAAATAAAAAAATACATTAAAAACATTCTCTCTCCTTTTGCGGCGGCTGTTTAATCTTTTCACCCTTTTCTTTCTTGCTCTCTGATTCTTTTGATGCTTTGTGAATATATCGCTCTGTTCTCCTGGACACTCTTCCTTCTTTTTTAATAAATCTACTACTGGCACTGCTGTGCGCTTGTGAAATTCTTTACCTATCCACATCCATGGTTACTAATACTTTCAAAAACTTTGTTACAATGTACCTATTACTTAGAAGGCTAACATATACATAGGTACATACAACATATCTTTATATGTTACGTAGAACGCTAATATGTAAATTACTTTACCTTTCGTACTATTTTCGTTTATATACTTTGATCTCATCCTCTTGACCTGATATGATATCTCTTATTCGTACATACCCCTCCCCCTGTTAATTTTCTATTCGTTTGCATCAGTCTGCAACGCAAAGAGATAACAGATAAGTCCACCTGTGGGACATATACTTGAGAAAGTATACCAGAGGAATTGTATGTGTCTTTCAAAAAAGGGTGGGTTACTTCTTGAATGTGCTTAGAAATTTATATATAATTACCATAATCAGGTAAAAATAACCAGGAGTGCTAAAACCCAGACAAGTTTAAAAAAGGTAAATTGTGAATAAAGGAAACTAAACAGACTACACAGTGTCTTCAATAGTAAATATGTAATCGTGAGTTAATAAGTGAACATTTTATTTTTTAATTTTATGTTTATCAGTTTGAAATGAATATCAGTCGCGAAAAACTGCTATTGACAATAAATTTCACAATGTACCACAATGTCACTTCGGACAGCACTTTTCTCTCGTTGCTCTTCGTTGTGTCGGAATAGACGGTAGACTGGGGGGCTGGAATTAATCTAATCGATTCTTTAGAGTGCACCCTGTAGTCATTCTTCGCAAGACTTTATATTTTCTATAGGTGGTAAAAACACGCTGCAGCTATATTATGGTAATGGCAAGAACGGGTCGGCTTTTTTTTTATAGAAGAAGGGGCAAACGAGCATGCGGCTCACCTGATGTTAAGTGACTACCGCCGCCCATGACCAACCGCAACACTAGGAGAATTGCGGGTGCGTTGCCGGCCCTTTAGAAAGGAGTAAGCTCTTTTCTAGAAGGTCCCCAGGTCGTATCGGTCCGGAAAAATCGCCGGTGGTAAACTATTCCACAGAGAGGTTGTACGTGGAAGAAAACTCCTTGTGAAACGTACAGTGGTGGACCGCCAAGCATCCAGATGGTGTGGATGGTATCGGGACATGGGATGGGGATGGGACGGGAAATTTGGCGGCTGGGATTAATCCGAACAATTCCTCAGAGCACTCCCCGTGATAGATGCGATAAAATACGCAAAGAGATGCAACATCTCTTCGCAGCGCCAGTGAATCGAGCCGATCGGAAAGCACTCGGTCGTCGACGATTCGAGCCGCTCTGCGCCGGATGCGGTCAAGTGGAAGGAGCTGGTACTGGGGAGTCCCAGCCCAGAGATGGGAACAGTATTCCATGTGCGGCCGAACCTGCGCCTTGTAAAGTTGCAGGCGGTGTTCCGGTATGAAATACTGCCCCGCTCTGCTGAGCACGCCAAGCTTTTTAGAGGCCAATTTGGCCTTCCCTTCCAAGTGACCACGAAACTGCACGTCACTCGATATGTCGACGCCGTGGATTCCGATACTGGCTGAGGCAACAAGGGGAGTGCCTTGAAACTGAGGGGATACGACAAAGGGGTTCTTTGTAGCGGTTAACGCGCAAACTTGTGTCTTCTGGGGGTTAAACTGGACTAGATTTAGTCGTCCCCAATCCGAGACTCTGTTCAGCAAAGACTCGACTTCAGACACAAGTTTGTCCCGGCACTCGGAGACGTTTTCCCGAGAAATATTGGCTCGGCCGGTGTAAAGAGCATCACCAGTGCTGTCATCTGCATAGCAATGAATGTTACGGGTATGCAACATATCATTGATGTGCAGAAGAAACAGCGTTGGCGATAGCACGCAGCCCTGTGGACAGACAGACCTTGATGCTCCGATCTGCAAGAAAGCTGGTGATCCAATCGCACAATTTCTCGGGAAGCCCATAGGAAGGGAGCTTCGAAAGAAGCGCTTTGTGCCAAACCCGATCGAAGGCCTTCACAATGTCCAAACTAACGGCCAATGCCTCCCCCTTGAACTCTACTGCCTCCGCCCATCTGTGAGTTAGGTAGACCCAAAGATCACCAGCTGACCGACCACGGCGAAAACCGTATTGGCGGTCACTAATCAGCTAGTGATCTTTAGTTTACAATGGACTCCATTGTTTTGGAGAACAAGGAGGTGATGGCGATTGGCCGGTAGTTGGACGGGTTTGAGCGGTCGCCTTTTTTAGGGATCGGGTGGACGAAAGCCGTCTTCCATGATTTTGGGACTACGCCTAGGAAGTAGGAGTACCGGAAAAGACGCGTTAAAACCGGTGCCAACTCTGGAGCATACGTCCTCGGCACAATTGGGGGGATTCCGTCAGGCCCACTCGACTTGTTGAGGGAGAGGAGGGCTTAGCGGCTTAGGGTAAGAACAACGCTCTCATAGAATACCGGCGTAAATTAGAAGCATAACGCTGTTGTGTTTCGTATGGTGAGTGTAGAGAACCGAAGACTCTTTCTATTGGTGACAAGGCATTCCAACTTAGTCCTCAGGGGTGACAATTACTCATCTGCATTTTATTTCTTAATCAGTGATAAATTTTGCTATCTATGGGTCACTGCTTCTACTTGCTGTCAAATGGACTGTGTGCTCGTTTGTTACTTTTGTCGTCTAAAGCGTTATTGCCTTTATATGCACTGTTATTATTTTTTTTAATTTAAAGGCAAAATAAGTCACTTCGCCTATATCGTCAAAGAGTTGGAGGTTTGTTATTTTATATAGAGCCTGTAGGATCACCTTGCCGTTGGAGAAATTACTAACCTACTTGTTCTTTACTTACCAAGCCGCAACTTCTGAAGCCGCTTAGTTTATGCCGAAACACTGCACCTCAGTATTTCAAATACTGTATGTGAATCTAGCGGATCCTATATCTATATTTAGGTCGTCCGAGAAATACGCAACACCATTACCAGACATTGATCAAAATCATACTTTTTTCGATAGAAAGTGGAATATGTATCTAAATGTGTGTGCGTGCGCGCGTGTGTGTGTGTGTGTGTGAGAGAAGACGCACTAGTTTCTCGTCAATTCTGCCGATGTGCTCTGGTTTTGGCTTGACCTGGAGGCAGAATTACACTTCTTTTTAAGAGCGCTGGTATTTGCATACCGAGACGTCGATGAGTGAACCGAGGCCTGGTAGCACTTCTGCTTATGGCGTAATGAAATTTTGCAGGAGCGACCAAACCATAGCTGGGTTCTGCCTCCGATGGGTACCTCAAATGTTGCAATAAAAAGTTACAATCCCGGTAGTAAGCAACACATCAGCGACAGAATCAGCAACAACGCTGAGATCATCCGGCTAGAAGCAAACCCGCCTTCAAGGGTAGGATGCAAAAAGAGGCCCAATCGACTGACCTATAATGCCAAACATAGCGGCAACCTGCAGAACGCAACTGCGATGGGTGCGTGACAACTTGTCCTATACATAGGGTGAGAAGCTTCCCCGGTGTGAAGTACTGCTGCACCCCAGAGCCGAATGAGAATATAATATGTCATAGTTTTTGTAGAAATAATCATTTTTGATTATTTGACTACAAAAGCTAAATGGTGGCTCCGTGGCGCTTTGTCTTAGCATTGAGTTCGTTGAGAGCTTCGGGTTCGAATCACGCACAGGCCAAGTATTTAGTCTATAAATAATTGTTACAGGTCTGAATGCACATTCTTGTGAAATTTATTTATGTAAACTGTCTCCACGATACAGGAAATATCATTGAGTGGTGGTAACGTTTCTCTTAAACGTATCATTTTATTAAATATTTTTAATTTCTGAAGATCTAATTAACCTTAAAAAAATCGCAAGGTTTAAAACACTACTATTGTAAACGACAGTTGCAAGTGCTTGCAACAGAGGATTGATAAAAACAAAATACATAAAATTAAAAAAGCAAATTCAAGATATATGATGTAGTTATTTATTATTGGTTGTGTCAACTGCCCAGTTATACTAGCTCTTTTACCCTTCAAACCGGAAATCAGCAGTAGGTGCATCTAGTGGGTGATTTAATATCAAGGGTTGCAGTTGTTCAATATTTCATTTCAAGCGTATAATTTACGGATACGGGGTTAAAAATAGTTATATAATAAAGTATAAGGAAAACAAATCAGCAGGTTGGCAGCGGTAACTTCCTAATAACGATTAAAAATAAAAAATTGCTGATGGACCTCAAAAGCCTGTAACGGTAAAAAGTAAAACCGTAGTGGACTTTAAATAACTGACTATGGAGTTCCCGGTTCTGGATTTTAGGCCAGGTCGACTCCCAGGCCACTCTCTATTCCTTCAATCTCGTAGTCCGATGAGACGCCAAACCGACACGACCGGAAAAGATCAGACCGTAGGGCCGACGACTTTACGTGCTTCCCGAGCCTCGGGGGTGCGGGGGGGGGGGCTAACCATGCAAACTTTCTGACTCCGGGCTGCTACTCAAAATTTCTTGGCCGTGAAACCTAATAACAGATGTAGACTCGACCGGGGATTCGAACCCAGGACCCCATGAGCAACAACAGCATTTACGACCACCAAACTAACGAAGAACGGTCACAATTTAAAATGTTCAATGTATTGTAACCCCCAAAATTATCACATACATTGATCACATAATTGTATCGTTGAAAATCCGATTTTTATAAATTCGTAGAGTAAGGGTGACAAACGAGCACACAATCCACTTGATGGTCAGTGGATGCTGTGACCAATGGACATCTACAACTATCCTCGATTAAGAGTCAATGCGTTAATGGATAGTTACCCCTGATATTAATAAGATACGTTACACACGGATTTTCTAGTGTATCGTGAAGGAAGTTTACATTTATAATATTCACATGACAAACATTCAGGTTCAATTATTTGTAGGCCATACAAATACTTGTTTCGTGCGAAGTTAGAACAGCCTCGTACTGTTTCGTAAGCCACTGTGTCAATGAGCCTTCAAAATAGAACGCTTAGCTGCCTGTAAAAGGTCTTCGGTTCTCTACCCTCACCATACGAAACACGGTAGCATCAAGCTGCTATTTTACGCTGGTATTCTGTGAGAACCTTTCCCCGATCAAGCCGACCTATTCGTGCTGCAACTGTTATCTGCCACATGGCCTTGCTATATAACGAAATGGATTAACCCAAATTTTGA
The DNA here is from genome assembly GCA_036936625.1 of Parnassius smintheus behrii. Lineage (NCBI taxonomy): Eukaryota > Metazoa > Arthropoda > Insecta > Lepidoptera > Papilionidae > Parnassius > Parnassius smintheus. Next base: position 28,027,175 of record JAUPFT010000024.1, read on the forward strand.
TTTTGACTTTTGGTAGTTTTTGTATTTTTACTGTTTAGTTATTTAATAGCGCTTTTGTCTGCGACAATTTTTTATCATTCGACGATTGTAAGCAATTCATATAAAAAACTAACGTAATAACAACATTTAGATTTTAAAAGAAGGGAAAGTTTTGTTTGAACATTGTGTTAGAATATTTGTGAGTTAAATGATAACAGAAAAATTAAAGCGTGCTATTAATGCTAGATGCTAGATGCTGAATTTTTTGTTTACTTACGATATGGTTTGTTTACTTCGCATGTAAACATTTCGGAACAGAACAAAGCATACTTAAACAAGTACAAAAGTAGTATTTCAGTTTGTACGTATATTTTTTATAGAATAAAGGTGACAAACTAACACCCAGTCCACCTGATGGTAAGTGAACGTTGTAGCTCATAGACATCTATTGTTGATTAAGTATCAAAATGCAGATGGATTGTCATCCCTGATATCTAAGCTTCGTTTTCAATAAAAACTGGTCTTCGGTTCTCTTCACTCACCAAACGAAACACATTAAGCTGCTATTTTGCTGGTATCCTGTGAGAGCGTGGTCCTTCCCCGATCGAGCAAACCCATGCGTGCTTCAACTATAATATAGCTCGTCTAAAACATAAACTCTTACGCCTGTCACTCAGAGAAGTAAACAACACAATCACACGATCCCGACACACCCGGCAGAGGAAGCGACAAAGATTACAAAATGTCTCATCTTCAATATATGGTCAATTTAGTTGATAAACTTCTGTCCAGAGCATCTTTTGCCGATTCTGCCACTCTTATCTGCGACATAAGTTTGCTTCGTCACCCTTTTATCGTTAATTCCACGTGACCAAATTTAATTAAGCATTCATTTTTTAATCCTGGTCATAAACTATACTTTTATCAGTTTATCCCTATCGTTCAGTTACAACTAATATGGTTAAAAAGGAAGAACATATTTTATTTATTGCTGAAACTTTCCGAACATCAATTTTACAAACAAACAAAAAAAATACTATAATAAATTTATTTCTACGGCATTAATTTTACTTTCATGCTTCTTTCACACCCAACTTTCTGCCTTTTTTTATTATTTTTCTAACGTCAGCGATATACGGATCATTTTGATAGCTCTCTCACCGTTCTTAACGCACATGCCTTGACTTCCAATGTTTTAAAACTATGATCCATAAACAAATTGAACAGTCACGGGAAAGGTAAACAACCCTGTCTGAATGTAAGAGTAAGTATTTACTTATATATTAATGCCTCCAAATATTAATGTGCAAGGTCCATAATTACCTTGTAGTGGCGGTGTATGAACATCCACTACCCCATATAGTGATCAGCAATCCGGATTCTTCGAAATTCGAAAATAACTGAAAAATCCGAATTTTCCAGTTTCATAAATCCGGTTTTAAAGATTCAAATCCGGTTTTTTCAGATTTTAGTGAAAATTGAGTTTAATGGATACAACATTTTACATTTATCCACAAATTTTCATTCTAACTAATGAATAGGTAGGTGTTACCTACTCTACTCTAATACGCTAATACGTTCAGTTTATTAATGTGTTTTGTTGTTTCTTTTCATCATCACCACCATCATTACAGCCCTACACAAGTCCACTGCTGAACATAGCCCTCCCCCAAGGAATGCCACAAAGCACGGTCCTGAGCCACCTGCATCCATCGACTTCCTCATGTCTTACCAGGTCGTCACTCCATCTAGTGTGGGGTCACCCTACACCACGCCTACCGGTACGAGGCTGCTACTTGAAAACCATTTTTCCCCATCGGTTGTCGGTTCTTCGAGCTATATGGCCAGTCCATTGCCACTTCAACTTACTAATCCGTTGGGCTATGTCGGTCACTCTGGTTTTACTGTGGATATCCTCATTTCTAAGTTTATCACGCAGAGAAACCCCGAGCATAGCCCTTTCCATAGCTCGCTGAGCGACCTTAAGTGTTCTTATATGGCCAGCAGTGAAGGACCACGTTTCAGATCCATAAGTAACCACTGGCAACAAGCACTGGTTGTACAGTCTCGTTTTTAGGTTATGAGGTATACCTGACGAGAAGATGTGTTGTAATTTCCCGAACGCTGCCTAGCCGAGTTGAATCCGTCGATTAACCTCTCGGTCAAAGTTGGACTTACCTGGTCAGACTATTTTTCACTACTATTGCGGTCCCCATATCATCCCGTGGGTGTCGTAAGAGGCGGCATAGGGGTATTTTTCCGGCAAACCATACATAATAATTAATAAAACAAAAAAAAACTGCGGAAAATATCGCCCCTAGGAGGCAATGTATGGGGGGGGGGTCTTCGTCCAGCAGTAGAATTTGATAGGCGGTAATGGGTAACGGTCTAAATAACCTTAATATGGAAATCTTTCTACTTTAATACATCAAAGAAAGTAAATAAATATTTTCGTATTGAATAGTGAAACACAATACGGTTTTTTAGCTTTCCGCTATTGAAATCAATGACTTTAAAAAAGTCGTGAAGTTATTGGCTTCACCTCAGTTTTCGAAAATATATCAGGTCTCGACGTTTTGAGGTCCTTGGAAGCTATTCTAACTATTCCTACGAGGATGTGACTATGTCTGTATGTAGGTGTGTCTGTTTTTGTCATAACTTTTCGAAAGGGTTTTAACAAGATTTTTAATACTCTTTCAACCGATTTGAACTGGTAGATTTTGAGAATTTAAAAAAAATATTTTTTGGAATAACTTTTATACAGAAGTAACGATCAATGGCAATGGGCCGGCCATATAGCTCGAAGAACCGATAACCGATGGGGAAGAAAGGTTCTCGAGTGGCAGCCTAGTAGCGGTAGGCGTAGTGTAGGGCGACCCCCCACTAGATGGAGTGACGGTACCTGGTAAGACATGCAGGAAGTCGATGGATGCAGGTGGCTCAGGACCGTGCTTTGTGGCATTGCTTGGGGGAGGCTTATGCTCAGCAGTGGACTTGTGAAGGGCTGTAATGATGATGATAATGATGAACGATCAATTCCAAAATCAGATCTTAAACATGAAAACGACGTCGATTGCTGCGAACCGCTTCAAAATCAGTTAAAGCGTTGAAGAGAAATCGATGAAGGAAAATTGCGAAAAGTGTTTACTTCACATAACTTTTGAATGTATAGATAGTGTAATCGTTTTTATAATGGATTTTATTATTATTCTTAAAATACCTCGTCGATTGCCACCAATTACACCAAAATCGGTTGATCAGTCTGGTTATCTTTGTCATTTTTTTTAATAACTTAGAACTATTATTTCCTAAAAATATTTGTCGAGGGTTTTGAGATGAAACATAGCGGGGAATTTCGGGGAATGCCTGCTGGGTGAACCGTTTGTCAGATTTTTTGCCCAGGAATTTGTCTGAATAGGAACCGTACTCTTACCTATTTCTAACGCGACTTTAAACAATCACTATAATTACAGTATATGAAAGCTTTTCATCATAATCTTCAAAGGTAATAATTCATCACTTACCATCAGTTTAACTGTTTTTTGTCACCGTTATGAAAAATCCACCATTGATGAAAGCCCACCACCTTATTAACGTGACGAAGGTTATGACTAACCGTAATTATGGTATGGCTTCCCCTTACCTCCGCGGCCGAAACTTAATCGGCATCAGAGCCATTGAATAGATAGGTCTCGATGGCTATGATAGCTGATTTTTCTTGGTCTCATGGGACGGAAGTGGAGATCCACAGACTAGTTATTGGCTGCAGCATTACCATTGCAAGGGTATCGGTACTCAACTCTAAACAGCCTTTCCAGCGGTTGCATCGAATCATAATACGCAGAGTAAGAGGTAATAACGCATCAGTAGCCTTCTTTATTAGAAATTGATTGCAGGTGTCCAGCGGTCACTTACCATTGGGTGGACAGTAAGTTCGTTAATCACTTAAATTTAACTTAAGACGACGTCAGTAATCGCACTTCATTATTATCTCTTTTGGTAGAAATTAAGAATTATTACTTTATAAAGTAGCAGTTTACCAAGTACCAGTGCTCAGCGATGAGGGGATATTACATCGGGAGGAAATCTGCGTATATGAGGACCAAAAATGTTCTGTAGACATTCGAAGTCCGTCAATACATACAGGAAAAGCGCGACAGTCTAATTATTCCATAATCCTCTCATAAATTAAAGAAGACTTGCGCCTAGTATAGAGACGTATATTGCCTTTTAACTTTTCTTACAGCGCTTAAAACATAGAAAATTATTTTAAACATATCAACTTCTACTTGTTGATTCAAAGGCCCCGAGCACACGACGTCTATGGGCCCAGTCGTTGCAGCAGCTGGGGGCGTGTCGTGGACTGGTATCGTGCCGCGGAATATGCAACGAGGCACTCTATTGGGTTAAGTTAAGGCAACGTACTACATATTTTAAAAAGTTAAAAATTACAGAGAAAGTTTATTTAATTTTGATTAATTTATCACCAGATGTACTGTGCGTTCATAACTCGATTGTCTTTTGAAAGGGATATAACATATTAAGTATTCTCTTTATGCGTCTGAAATTTTTTCCAACTTTATCGTATAGAGTAGGTACTTCATATATGAGAAATTTACGATATTCCGATTTTTGGCTACTGTGAGGACTAAGATGGAATGTCTGCAAAAAATTGAAAATAACGGAACTGCTTTGCATGCACTGTTGCTTCCAATGCTAAAAAGGAGCCCTTAAACATGTGGAAAATATGTAAAGTTTGCCCTCATTATAAGGTGTGTGGACCATTTTCAGCTCACGGATCATCCAAGAATTTAGAGGCATGTTTTCAGCAGTAAGACGATTATTAGGTGTTAACTTCAGTAGCTTTAAATAGCTCTTTTAGATCACATATTGCTTTTTCATTTTAAACAAATTTAATTGACCAATAAAAGCAACACCTGTACTCACAAACATTACTTTGAGGTCTCATAATTCGCTTGAACGTACAGGTACAAACTTAGTCATTAACAACACTTGAGTAGCGAACGATAACTATGTAGCTAGCCAGCTACTTTACGTCACATATAGTGTAACAAATCAACACAAGTGCCAAATTAGTATCGGATCCCTAAAATATTATACGGGATATCTAGAAGTTATGATTTATTTGTTTTGTTGATTGTCTTAGTAATTTAAATTTAATTATTGTTACTCTTTTATTTCTAAATAGTTTTGTTTTAAAAATTGCGATAGATTAAAGAAGCAAAGAAGGGGATGATTGTTATATAACCGTGAGTTTTAAAATCGATTCGATTACTACAGTGTTGATACATTTGAAAGTCGCTATATATTTTCAAAATACATCGTTAGAAACACGGGTAATGAGCGTAGAGAGAATTTAATTGATTAAAATCTTGTTTTTGAACATTTTTGAAACTTGCTTATTGTCAACTCGAGTGAAGTTGCATCAGGACGTTAACAAATTACAGCGCCTCGTTCAATGCTATGCGTAAAACGTAGTGATTTTATAATATTTGGGTATGCGTATGCGAAACAAAGAGTTCTTTGAGTAATATTTATGAAATTAATGGCTGGCCATACCCAATGCCCTGAAAAACATCTTACATAATACAGCGTTGTTCCTTTACTTATGAATGTAATGTTTGTGAATAGGGGTTAGATTTTTGGTAAGGCTTCGACTGCCTCCTTAATCTAGTGATCGTACACGTGGTTGCAGATCATGAGGTCCCAGATTCCAGATATCCTAAACCACATTTTATACGTGGTAGAGCCATGCTGCAGTTATATTAATAGTATAGTTGTAGCACGAATGGGTCGATTCGACCGGGGAAGGACCACGCTCTCACAGAATACCAGCGTCAAATAGTAGCTTAATGCTGCTGTGTTTCGTATGGTGAGTGTAGAGAACCGGAGACTCTTTTAACTGGAAACGAGGCATTCCATCTTAGTCCTCACGGGTGACAACGCATCTTCATTTTGATTCGTAATCGAGGATAGATGTAGATGTCTATGGGCCATAGCAACCACTTACCATCAGGTGGACTGTGTGTTCGTCTGTAACCCTATCCTACAAAAAAAAACAGTTATTGGGTTTTTTCTATCAAGAAGTTCTCAGTAGCAGCCTGGAATCAGGAAATTCACAGTGGTTTACTATCGGAAAACACGCAAAACCGTTGGTCCTGCACCTGATCTCTCTCCGGTCATTTTAAATTGCCGTCAAGGTGGACTATGAGTGTGAGGGAATAGAGAATGCACTTGTGCTTGCGCATACACTCGGGCACTATAACCCTCTCGTGTGTAGATGGCTAGTTTTCGTTGGGACTGGCCACTGTGACCAAAATTCGGACTGGAAGGCATTTTTATTAAACGTGAAATCTTTTTACCAGTCAAAGCTTCTCATAACAACTTCACCGAAGTCTTAATACCTAAAACTTTATGTAACTTTCTAAACTATTTTTTTCATCTCCGTAACTAATCGTTAAGCCGCCTTTGAGACAAAACAAATGTTTTGTTTGTAATCTGATGCTGGCTTGCCCTTAACCATTAATAATTTATGACAGTTACAGTGCTTCTTTAAAATATAAATAACAAAGGCCGTCCATCCTTTGAAAAATCATTTATTTATTGTAATTACATTCTTTTTACATATATTTACATATTTTATTAATAAAGGTTGCGCTTTAGACCAATGACGTAGATATTCCTTTAGTGACAAAGTACTTTTTCGAATGGAAATCTAAAATACCTACCACATTTTACGAGTTATAGTATAGTCATTTAATAATTAATAATAAGTTTTACTTGGTGTAAAGAAACATTCATATTTATTACATATACACAAAGCTAAGTATATATTTACATAATTTACAAAAAATAACACCTTTCGTTTAAAATAGTACGTCCTATGTTCACAATTTAAATCTAAATGTTACGTTAAATTTTAATATCACTTCAAATACATATACTGGCACGTTATTTATATTTTATTTTACAATAAATAAGAGTATTTGGTATCGAGAAATGCTTATAAGTCTATTTTCGACTAGCACTGAAAAAAGACATCAATATTTGCATTATAATTGCATTTTGAAATTATATTATACTGTCATTTAAAATTGACTGAAACACGTATATTTGTAAAATTTGTAAAATCTACATTTTTAAATTAGACACACACTATCTAGATAAAATTGGAGAGATGTTAGTATAATATGTAATGTCGTAAATAATTTCAGTGCAAGCCTTACAATATAACTGAGCTATCTATTACCAAAAGCTTGTTCACACTTTTCTATTTGACTTAAAACTTTACCAATTCTTTCATGAAGAATTTTCGCGTTTTTTTCCGGCAAAGGCGGCAAAATGTCCCTTATCACTGCATTGTTTTTTTGATGGAACATTTCACTTAGTTTTACACCCACTGATTGTTCATATAAAGATTTTAAAGCGTTAACGGTTCTTTTTCTAAACACGCACAAGTTATCTAGCATTAAACTATGATACACATTGTATTTCTTTAACAGTCTATATCCGTGAAGTAGTCCTGATTCGTTGTCTAAAAATAATAGCAGTCCACTATCCATCTTTCTCGCCAAATTATGTGCTGGGCCGTCCATGATGTTGATGTTCCATTGATAATTAAACAAGTTATTAACGATTCTATCTAAATTAGCTGTCAGGTAATCGAATATTATGAGATCAGACCATTGCGCTAATTCGACGAAGAGTTGAATCGTTTGCTTTGTCAGTTTAATTTTTATGTGATCAAACGTCTCGTCAGTTTCCTTTTGCTGATTTTTAACATTTTTTGCTTTTAGCTTATTAATCATAATTTGCTTAGACGTATCCTTAACATCGCTTTCTTTTAAAGACATTTTTAAAACATCTATTTTGTTGAGATGTCTATTTGACGGCTTAAAAACTTCTGGAATTGTGGCCGATTCTAAGCTTGGTATGTATTGAGTAAGAACAACAGCTCTATTAGAATTCCATTGCGCAGTAGAAATATCTACAGCGACGCTTTGCCAAAGTTTGTCTTTCAAATCGACTACCTTAACTACCGACGGTGCTAAATTTGTTAAGTTTAATAATCTTCCCACATAAAAGCTAAAAATTTCGCCTTGAATTTGATCAGTGTTTTGTCTGTATCGAACACAGGCCTGAATTCCATCTTTAAATGTCACTAATCGATTTTGCATTCTTCCACATCCATTTTCCATTTTAATAACTTCGCTCTGCTCAACATATCTTTCCCAAATTTCAGCTGTATTTTCTCCGTAACCTTGAGGCATAGAATTTTCAACTTCGGGCCCCCAGTAAATGTTGTCATATAAAACAGTTTGGTCATTAGGAATATAGTCAGTTTTGTTAGTAATAACATTACCGATGGAATGCTTGTGATGGGTATTTTTGTTATCTTTTAATATCTCTTTCATGTCCTCCGTTAGACCTTTTGGATATACATCTTTATTGTATTTTTGCGTTTCATTGTCCCCGGTGAATGACACAGACGTAAATCTATTTAAATCTTTATCTTCATTTTTTACTTCTACATTATTATTTGTTCTAAGAACATTATTGTATTTTAAGGAATTTAAACTTCTTGAATGAACATCTCGCGAGCTATTTAATTTTATTACTTTTCTAGCAGAATTTAATACAGGATTAAATACAGGATTCATTACATGTGTTTGTTGTGATCCCATTATGACAACACCAATAGATAATCCTAGTATAAAACTTATGCAAACACTTACAAAACAATAATTGTAAAACCCGTATTCCCTTTTTATAGCAATTCTTCGCGATAGTTCTTCTTTATAATGAAAGTTGTTATAAAGGAAGTAGTTTGGTTTCTTCATTTTGCAATAATTAGTTATAATTGGTATAGGTGTCTGTCCTAGCTCTTTAATTCCTTCTTTTGCCCTTTGGTTTGTATTTTCTTTTAAATCTTCTAAGGTAGGAATTCTCTGTTCGTTTTTATTACATTCTTCTTTATTGTTGTTTATTTGCTCATCGGTAGATCGTGTAGTGTTATCCATTTTCATATTTTGATTTCTTCAAATCTGAACGGCGCTGTTATTCATCTGCAACAAATGAAAATAAGCATTAAAACAATTAATTAAGTCGCAAAAGAGAATTAGTTAATTTAATTTATTTAGTTTTACTATATGCTACGCTACAGCTATATCAGTTGTAGCACGAAGTAAGACCACGCTCTCACAGAATGTGCTACATTACACAGTACAGCTGTGTTTCATATGGTGAATGTAGAGAATGGGAGACACTTTTCTTCTGAATACGAGGCATACCATTTTAATCCCTCAAGTGTGTCGACGTATTTGCATTTTGATTCTTAATCGAGGATAAATGTAGATGTCTATACATCATAGCATCCAGTTACCATCAGGTGGACTGTGTGCTCGTTTTTCATCCTTATTCTATAATAAATTAAAAAAAATAATGAATACTTTGACTTTCGTGACAAGGTTTTTCGTTTAGTATTAATTGAACTTTATTAAAAAGTCAATGTTTTATAACTGACTACAACCTATGTTCGTGTAGTGGCGGTGTAAGGTATTCTCTACACCACAAATCATCCCTTGGGTGTCGTAAAAGGCGAAATAGGGAATCAAACCAGGAAATGGGCAGTAGCGTCTCCCTAACAACAACTATAAAAATTTAAAGCTGCCGTTGCCAACACGCCTGCCAAGCGTGGCAACTATGGCAAATTTTCCGTCTTTAAGGGAAGCCCATGTTCAGCAGTGGAATTTTTAACAGGTTGTTACGGTAACGGTAACCTTTATGAATAATTTAAATTTTAAGAGTTACGTAGGTGGAATAGCAACGTATAAATAAATGAAACTGCGAGAAGTAGAAATAGTATTCAATTAACGTGTAATTAATAGAATTAAGAGATTAACATTAGAAGCATAATTTAATTTCTTTGTATAGGTATTAGAATTAAATTTTATAGACTTTAGTTAGTACTTAGATCATATCAGAAAATCAATTTATGGGTTTCCACTGGAGCCAATGGAAGCTAATAACTAATGAGGTTTCTCATTGTTAATCAATTATGGAGCTTTAAGATATAATAACTAAATAATTGAACATAGTCAAAGCTTTTAATGAATATTTGCAAAAAGTTATTAAACCTACTAAAGTTACGCGTAACTGTAGTAGATAAGAAGTAAGATATCGCACGAATCAAAGTAATTAAGTGATTAACGCCACTTGTATAACATCGGACAGACGGACTAACGGACAGAAGTACATATGTCAATCACAGAAGAGATTACAGTTGAATATTTGACATGTAACATTATTATATCGTGTTATTAAAATAACACGTTTACAACGTACGGTTAGGATCGTGTCGTGCTCGGATCGTGTAGTGCTCGTATAGTGTTGAGAATTCAGTGTATTTTTTATCGCCGCTCGTTAAATATTTTGGAAGATCGATGGGACAAAATCTTGGTAATTACAAAGCGATCATATCTTTTTGTAAGTACATTATAAATTGAGTATGATGCATAATTTTTACAATTTATGGTAAGGAAACACATAAATACCCATGCAGATTATGTTATAGCTCAAAATCAATCAGGATCCACGACTCAGTTCGGTATGCTGTCACATGCCAGTTAGGAATTAGTTTAAATTTGACTAAGAATTGCACGTATAAATCTTTATATATATAAATTACGTGTCACGTTGTTTGGCCGTGATGGACTCCTAAACTAACTAAACACCGTGTGCAGTTTGGTCCAACTTAAGATATAGGATAGTTTTTTTGCCCGTGAGTGACCCATAACTTTTTATTTTTACGAATTTAAGGATTTTAATTGGGCATGATAAAGGAAAACATCGTGAGAAATAAGAACAAAAATATTTCGAAGACATTTGAATTTCGCCAAAACGCATTGGAGCATAGCGGCGGACATTTCCTTGCCCAAAAAGATATGAGAGGAGGAAGTATATAGGCTGTAACTTTAACTTTTTATACGCCACATGTAGTATAATATATTCAAATTATCAAATATATATAAAATATAATAATATTGAACATAAAACACAAAACACATAATGAAAAGCTAAATTTATCATACAGTTATTCTCCCCACGGTATAGTGCTAAGAACAATGCCTGCCTCGCTGTTTGATTGTGCTAATGCCTCTAAACTAGACAACACAGAGCACTGAATCGCCGCGTTTCGATTGTGTGCTCTGTGCTCAAATATAAGCGGTATTGTCACCAGCGGCATTGACAAGACGTGAATACAATTCTTTTAGATATGTTACCGCACTTGGACTTCAAGAACCAAATGCTCTAAAGCAAATGGGTTAAATCTATGTTCGATATAAAATTTTAAACTTGTAACGGAAATGTTGGATAATTATTTTTTTATATGGTAGGGTAACAAACGAGCATACAGTCCACCTGATGGTAAGTGGTTGCTGTGGCCCATAGACATCTACATCTATCCTCAATTACGAATCAAAATGCAGAGACGTGAGGTTAGGACTAAGATGGAATACCTCGTTTCGAGTAGAAAGGGCGTCCGGTTCTCTACACTCACCATACGAAACACAGCAGCATTAAGCTACTATTTTACGTTGATATTCTGTGAGAGCGTTGTCCTTCCCCGGTCAAGCCGATCCATTCGTGCTACAACTATACTACTAATATAACTGCAGCATGGCTTTATCCGTTTCAATCTAATCTTATCTGACCTGCTTACCTAACGTCAGGATTAAGTCTAATCCTATCAGATTTAGGAGCTAAAGGGCTACATATATATACCAGGTCGTATGACTGATATTCTCCCTAGGACTTCGTCTGGACAGGTAAGAGTGTGGTCCTCTTCTTCATTTCTACAGCAAAATAAGGGTATAGAGAGCGTCTCATTCAGTATAGAGAGCGTCTTCAGAGGTGGCAACACGTCTGTAGCCTTTTTTATTTGAGGGTGAATTTTATTAAAAAAAAACACCTCAGAATTGAAAAGGAGATAATATAACCCGTTGTGATTGAGGTCTGGTGGATCATTGCGCGCTCGCCTTAAAATCTCACCGAGTTTGGTACCCGTCGGCGACAATGAAATTTTTTATTGCAATTTTAAGTGCAGGTTTAATACTTGAATGGAACTTGCATGTCGTAAAAACAAAACATTTTGAGAACATTATAATATTAAGTCCGTTATATGACGCATAAAAGCCAATAACTTTTTTAAAAAAACGTAAACTCTTGTAATAATCCTCCTTAGGTTTTTAAAGACATTTGAGTATTTCATTATTGTTCTTAAACATCATACAATAATATCGAGAAAATCGAGATCATTATTTAATTTTAAATTGGAGGTCACTTTGTTTATTGCTATTTAGCTGACTTAAGCCCACACAGTCGTAATTAATATACAATATACTTAATACCTCACCGGCACGGAAACTTGGCCAAGCGGTTATCTCGCGATAGCAAAAGCTTTAAGTGTTTCTGATGAATGTTTGTTATGCAAGTATGTCAAAAAATGTTTACCCTCAAGTTCAAGAGGGTAATTCATTATGTTTAAGTGCACCATGACGAATTCTTTAATTTTTAGTTGAATCGGGTCATTTGAGCGACTAAGTTCACATTTTAAATTTGTGTGTTGTGAAAAGTTTACTGTAAGGTTATTCAATTATTGTGATCTTGTGTCTTAATTAAATAACTAAAGGTGCTTTAAAGCCAATATAAATGCCATTAACACCAGCACAAGTTGCACAAGCAGTAGCATTAATTGACCAAGGGCTGACACAGCGTGAAGTTGCTATTGTGCTTAACGTACCACGGTCCTCAATGCAGTATTCACTGAAACGATACCAGGAGACAGGCCGCTACACCCGCAGGCCAGGCAGTGGGGGCGTAAGGTGCACATCGGCCCGGGACGATCGTTTTATTGTTATGGAGATTTTGAGAAACCGCTACCTGACCGCTGTTGAGATACGCCAGCGGCTCCAAATCGCAAGAGGCGTTAATGTTAGTGAGCGTACGGTGAGAAGACGAATGGAGGAAGTGAATTTAAAAGCTCGTAGACCAGCACGAGGTCCAGAACTTCTCAGACAGTACCGAGTAGCCCGACTTCAGTTCGCAAGAGAACATGTCAATTGGACCCACGAGCAATGGGCTAGAGTGTTGTTCACAGATGAGTGTCGAATAGCTTTACGTGCTCCAGACGGTCGAGAACGAGTGTGGAGAAAAAGAGGAGAGAGGTTTCTACCCATTACCACCACCCAAACTGTGAGTTTCCATGGAGGCTCAATAATGGTATGGGGAGGTGTAAGTTCCGACGCACGTACAGAGTTGGTCATCGTCGATAATCGGCTTACAGCTACTCGATACATCGAGGAAGTTCTTCAGGAGCACGTAATGCCTTATTCGGGATTCATTGGACACGACCAATTCCTCCTCATGCACGATAATGCACGCCCGCACGTCGCACATTGTGTAGAGGAATATCTGGAAGAGGTTGGAATACAAAAATTACAGTGGCCAGCTCGTAGCCCGGACTTAAATCCAATTGAGCATGTATGGGGTATGCTCAAAAGAAAGATAAAGTCCAGCTCCAAACCGCCACAAACTCTAAATGAGCTCCGAAATGCAGCGCTGGCCGCTTGGGACAGCATACCGCAAGTTGATGTCAGAAACATTATTCAAAGCATGCCAGATCGAATGCAAGCGGTTATCAGAGCTAGAGGAAGAAACACCCGATATTAAAACTGATAGACAATAAAGAAACAGACTTAATTTTTAACTTTGTAGTGTTTTTAAAGTGACAATGGAAACATGTTAATTTTAGTGAAAACATGTTATCTTGAAAAGAAAAATTTCGGTGAAGTAAACATTAAATTTCTATGTTCTAAAACCATTAGAGACACTTATTGAATGCATCTACCCTTAATTTACTGTTAAAAAAACGTTTTAGTGCAAATAATCAGCAAATTCACGAGTGGCCAAGTTTCCGTGCCGGTGAGTGTATAATCTTATTAATTTGTTACTTAAATAATAGAAATTACTTTTTAGAATTACTTTAATAATAGAAAGAGTTTTAGCATCTAAACCATGACCCTATTTACGACAATTTTATAAGTAAGAGATATATTCGATTTATTAATAAAGATTACGAACGAGGATATACTAGCATTCTCGGCCATATACAGCGAGTGGGCGGACTACACTGAATATATCTCTCATACACATAACACAACGGTATAAAGTAGCGCATATTTGTTTAGTCTTAAAAACCGCGTTAAGGCAATACAAAATAATAGGCGTGTTAAACAAATTGAAAATAAGACGGTGCTACCAACACAACCCTCCAATTATTGAGTTAGTCGGTAATTTACTAATAATAATTCAATTAGTGGCGAGTGGGTGAGCGGTGTGCGTATGTAATTGTTTTTATGAGAACCACGCGGTTAGATGTACGCCCCTTCGGACGCGTGCCCGGTGCGGCGTTTGAAGAGATGATATTACCGTCGGTTTTGATGAGAATTTTGTTTAAAAAACGGTTCATTTTTAAAATTTCTATGATAGTATTTTAGTGTCACTCTCTTATATTTATATTGTTATTTAATTGATGAGTAATCTTAGCATCAATTTTTATAAATACTTTGCGATTCGAGAACGAGAAGAGTGGCTTTAGGTTTCAAACTTAACAATTTCGTATGCGTGTGTAAATAAAACGACATTTGAAATTAAGATACATAAGAACATAGTGTTTTCGTATAAAAGGCGTAATTATAGCTCTATGTAAATCCACCTAAGTCAACTAACGAACCTTTTTGTGTGCAACGGGCCCCAAGCCGGCCAACTCCAGTTTCTTTTTTGCTTTTTTCTCCGACTCCATCGCTTGTAGATCGTTTTTTAGTTTGACCGCTTGTAAGAATTTTGTAAAACACATTCTGTGTCACGGGTCGTTGAAGGTTTTTTGTTGTTTTGTCAAGTTAAAGCGTTTCAACTTGGGCAGTTATAGTGTACTATCGATTTGATGCGTCTAATAACGACGTACCGTGTACTGGCTTGTTCGCGATGACTGATAGCCGTTTAGTACTCTACAGCAAATCTTTGATCGATAAATTATACAAATTATACCACTGGTTAAAATTTTGTTACTCCAGATCCGACTTGACAAATTAATGTAAATTCATTTTAGTTTTTTGTAATGTTAAACGGATTTATAATTTGTCAGTCAATGTTTAAAATTTATATTATAAATGCCACTGCGTTTTTTAATATATGTAAAATGTTATAAAATTTATCGGTATGTTATTTTAAAAGACAGTAACACTTTTAAATGTAGCAAAGGGAAATAGGTTATTTTCATATTACATACATATTACATAAGCACTCACGCCTGTCACCCAGTGGGGTTGGCAGAGACTACAGACTTCCATTTGGCATGATCATGACACACCTCTCTCGCCTCCTTCACATCCATACACCTACGCATACATGCTCGTCGGTTAAGGGTACTCCTAATTTGGCCCGTTTTCAATAAATCGCCAATTTGGTCGATAAATTTTCGCCTAGGACGCCCTTTCCGACTCTGCCATTCACTTCTGCAACATAAATTATCTTTGTCACTCTTTCCTCATTCATTCTTTCCACATGACCAAACCACCGAAGCATTCCTTTCTTAATCCTGGTCACAACATTATCTTGCATACCACACTCTTCTCTTATTACACAATTTCTTACCCTGTCATTCAGATTCAGCCCTAACATACTCCTTAACGATCGCATTTCTACTGCGTTCATTCTACTCTCGTGCTTCTTCTGCCACACCCAACTTTCACTAACATACGTTAAAGTAAGGACCAACACAACATTGTGAATTGCCATACGTGCCTTTTTCGACACATTTTGACTCTTCTAATAGAGTGCAGGGCCCCATTTACTCTATTTCCCGCATTCACTCGTCGTTCTATATCCTTATCATATCTTCATTACTTATTTTCATTATTTATTTTATCACTTGTATTGGAATAAGAATGAAAATTAGGAAATATAACTAAATAAAGGGTCCTGATGAAACTAATAGGTAGGTAAGACTACCTTTCTCTTGAGGAGTCCGTCTTTTTTTTTATAGGTTGGAGTGACAAACGAGCACACAGTCCATCCACCTGCTGGTAACTGGTTGCTGTGACCCATAGACATCTACATCTATCCTCGATTATGCATCAAAATTTAGATGCGTTGTCACCCGTGAGGACTAAGATGGAATGCCTCGTTTCCAGTAAAAAGGGTCTCCGGTTCCGTACACTCACTATACAAAACAGCAGTATTGAGCTACTATTTTACGCTGGTATTCTGTGAGAGCATAATCCTTCCCCGGGATATTTTAAAGTTCGCGGAATGGGGGAATTTATTTTTCCTTTCCAATATATTCACCTGCTACCCTAATACATTTTTCGGATCTTTCAATTAACTTATGTATACCCTCAAAAAAATTATTTGTCTTTGTCTAAAAAATACGCCGAAACTGCTTCCTTCACTTCTTCATCACTTAAAATTTTTCCCTACGAAGTACTTTTTTAAGTTTGGAAATAGATAATAAGCACTGGGGGCCAGGTCAAGACTACAGGGCGGGTGTGGCAAAATTTCGCCCACCTTCTGCAGGGCAGCCATCGCAACATGGCACTTGTGAACAGGCGCGTTGTCGTGCACAAGAAGGATTCTTTTGGTTAATTTTCCCCTTCGTTTATGGCTTCTTTCAATTATTCTAGGATTGAGCATAGTAATTTTCGGTTATGAGACTCCTTTATCCTTATAATTTCAGGATTCCTTCTGAGTCCCAAAAGACAGTCGCCGTGATTTTCCTGTGCCACCTTAAATTTCTTGGGTGGTTGTGTGCCTTTTTTGTGCCACTGCATAGAGTACTGTTTGGACTTAGGTTCATAATGGTGACCCCAAGATTCGTTACCAGTAATATTAAGTAGTAGTCTTCCATACAGAGGTCCAAAAATGCACGAGAACACTCCACGCGCTGTTGCTTTTGAGGCGGCGTGAGCATTCTAGGCACCCATCTTGCGCTGACTTTAGTCATGCCAAGATGGTCATGAAGAATTTTGAAGATAGTTGTATTTGATACCCCAACTATTTCTGTAAGCTGTTTTTTCTTTAGGCGTGTATCTTCTAATATTAATTTTTCGACTTTTTGAATAATTTCCGAAGTGGTCACCTCGATCGGCCTTCCTGGCCATGGGACGTTTTCAAGTGACTCTCTGCCTTGTTTAAAAAGGGTATACCACTTGTAAACCATAGTTTTACTTGGACAAGAGTATCTGTAAACGGATGACATCTCTTCCAGTATAGTCTGAACTGATTTTTCGCGCTTGGTAAGGAACTTTATAACGGCACGGAACTCGATTTTCTCCATATTTCACAATTTCTTACCGAATGACTTCTTTGGTTAACGATAACTCAACTAACGAATGATCTATTTACAATAAAACCCGGTATTTATACTAATAATGAGTTGCTCAATTAGTACGTAATTCAGTGATGTCCGCACTTATTACCTACCTACCCATTCCGCGAGCTTAAAAACGCACCTACGTAAGTTCGTTAGTTCCCCTCACAGAATACCAGCGTTACGCTACTGTGTTTCGTATGATGGTGTAAAGAACCGGAAACACATTTTTAATGAAAATGAGGCATTTCATCTTAGTCTTTAGCGATAGGTTAAATACCATATATTATTACATAGTGGGACTCAACCGCAACATGTCGTCGTCACTGATGACAAGAGAGCCGGTTCTTTTCTCGCTCAAATGCTAAGTATGGGCATTCAGCGAGGAAATACAACCATCATTTGTGGTACCACGTATAGTATGATAATTTTCTATGAAAGTTTTTAATATTTATTTTATTATTATATATATATATATATATATATATATATATATATATATATATATATATATATATATATATATATATATATATATATATATATAGTAGAGCCACGCTGCAGCTATAGTATATTTGTAGCACTAATGGGTCGGCTCGACCGGGGTAGGCCCACGCTCTCACAGCGTAAAATAGCAGCGTAATGCTACTGTATTTCGTAGGGTGAGTGTGGAGAACCGAATACCCTTTTTACTGGAATCGAAGCATCCATTCCATCTTAATCCTCAGGGGTGACAAGGCATTTGCATTTGTATCCTTAGTTAGGATAAATGTGGATGTCTATGGGCCACAGGATCCACTTACTTTTAGGTGGACTGTGTGCTCGTTTGTCACCTGTTACTATAAAAAATATTCGCCATAATAATAATTTTATATTAAAAAATATATTTATGTATATATTTCGGCCGTTCAACCAAAAAAATAACATTAACATTCGAATTCTTCAAAATTATTGACACCAAAGTTTTCATCTCTAATAGCAAGCGTTGAGTATCGAAAGCCAAGTATACATTTACAGTTAATGCTTTTATTTTCCTCCGAATAGGTCAAGTAGGACGTTAACGGACTTTCTAAAGCTGTGTGGTGTATTTACCTCGAAAAATGTCATGTCATCACGCATAATCAAATTAAGTTTCAAGTCAAAATATTATTAGTTTTTAAAATTACAATCTTAAACAGATAGCCTATATTATTTTGATTTGTATGAACCGGTACTATTAATTGTCGGGCGCAAAATAAATATCACATATCATAATAACCTTACGGATATTGATTTTATATTATAATTACTAACGTTCCTGTAAAGCTAACATGTTTTTATACACTTCAGCTCGTGCGATTCTAATACTGCTAGATGGTAATTATTTTTTTTAAACTTTACCTCAATACTAAGATTTTTCCTGTATCGTAGGGGAACTTTACATATATAAATTTGCACAAGGACAAACATCCGGACCCGGAACAATTATTTGAAGGCCATACAAATATTTGTTCCGCGCGGGATTCGAAACCGCGGCCCTTAGCGCTGCAAATCTACTAAGCCACTGCGCCAGGTAGCCGTAATCTAAATTGGCTGTTGTTTTTTGATAATTTTAGATGCGATAGATAGTTATTATATCCTCGAACAAAACACTTGATTCATTTTTGATAGTGAAATAATCAGTAAACCTAACAGACGGTGTGTCCCCAAGTAAGTCAGTAAATAGGGGTACTAACAAATAGTAGTTAATTTAAAAGTAATTTAAAAGGAATTTTCGGCCACGGCGGCTTGCCTCAATGAAGGCTGGCCATCGCCGCAGGACAGGATTATAGTGCCCAAGTGTAT
Source organism: Parnassius smintheus behrii (assembly GCA_036936625.1). Classification (NCBI taxonomy): domain Eukaryota; kingdom Metazoa; phylum Arthropoda; class Insecta; order Lepidoptera; family Papilionidae; genus Parnassius; species Parnassius smintheus. The sequence continues at coordinate 28,046,427 of JAUPFT010000024.1, forward strand.
GCGCAAGCACAGGTGCACTCTCTATTCCCCAACTCTCGTAATCAGATGGGACGGTAAACCGACACGACCGGGGGAGAGATCAGGCGCAGGACCAACGGCTTTACGTGCTTTCAGAGGCACGGGGGTGAGACACCGCCATCTTCCTGACTCCGGGCAGCTACTGAGAATTTCTTGACAGAAAAACTCAATAATTGATTTTTTGCCCCGACCCGGGATTCGAAACCAGGACCTCATGATCAGCAGTTGCACTACTACAACCACTAGACCAAAGAGGCAGTCAAGTTTAAAGCCTATGTACCTCCTGACCGTGTAGAGGCGATGTTAGATTACTCACTACCCCATATCGTCCCGAGGGTGTCGTAAGAGGCGACGGAGGGATACTGAGAGAAGAGACAGGCAGCAGCACTTTCCTGATAACAATCCAAAATTATAAAGAACTGCGGTTGATAACCTCTGTTCCAACTGTGGCAAAATCCCTCTCCCGCCTATGAGGCAACCTATGGGGGATGGCCAAAGGTCAAGGCATTGGACTTTTATATATTTTTTTTCAATTTATTGGGTAAACAAACAACATCACAATAACAAATGGTTATAATAGTGTTAACCTATACATTATTGACAATTGTGACATCCACACCGTTTACCACGAGCATTATGAACAAATTGTTTTTACAGGTTGAGAGTTTTATTCATCTGTAAATTTTTCACTGTTGTGTGTAGTATACAGTGTCATGCAGTTCCTTAATTACTAAGTTTCTGTAAACGCTTACAATATTTACAAAAATATCAATATGACTGAAGTTGCGGTTATAAGAATTTAGTATACGACGAATAGGTGCACGCATACCTGTGTTAGTGCGTGATGTTCGTGTGGCAAATAGGTGGTTCGAACGACAGGCTCGCATGTACGATCTAGTAGGCACTCTATAGTTAATATTATTAACAATATCAGAGCAGTCGTACCTATTTATATGCTGTAATAGAATGGATGGAATACTTTCCACTGATATACATAGGGTTTTTTCTCATTTCTAAAAAGGTTATCAGGCAATTAGCCCAATGCGTGCTGGCGGGCTTCAAATGTCATCGAGACATTTTATTATCCAAAGATGCTACCTGTATGCTCTAATTTTGCACGATATTTCGTACCACCGTCGGGCACTTGGTAAATCAGCTTCTAAAATTGCAATTAACCATTGGTGCAGTAGGCGATCGATCACAGGTTGCTCGCGTACTTTATACAAGCGTTTAGGTTCTGAGCTACTACGGCCCTCGGATACTCGCATCGGATGTTATATTTTAATACAGTATTCAATTCATTATAAGTCGTTAGTATCTCATGATGCAGAATATTTCATGCACTGATGAGTTTACTCAAATGTTAACAACGATCAATGAGCTTTTAAAAGCAAAGCCAAGCTATATAAAAGAAGCACTACTCCATTTGTATTAAGGACGCAACACCGTGAAGCCGGACACAGCCGCGGGCCAGCCCTAGTATGGACATAGACGGCGTTGAACGATAGCCGTGTTCACCGTTAGCGATGTTTCCGCGATCGAGACCCCCCGATTGCATCTAGTGTATCGGTACGAACGATCTATATCGAAGTGATCTGTTCCAATCATACGATGTTCTCAGGGTCAGCATTATTTAAAAACTTTAAGAAATCGTGATATTCTTACAGCTATATAAGCATAAAAATACTGCTATATAGCAGTACTGGCTGGTAGATATTTCGTACATAATGTATTCATTAGTCTATCAATCATTAAGTTTAAACATGTTAATGAATTTGATAAGCAAGCATTAAGATGTTAAAGATAAGTTTATTGCTCGTTTATTGTACTTTAAACCACATTTTACATTTTTGTCGTTTGAGTTATGTTGTTTTTTTATTATTTTTATAGCTACATTTTAATAAAATTTAACTAACATCATAAATTTAAAAATACCGTTAACGAGAAAGTTCAGTGTTATAAAACATTACAGTTCACAGACGTACGATATGATTTAGGTTTCTACAAGAAATTATAGAACACCAATATAACTTAAATCTAAATGGTGATTTTAGCTCATTTTATACCATAGACATAACCATGATTCACTTCCAAGCGCCATTTCGACTGCGGGGTTATGTCTTCTGTTTAATCTAAACGCTTTATGTGCTTAAATTTTACGTACATTTCTAGATACACAAGAAAATCACCCTCGGGTTAGGTCCAATACTGTAACTGATATATTCACGGCGTCTCTTCGTGTGGGTGGACACAAACAATAGACAGGCGGGTAAAGACCACGGTGTGGGAGACCGTACATGCGTCAATAATAATAAAATTATTGCTTTAAACCTCTCTATAAATATCCCACTGAAATGTCAAGTTAAACAACACAAACGTACAGCAAATACTAAAATTATTATTTATGAATGCAGTTCTTTAGATTTATTCAAAGACAGTGGAGCCATTACGTTATGGTGTTTATACGAATATGTATAAGTAATATTATACCAAATTAGAAAGTTAGCAGACGCACTTTTGATACTCAATACCAAAACTTATTTAAACATCTATATAAAGAAATAAAATTAAAGTCTGTGTTTGTAATCTTTTTAATAAATGCGTAATATGAAAGTATACGGTACTTATAATTTTAAAAAAATAAATATTATACAATTATAATATCAAATGTGACATGTAAAATTATATATAATAGAAAATTTCTATTAATAAATTATATGTAATTATTATCGTGTATGATTTCACGTCACAGCGACAAACAGACAAAATACATATAATCTCTAAATCTAAGGCTCGACGTATTTAGACAATACTTTCACTGTTAGATAGCTGATATTAGGCTATTTATATGTTAGAAAAATTATTAGGGCTCCGCGCAAACAACTCAAAACCTTTATGGTTTGTGATCCAACCGTAATGAGTTCCACGCGGACGAAGTCGCAGGTAACAACTAGTAAATAATTAAAAAGAAATAGTTAATCTGATACGGAATAAATATCATCGTAAGCCGACGCTTGATTTATTCTATTAATTGGTTTAAAATTGGAAGAATAATCGTAGCAAGTTCACGGTAACGTACAGTGAATATAATTTTATTAGTATGAATCTGGCTTGGTATAAAAAATGAACAAACAAGTAAAAATTTCATTGGATCTTGACTTAAATTAGCAATCTGATTGATCTGTAACGTAGACTGCAAATCAAATAATGTTTTGTGTACGGAAAAAATATACCTAATTTAATACTACATATACGCCTAAGTGTTGTACATACATTTCACAACTCAATGAGAAGCAGTGGTACCGTTTTGACCAAACGAACGAGCGAAGGTAAATTTCAAATCAAATATCATTGTAATCGTAACCAATAGATACGATTATTTCGTATGAGTCACAGTGACTTAGCATTTTTGACTATTCTTGATTCGAAATGATTAATGATACCAACGGACAGATGTAAAAATGTAAAATACCTTTCAACAAAACTTTCAAATAGTTTCCTAGGTTTATGGAAAGCGGTATTGAGCATTAAAAGCTCTATATGTAATAACTAACAACAAAGGTTTTCTACAAATCTGATATACTTAAAATTGCTAATGCTACGAAAACGGCAATTCAAAATCGAAACCGTCATAGTTACGGAGCGAATGATGTATTCAACCTTCCAATGTCCTCGTTAACCACGGCTACATTCAGTTTACGACCACTTTTTACGATTTTTCTACTTTTCTTATGTATGATAGTGATATCACCAGTAGTTCCTTGTTGCGGCGTCTAAATTATATATGTAGATAGAGGGAGATTTCTCATAATCGCCACGCTTGGCGAATATAGTACCTTTATCCTTCGCCGTTCATAAGATTAATGATGTGCAGAGTCGATTAATTTTAACAATTGATTACTCGATTATTTACTTCAAGCCGAATCCAATGCATCGATTATTAATCTTTCCTTGCTTTACTAAGTTCTGCAAATGCCTCTTTTTTTTTAAAAAGTGACGTTTAAGTATTCAAAATTCAATAATTTTGGTTAGAGTTTTGTTCTACTACGTACAAAAATTGGATTGCAGCAAACATGCGGTTAATTTATAAATTCACTTCCACCTGTTAGTGTTTCGATGTCTTGTCCGGTACATAGAAACCTCTATAATTTCTTTTCATCCTTCTATCTTAATGCGTCACAGATCATCATTCCTTCTAGAGTTTTTGACTGGATAGACTAATATAAATACTAGGGATCGAATTATTTCATAATCGTGATCGTGATCAGCTTTAAGACAAGAAAATGTTTACACTTCAAGTCAGGTAAGAGTACTGCTAAACATAGGCCGTTCTAAAAATACGCCAGCAGTCAAGCATTACTTGAAACATTCGGTCGCACTTATCACGATGGACAGGTTGGTTTGGGAATATAAAATCGATACCCTCGTACCGACATTGCAGCACCGTCATTTTATTCACCACAATTAGAGTTCAGCGTTTTGTGCCATCACAACGCCACTCGTGCCACACGAACAATCCATATTGTTCGCTATCAGTCGGCTACTGCAGTGTATTTCGCTAAAACTTATTAGCTTACTTAGCACTTTTACTGTCCGATTGTCAGACACAATAATAAGACAATAGCAATGACCTATCTCAGACGAAATAGAGTTTTTATTTCGTCTAAGTGACCTATATATGTAGTACACGAGACAGCCAAAGGGTTAAAGTAGTTTGTTACGTGTTTAACCATTATTTAAAAGACACTGTAAAGCTTATATTATATTTAATTTATAAATATGAAATATTGTTGTCGATTTAAGATCTTTACAATTTAATTTTCAACAACAACATTAATTTAAATAACAATTAGATACACTAATAACAGAGTTTACGTAATTAGAAACTAATTGTCTGATATATTTAAATCAATCACGTATTTGAAAACGGTACTATTTTAGGAATAAATTTGAAAAAATGTTCAAAGCGTATTGTGGCCACAAGACACAGTTGCTGAATAAAATGCAACAATTCAAAGCGGACATTTCGCTCTATGCCCCATTAATCATTACTGCACGCGACATGCCCCGGACCGGGTTTACTTGCCTCATAAAACGCAAGCTAAGGAATGTTAAGCAAAGTACACTGGACGATTTTTCATTTCTTTCCAATGTATTAAAGGTAAATCTATATACGAGCTCTGATTTCATTAGAGTATTTCATATTCTTTTTGGAGTAAACAGTGGTACGTATTTAACCGGAGCTATATAACACACGAAATAATTAGAGAAACATGCGAAGAAATAATGTGGGTTAGCGGTAAAACATCATGGCTGCCAATTTTAGGAACTGGATGTGCAAGGGGATTTATGACACTGTTTCTCGTCGGGTGTGATGTTACAGAGGACTTAAATAATAAATATGTTAGAGAACAGGTTACTTCCATTTTATGCATTCATGCATACCATATTATAATCATTATAATTTAGATCAGGAAGGGCAGTAGCGTCTTTCTGATAATAGCTCAAAAAATTAAAAAAATGCGATTGCAATCGCACCTGCAAATAGTGGCAACCCTACTTTACGAACGGCAATAAAACAATAAATTTAGTAGGCATCTTTGACCTTGTCAGTTCGTTGGGTTACAGGCTAGGGTGAACATGATTTGAATTTCGATAGATTTTCAGTGCCATCGGCTTCTACTCCGTGTTCACATGTTACACCCAATTTTTACCCAGACGGTAAAAAGGTCATCCAGTATAAAAGTGATAATATATAGGTGAACAGTATGCTTGTTTGTCACAATTATCATGGTTTTGCAGCATCCATGGACTCAGGGACCGTGAGTACTGCAAACCACCCGAAAATTCGAGACTTAAAAATAAGTAGTAATAAACGCGATAAAATCCGTAAAAGTAGTTTTATTCAATGTGTAGTGTTTACGTAAATATAAGAAATCATTATATTTATAGATATACGACTATTCACATAGTAAATAATTTATTGTTTTTGGATGCTTTGCACTACAAGTATTACAATACGCGACTGGTGGCGTGTTTTAAAACTACAATGGTATAAAACATAATTATCCTGCCTTTTCTTATGCAGCTTGGCAATTAAATAATAACATAAATTTTCTATTCAGAACGAAGTCTTTGTAAATCCCCCCGTGTGAAGCGAGTCCCCGGTGTGTAATGCGTTCTATGAAGTATTCGGTTTGATTTAATTACGGCATAGGGAACCATTACTGCATTGTGGGGTCGCCCTAAGTTATTGTACTTAACTCAATTAGAAATCGTATTATATCCAATTATATCGCCGTGGCAATAAGGAGTTGAACAATAAAGTCGAAGTGCCTATATTTGAATTTTCCAATATGTTAAATTTGAATGCATTCGTATAAATTAATTTTAATACCGGCTTAAGGTAGTGATATAATACTAGTGTAACTGTTCGACCGGTTGTTATTGATACCAAGGAGGTTCATTAATTTAAAAATTGGATTTCAAGTCGTGCTATAGGTATCTTTGGTTTTATGAACTTTTATATTTGATAAAATACAATAGTGGGCATCAATCTTTAAATAATAGTTTAATTGCCAACGTTTCGGGTGCCTTGCGGCACTTATTGAGAGACTGAAGTGATTGAAGTCTTGATGTCAAAGGTACCCAGTCTACTTTCAGGTTTTAATTATTTATTTTGGTCTAATCTAGGCAGCGTGTATCTTGAAGTCTTTATCTTGGACATTTTTAAATAAATTTAAAATAAACAAACTACAATAGAAATCTATATTATATTATAAGCTTTTTGACTGTCATTTGATAAAATAATGATAAAGGTATGAATTAATTTTCAATTAAAAATTGAAGACTTTAATTTAAATTGACAACGTTGAGCAATAATTTTACATTCAGCGTTCATTTACACGAGAACTCTCATTATATGTTTTATTTCCTTTATCAGCGATAGGTATCTTGTTCCGAGGGACGTTAAAAATGCAACCTTACCGACATTCCCGACGCGCTGCGATCCCCCGAGCATGATCCCTCAGTGGGACAGCAATAGGCCGATAAAAAACGTCTAAAATAAATTTTGCATACATTTGCGCCAAACAGCGGGAGCCTGGCGCAAAAAGATCCCGGAGCCACTCAATCGATCACGCTTGACGGATTTACCGGAATATATTGTTAGTTGCACACCTTCACGCAAATAAACACTTTAACACTGACGCAATAAAATGCAAATCACATGGGCGGGCAATTCTCGATATTCTACAAGAATAACCAAACGATTTTTCATACGTAGTCGGCGGCAGTGTTGTGATATAACATGGTCTTTTATTATTTTTGTGTTTCCACCCCATTTGTCGTGACTTACGGATCTGAGACGTGGTCCTTCACAGGTGGCCGTATGAGGACGCTCAAGGTCGCTCAGCGAGCTATGGAGAGGGCTATGCTCGGAGTTTCCCTGCGTGATAGACTCAGAAATGAGGATATCCGCAGTAAAACCAGAGTGACCGACATAACCCAACGGATTAGTAAGCTGAAGTGGCAATGGGCCGGCCATATAGCTCGAAGAACCGATAACCGATGGGGAAGAAAGGTTCTCGAGTGGCAGCCTCGTACCGGTAGGCGTAGTGTAGGGCGACCCCCCACTAGATGGAGTGACGACCTGGTAAGATATGCAGGAAGTCGATGGATGCAGGTGGCTCAGGACCGTGCTTTGTGGAATTACTTGGGGGAGGCCTATGTTCAGCAGTGGACTTGTGAAGGGCTGTAATGATGATGATGATGATGATGTCGTTTTGTGATCAATGTAGGAATAAAATTTTGTGTATCAGTTTCTGAACTGATTCTTCCATTTCCTTCGTCATCCGCCAGTAAAAGCTAAATGTAGCAGAACCAGTCGTATCTTAACGGCTACTCTCCATCCCATGTCTGAATTACCACAGCCGTAAGCGATAGTGAATTATACCGCATGTGTGGGAAACCAGGAGTCCTTTGTGATATTTTCTCTAGGCGACTCTTATGATACCAACGAAACGTAATCAGTGCCGTCTTTAGGATCAACGAGGCTATGGGCCAAGGTACTGGCTGGGGCCTATGTAAGGAAAAAAAGTTTTTTAAGCTGTATATAATTACTGTTATTTTAGTGCAAAAATAAATTTTTAAACAAATTTTCTAAATCTTGTTTCTATTTTACCAAGTGTGTGATTTGATATTTTTCTTATTATGTTATAAAATTTAAAATTTGTTGTTGTATATCGAAAATTTTCAGAATTGTGGGGCCCCTGCCTACCTCGGGGCCTCGGGCCAGGGCCCTGCGGGCCCTGCCTTAAAGACGGCACTGAACGTAATGGAGTAATAGACAGCCACCACCATACGAAGTTTATGATCAACTAGTTTAATCGCCATAGTCTAAGTTATTTGTTGAGGTGAAATATTTTACAATGCAATTTTTGTGTTGCTGATCTTCATTGAGAAGATACATTAAGACTAAATCCTTTCATTACAATAGGTATGTCCTGTATGCAGAATACAGTTTTAAAAAAATGTCCGTAAATTTCATCTTTTCTTCCTTCATGTGTGGATACCATAGTTATCTGATTTTACCTGGCCATTCCCTAGAGGATTTGCTTGCTTCCTGCATAGTATCACAATGACATAAATTATATTTCCTATAAATTCTATTTCCAGAACGGAATATCTAGTGGAATCGGCGTAAAATCAATTGCCAATAATACGGAATATATTATTATGAAAATAACAAAACGTCTCTAAAACATATATGTTTGTATTGTATTTATTTCTATTATATATTTGCATATATTCGAATGCTTTATTGTGTATTGTGAAAATATTAATATACCTAATAAAAATATTGTTCCCCCACTTTTTTCGTTAAACTATAGGAGATACTTTGTTTATTTTTTTTTTCTAAAAATAGATGTCAATATTTGATCATAATTTAAAAAAAACTGTTAACAAGCTTTATCTTTTAACAACATATATTTATTTCTCTACAACGAAATTATGACAGTAAAAACGTATAAAAACTCCCAATAAGGAGGCCACAGCGATAAGCCTCGCAAATTCGATTAATAAAAAACACATTTTACGGCATATTGGCTGATATTCAAGTGTCAATAATAGCTATTGGTATTTCATGTAACGGATCTGAATCACATCGGGTGATATCGTTAAGCAAAAGGACACGTGTTTTAATATCTCAATTTTTTGTTCAGTTTTTATTCGTTTTTAATCTTATTTGCGTGTTAAAGAACGAATTTTTATGTGGACGGAGTTTTACCTTCACCTTCACAGCCTATCAAACGTCCACTGCTGCATATAGGCCGGTTTATTTGATTTGGTTTTTGTTTAATTGATTACCTCATACAAACGATATTTGCCATAGTTGCCACGCTTGGCAAGCAGTTGTCAATCGCAGTTATTTTATTTTGATGTTATAAGAAAGCTGCTGCTACCCATCTCCTCGTTCAGTTCCCCACTGCCTCTTACGACACCCACGGGCTGATATGAGGTAGCGGATATACATACACCTCCACTACACTGTACCGGTGGACAGAGTTCATTGGTAAAATACATGACAGTGCGACTCAGTAATCAATTGATGTTCCAGGGTTTTGATTCCCAATAAAATGCATTTACAGTAAGATTTACCCGTATATAAACTACACATCTGAAATGCCAGTATATACTAGTATTGATTTTGAATTATCGTGGCACACGACACATTATCGTTACGTGGTAGAGCCACGCTGTAACTATATTATAGTTGTTGTACGAATGGGTCGGCTCGACCGCGGCAGGACCACGCTCTCACAGAATACCAGCGTAAAATAGCAACGTAATGCGAACCAGACCCTTTTTACTGGAATCGAGGCATGCCATCTTAGTCCTCAGGGGTGACAACGCATTTGCGTTTTGGTTCTTAATTGAGGATAAATGTGGACTGTGTGTCTATGGACCACAACATCCACTTACCACCAGGTTAGCTGTGTGCTCGTTTGTCAACCAATGCTACGAAAAAATAAAAATAAATCATCAGAATCAGAGCTATTTCGTATTATAGCGATTAAATCCGTAAAATTAGTTCAATTCAATGCGTAGTGTTCGCTTAAGAAATAATAACTATGTCCCTGTTTCTATTACTGATTCAATACTTTACCAATAACATGTGTTGCACAATTAACAAACTTGTCCGGTTTCGTAACACGTAAGTCAAACTTTTGAATTGTTAGAACTCCTTTTCTGTCAACTTCTTAACTCCCCGGGCCACGTGGCTCGATTTGAAAAATAAGAAAGTCAGTAGCGTCAGCGGTAGAGCCATAGAGCTATTGTAATTTGTAACTATCACAGAATGCCTGCGTAAAATATCAGCTCAATGCTGCTGTGTTTCGTATGGTGAGTGTAGAGTACCGGAGACCCTTTTTACTGGATACGAAGCGTTCTATCCTAGTCCTCAGGGGCGGCAACCCATCAGCATTTTGATTCGTAATATAGGATAGATGTAGATGTGTGTGGATTACAGCATCCACTGAACATGATGTTGAGTGTGTGATCGTTTGTCGCCCTCATTCTATCAAAAAATTACAGGCCATAAAGCGCTTCTTTATATTCCTCAAGGGTAACAAACAACTCATCTCTGTTTATTGTTATCCTTCATTGTTTGAAATTAATTGCATGTGTCCATAAGCGTTGCCACTCTTATTTCATAAAAAAGTATGAGGTTACTGCTTTTTTACGTTAGTTTTATAATAAAAATCTGTTTTTAGAAATATATTAAATCCTGTCAAAGTCGTGATTTATGGACGTAGGTATTTTAAAGTAGCAGGAATCCATGGACACCTCCAAAAAAAGAACCTACTCTTTTTTTAGAGGCCGACAACGTATCTGCGATTCCCTTGGTGTCGCAGTGGTTCGTGGGCGGCGGTACTCATCAGGTGAGCCGCATTCTGGATTAACGATTTAGTCGTGATATTTTGTGTTGTAAAGTAAAAAAGTAAAGTTACAGGCTATATACGTCCCACTGCTGGGCACAGGCCTCCTCTTATTTCTAAGAGGGTTTTAGGGCAAGGAAGTGTCCGCCGCGCTGCCCCAATTCGTGTTGCCGAACTTCACATGTCTTCGAAATATTTTTTTTCTTATTCCTCAGACATGCAGGTTTCTTCACGACTTTTTCCTTCACCGCCGAGCACGTGGTAAATCAGCACTTAAAATTGCAATCAACAATTTCATTGGTGCCGGCGGGGATCGAACCCGGGTTACTCGCGTTCTGTTATTACAGCAAGCGTTAACCATCTCAGCTACCATGGCTCTTTTGTGTTGTTAAATAAATTATATAAATTATTGTAAACCGTGTAGTGGTGCGGTAATAGGCGACAGAAGAAAACCGAAAACTAAGATGATCAGCAGCATAAATGATTGCGGTGGCCAAGCCCCATTGCCAAGCATGGTAACTATTGCAAAATCCCCCCTAGGAGGCAAACTATGGGGGAGGTCTATGTTCAGCAGTGTACTTTTATAGGCTGTCATGGTAATGCAACTATTAGAAAGAAAGAAGAAAACTTTATTTGAAATCACAAAAAAAAATAACTCGAAATATTACAATAATAAATAAAATGGATTTTTGTGAAGTCAAATTGGGTCCCTATTTCAGCTTACTGCTGCTGGTCATACATTGCTTAAAGCTAAAAATTAAAAACAACCATTCTTAGAAGTGATTAGGGAAGGAATCAGCATAAAAGAGGTATTATTTGGAACTAATAACACTATTTATAAGTGAACCGTACACTTGCATTTCACATAATATATATATATATATATATATACATCAATACATACGTATATACATCACACACATTTAAATGTACATACATATACATTATAAAGTGCTCAACAGCTCAACACAACAGTATATTATCTAATCTTAATAAACTAAAAAACTGAATTTAATTGTAAAGACTTTACGATTTAACAACCATAAACAAAAAGAAACGAAACAGTGAGTAAACCGAAAAATTAGTGAGGGAATTAAAAAAATCTTTATATTGTGCAACAAAAAAAATAAAGATATAGGTAAAACCAAAATTAGTAGAGATATTAAACCTAAATGGATAACGAAGTCCCTAAGTTTAACCAGAATTATGTTAATCAATAATCTATTATATAAAAGTTAATGAATATTAGTTCGTATTTTAAGCGCTGCCCATACTAATCCGATGGCAGTAAACCTTAGTCAACTTATTTTTTTTACTTGCACTAAAGTTATAGGCTTAGTACAATTAATTTACAGTAGGTGGCGCGCGTATTTTACCGACAAATTTATTTTTAGTCTTATATTACTCAACTTCAATGATGGTATTATCATTCCTAATTAGACAGTGTAACTCTTCCAAATTGAAATCGATATTTCCGCAATTATTTCAACCGCAGAAGCGGCTGCAACGCCAGCTAGTTGGATATAATAAATTGTGTAATAATGTGACCAATGATTATACGTAATTTATAAATTACTGGCTGGTATCCGCGTTGCTACTGCAGAGGAAATAGTTGCGGAAATATCGTTTTAAATTTGGAAGTGTTATATTGTTTAATTACGAATGATAATGATGATGACATAAATTTCAAATAAATATGTCGGTACGACACGTGCGCCACTGTCTGTATGAATTGTGCAATTTCTATAACCTCCGCGCAAGTGCAAGCAATAAGATGACAAAGTTTTACCGAAATCTGATGAATAGTATGGCAGTACATATAATACGAACAAACAAATATAATTTTTATATATTCGACTAGTGAAACAATTTTTTTACAGTTTGTCTCCTTTCTTTGTCGATTAACGTGCTCATCCTTACATTTGTTCAACAAACTGGTTAAGGAACATCATATGTCTCTCAAATCCCTCTCTTACTCATTCTATTAATGGTTACTGATCCATTTCCTTAAATCTGTTGTCTTTTAGCGCATAACTTGTTATCGTTACCACGGTGCACTCCATCCGTTAATCTTTTTCTTTCTCTTATTTATTTTTGGGTTGCTTAGAAGAAATTGCTGTGTAAGACCGTCTTTTCTTCTCCATTTTTGGTATTTTTTGTTATATCGATCTTTCGTTGGTGTACGGTAAATAGTAGTGTATTGTATTGCACTATATTATATACATAATAACATACTAATAATAATTAATATACTTATATTATGTTCTTACATACATAATACTGGAAGCTTATGAACTAATGGACAAATCACGAGAATAATCAAACAAATGCCAAGTGGTCTGCAAGATAATACAAAACTTATTAATACTCGGTTATTCAATACAAGGTAAAGTATTATTTTAACATAGCAAACTGTTGTAGTTTTACTTAAGGGTAAAGTCACGTTAGCGTTTGCTGAAACACTAATATTTAAACAGTAAAATATACTGAACGTCCATTTCATGGCCATTTTAGTACAGTGTCGTTTATAGTATTACCAACGTTATAATTAGTTATATTTCTTACAGAACTAGTTATGTTAGAAAATCAAAAATTTGTGTCTACAGATTTAGTATTTCCAGTATTTTGAAATTGAATTCTTCCGTTAACCGTTTCAAAAAAATTAGAAGCTTTGTACTAGAAGTCCAATTCGACTAGTGTTGTGAACCAATCCCTTCCAGATTCAAACCAACGACATTTTTTAAAGGATAAAAGAGACAAACGAGCACACGGTCCACCTGATGTTAAGTGGTTTCTGTGACCCATAGAATGTCTATCCTCGATTACGAATCAAAATGCAGATGCGTTGTCACCCGTGAGGACTAAGATGGAATGCGTCGTTTCCAGTTAAAAGGGTATCCGGTTTTTTACACTTACCATAGGAAACACAGTAGCCTTAAGCTGCTATTTTACGCGGGTAATCTGTGAGAGCGTGGTCCGTACCCGGTCGAACCGACCCATTCGTACTACAACTATACCAGTAACACAGCTGCAGCATGGCTCTACCACGTATAGTTTACGTTTAGTTTCGCAGACATTAACAATTAGGCAATTGTCACCTTATTTCGTTTTTATAACGTAGATTTGTTAACACGTGAACAATTTATAAACAAATCGAACTTTCATGAGAGTTGATTTGAGTCTAAGCTAAATAAATCTTTTGTATAGTCAGCGCAAGTATGAAAAGTAACTTCTCTGCTCGCGAACCATAAAAGCGTTTCTCTGAATTAAAACAACAAAAAATGGCCACAAATAGCAATCCTATGAATACAAATTCAAAAACTTTGTGTGTGTGCACGTGTATTGCACGGTATGATGAACAACATTGGTATAGACAGAGTTTGCAACATTTTCATTTCGTCGACGTCCTTTTCTTTCTTACTAAGTACGTATGGTTTTATGCTACATTAAACACAGTTTTTCCCCTGGTCTAGTTTCTGGGAGAATTAACTTTAATCATAACAAATATCAGTGAATTTGCGATGGCATGTCTGACACCTCAGTCTTGACTCTTATTATTATAACGCTTATTCTCGATAGACCACAATCATCATAGAGCTGGTATCTTTGGCGTATACTATAGTGTTAATATCAATTGCGATAAAAAGTATCCTATTATCAACTTTTATGCCAAAATTTAACTAGAGTCCGACAAGCAGTGTTGTTGACTTGTCATGACCAGCAGACTAACATCCGAAGGAACCTGCTTTTGTATTGATAGTATTTAATAAAATTGCCGTAGTATGCTTAAACCCAAGTATATTTCGGCACCCACGATATCTACTCTTAAAATAAACAAATTCTCTTAGGATTGTGGATGTGGTGAATAATATGAACTGTCCAAACGAGCTTTCAATCGTTCGAGAACGCTAGACTATACATGACCTAAGAACACTGCTAGATATTCACAAAGCACGAGTTTGGTCATACTTCGAACAAGTCAACAATGGCTGAAACGCGATCGGTTCGGCTCTAGTGCTGAGGTCAGGTTTCGAGCCGGCAACACCATCGATTGCAGTTTACTGTCGACTTAAACGTATGTATATAGTCAATAGTATATTAGGGCGCAAAAATCATCAAAAATTCTAAGATTAAATACATGTACTAGTCAAAATAAATAGGGAAATTCTTATTGTTTAATATATTTTATGTAATTGCCTAGTTTTGTACATGTGTGTATATGGTAATCCTAATCGATTGCAATGTCTAATATTTTTTAAAGGTTAAATAATCCAGTTATTTTTTCTTGATTTATAAACCTATGTTAATGTGTCGAGCACTTTAAAACTTGATATTCTGTATTGTTTTATTGCTACAAAGGAGTTTTTGTAAACTTATTTTTTTTAAATAACCCTTCGAGTGAAACACGATTAAATATTGAAAGTGGAAAAAGAATTGTATATCTTGTTTACGTTGATTTAATATATAGTTTTTAATATTTTGGTAGTTTAAAATAGATACCTATATTGAAGTTTCCTACAGTTTAATGTAATTAGATCGAAATCTTTATAAGATATAATGCATGGCATATAACCCTTTTTTAATTTAAAAATACGTTATTACCCCCGCAGTAGAGTAGAGTAGAGTTTTCGCCTGTATACATAGTCTTTAACAAGTCGTCAAATTTCAAATTATGTTGTATAGACGAATCGTCAAACTAACACAGTTTACCAGTAGATTTTAATATGAAACATCTTTAGTAGTGTTCGTTATCAGAATGACTAGATACGGACATGGTTGGATAGCGAGCGTTCACTCGCCGACGACTTAAACCTACATAAGCCTTATAAATATAGATCGAGTTAGTAATATTTCTAAGATTTTGGTTTAGATATAAATAATATTATTTATTATAAATTTTGCGTTATAGTATTTTAGATTGTAACATATGACGTCACATAGCTTTTAAACCCCCCCCCCGCTGGCTTGTAACACAATGTCACATTTAGTTGTGCCCTTTTAACGTGTGATGTAATTTATGTATAAATATATAAAAAATATATAATAAATATATTTATAATATAAAAAAGTGCGGAGCATATGGCTCTCAAAATTACCATATTATACTTCTAAATTAAGTTTAACTATGAAATTTTCCGACGTATAAAACGCGTGTTATTAACATGTTATTATTTAATAAATTACGAACTCCACATAGAGAAAGTGTTTGTGACATTCTTCATGGATACTATTTTACTTGGAAACATTCTTATAATAATACTCAACATTTTTAAAATTATTTTCGTCAAAAGCTACTTTTCTCCAAAGAGCCGAAAAAATCTCTCGGACGCCGGATTTATGCATACATACCGTTGCTAAAATGTCACCGACCAATTGACAGCGTCAGTTTAGTAGCGATTAAAGTTTGTTGTGTAACCGGCCTTAAGTTTTATGGCTTCCACTCTGCAAGAACTCTCGGGATGTCATTCTAGTAACAGATATAGTTTCTGCAGTCATCTGTATTTGAGACGAGCCCTATGACGTTATAATAAAGTTTATTTTATATAAAAAAAGTATTGGTGTAAAAGCTAAATAGCGTGGTTAACTTTGTTTGTGTATTTTGTTTTGCTGTATTAGGCATGAACAATTTGTCGCGGCGCGACGTTGTATACCGTGGGTCGTTCTGGCCTTTGATAGTGACCTTTATTTCTTTATTGCTCACCACCTTTTCTTGAAGCACTATTGTTAAGTATTTTTATTTCAACTCCATGAAATAAGTATAATAAATTTAAGCTCGCTCATATCTTAAAAAGGAGTTCTTATATTGTATTTTACCAGAGATGATTGGACTTCTCTTTTTTCCACTATTGATTGCCTACAGCTAATGTTGTTTACTCAAAATATATCTTCAGATCACAAATAATTTCTCGCTCGAAAAATTTGGAGCAGTATCTCTGATCACGGCAAGCTATTATTTTCATAAAAACTAAAGCTCATAATTATGAGACCAACGTTACACTGAATTTAAATTATTAACTCTGCTGCCGTGCCTCAAAATATTTTTCCGTAAAAATGTAATAATACAAAAAAATATTGGCAACGATCTGGCAGCCGATAAGTTACGGCCAACTTTTTAAAAATATAAAAGTACATACGCACATTAGCGCTCGGCCGGTGCCTGACGGCGGTTGAAAAAAAAAGTAAAATTAAAAAAGAGGCAAAGGAACACAGGTATACATGTGAGCATGAATGATACGAGGCCTGACGCTTGCTTCTACCGTTAGCATACTAATTGGGGAATAAAATGTAATTTGAAGGAAATAAAAATTATCTTTATAACTTAATTAATTATGATCATGTTATTATTTTATACTGAGTGTAAAATTTTGTTTTATTTGCAAATAATCACAGATTATTCTCTGAGGGGGTAATCTGTGCAAATAATGTTTTAAGGTTTTTACACACAGGTGATACTTTCAAAGCTTACTTTCTATTTATACATTAATCGCCAAAATCTTAAAGAAGTTATACACAACACCTTTTAAATAACGCTGTAAACCCTATATATGACTGCCTTGTTATTCTAGTGGTTGTAGTCTTCGATCAACAATACCGACTGTTGATCGAAGGTTGTAGTAGTGCGACTGCTGATCATGACGGCCCGAATTCGAACCCGTTTCGGAGCAAAAAAACAGTTATTGAGTTCTTCCGTCAACAAATTTTAAGTAGCTGCCCTGAGTCAGGAAGTTGGCGGTGTCTCACCCCGTGCCTCGGAAAGCACGTAAAGTCGTTGGTCCTGCGCCTGATCTCTCTCCGGTCGTGGTTTACCGTCCCATCGGACTATGAGAGTGAGGGAATAGAGAGTGCACCTGTGCTTGCGCATACACTTGGGCACTATAATCCTGTCCTGCGCCGATAACAAATCTCCGTTGAGGCCTGATCCGACCGCCGTGGCCGAAATTCAGTCTAGAGGACTTCATTATTATCTTTATAAACTCCATGTAACGAACGCCTATTTAACGTCGATTTGAAAACACTGTCTTAATTACGATTAGAAATAATTTAATTAAAATACAGAGAGACCATACTGAACATTCTGTGAGAATATACGATGAGATCGGGGACGTTCCCCGGTCGAGCCGACCCATTCATGCTAAAACTGTAATGTAGATGTAATTTTTTAAATAATTATTGATAAATTCTGCTGTCTAACTGACTGACTAATTGACTGACTCATCACGATATCCCTAAAGCTCTGCATCCGATTGACTTGAAATTTAGTAAGTATATTAACTCATTTCGCAATGTAGACGCTCACTAAGAATTATTAGACGGCTATTACGTTAGTCCCATAAAAAAATCTTGATATTTTACGCGCCCATCAATGCACTATATATATACGAATTACCACTGATATACATATATAACCATATAGCTAACGCGTTACACAATGAACTATGTTTTTAACGTTGGACAATGGCATGTACTGTTTAAGAAATATATTATAATTTGCTTATGCGACATCAAGCTATTTTGCCGACTGTACTCGCTATCTCTGTTAAGAATTTTTGGAATACCGCCTGACGGCGGGCGGCCTGATGTTATCAGCCGTTCTAAATACGAGTTCGATTCCCGGCTCGACCGCGCGCTGGGACCGGTCCGATAGACGTCTCTATTCACCGCACCACCACGCCTGTCCGATGGACAGGAGGATAGCAGAGGCAATAAAAATCGATCATTGTTGTTGTAAAATACTTTACAATGCGATTTCGTCTCCATAATTCACAATTTAAGAAATGAAAAAGAACGTACATAATAATCTAGTCACATGATTATATATTTTGGAAAGGGAAAATGCACATGTCGAAAAACATATTTACATATTGCCAAATTCATTTACTGAATGTTCAGCGATACCACACTAAAATATTTCGTAGATTTTCTACTATCGCCTGAAACACCATAAATTTTTACTCTTTATTTTTTGTCCTGAATATAATTGACGTATCATAAATTACTAAATGAGGTCCTTGACAACGACAATGGTGGTATCTCCTTTTGCTTCTTTTTTACAAAAAATTAATAATGGATATAAAGTTTTTTTTATGAAATTAAAGTCTACCGACATTTGCAACCACAAAACACTTAAAACAAAGAAGGTTGCATATGCGATGTCACACTGAGGACGCGATAGCGATAGCAATCTTGAAATCTTGAAAGTTCACGTACTCACCACGCTGGGCGAGTGGATTAGTAATATCCATTACCCTCGCACTTTGATAGCGCTTGCCATCATGTCAAATGTATAGGATTTGAGTTCGATTTTTTTCTTAATTGATATATCGGCATTAGCTGCGCAGAGAAGCCTGGGTTTTGTATATTTCGGTCGATACACAAAGCCGATATCGACGGCGGAGTGTTTAATTTAAATAATAATTTGTTTTCACACCTTTAATATAATGGATTTCCGCAAAGCAGTTCTCATTATAAGGCCTATTAAGCAGCTTAAAAATCAATTTTTTATGTGGTGGTAGTACAAAAAGAACGGCAAACGGATTCATCGAAAGTTAATCACCTCATCCGGCTGGAGTCGTCAGGTGATATTGGAAGAAATGCCTGGATGATCATCTGGCTTCTGATCGATAGCGTTATCACCATTCTCTAAATTGACGACAAAGTTCTAAACAAGCAGGCGTTTCCGTTAAATCCTTCTTAATATGGAAGAGGATTACGTTCATCCATGTACTATTTTCGGCCATTTGACGACGTGTTTATTCTAAGAACATCTAGAAATATCATTGTCTTCTCTATCATGAATTTTCGAAAGTACGCTAGACAAAAATAGCATCGAAATCTATCTACACCAATGATATTATAAGTAACATTGATCTACACAAACGCTTTCTACTTTGAGTCTTATTAAAGATTTAACTTTGTGGTTTCAATCCAAGTCGTTTGCACAAGTCTACGATTGACCAACAATTACTCTACGTATAACTATTTTCAATATTCACGATTTACATGATATCTAATTTTTTTTAGACACGGACACCTTCGACCGGTTTAAAAAAAGAAATGGTGACGCGATCCGCAATAATTTAAAATATTATAGCCTGTTTATTTTCCCGTCTTTTCAACTTTATTCGAAGTGCTTATTAATGGTCGTATATTTTTGCAAACCGAGCGATGCTATTGTATTGGTTAATTAATAGGCGATGCCTTTGGACAGGTTTGAACAGGTTCCTCTACGATTTAAAAATGCTAATAAACGCGCGGGTGACCACCGCCATCGTAACACTGCGATTCGCCAACACGCATTGGGGCAGCGCGGCGGATACTTCCTTGCCCTAAAACCCTCTCAGAAATGAGAGGAGGCCTGTGCCAAGCAGTGGGACGTATATAGGCTTTAACTTTACTTTACTTTACTTTAAATGCGATTGTTTAAAGTAAGGTGCATTAGATTTGTCCGAATATTTAGCAAATAATTTAAATATCCGTGACTTTGGGGTGGCCCATAGGCCAACCGAGATACACCTAAACCATGAAGCAAATATATTATGGTTGTAGCATGAATGGGTCGGCTCGACCAGGGAAGGTTACCACGCTCTCACAGAATACTGGCGTAAAGTAGCAGCTAATTACGTGTTTCGTATGATGAGTGTAGAGAATCGGAGATCCCTTTTTACTGTTAACCAAGCGTTATATGTCGTAGGGGTTAACTACGCTCCATTTTGATTCTAAATCTGTAGATATCCATAGGTGACATTATCCACATACTATAGACTGTGTGCTCGTTTGTCACTCAAATTCTATAAAAAAAATACGTAGGTACTTCCGTATTTTTGCTAAAGTTAAAGGAAATCTTTTTCATACTTACTTTTACCTGAAGGCAACCAGCCACACCTAGGTTTAGCCATGAATAAATCCAATATGCCTAAGTTCACCCTACCCTAATCTGAGGAAGGCAGTAGTAACCGGCTAAACCTAACTGTTTTCTCACTTTTGGCTTTAGCCGTGACGTACATATTTAAACTTTAATGATTGAAAAAATTTAAAGTGATTAAAACTACTTTTATGGATTTTATCACGTTTATCCGGGACGTCAACGTTCCGGGAAGTCTGCAGTTTGTGATCATATCCTAGACGGCCCCAACCATTACATCAGATTTGATAGACCACAAATCCTCGCGAAAGAACACCGATTCCTACCAAGGATGATACGTGAGGCTATTGAAATTAAAAAACATCCTATTTTCAATAGAGAAGGAGGCTGGGTCCTACCACCTGCTTGGGATCCTATAATCAATAAAATTAAAACTAAACCCAAGCATACCACTGCAAGACCTAAGGACATAGTCAGTTCATTTTGCATAGATCGGACCATAAACAATAATTAAAAAAGTTGAAGGTACTCCGGGTTTAACAATGACATCGGGACGTCAGTCATCTCAGTCCCCCGTGACCATGGGTGCTGGAAAGCGCCCAAAACGTCAGAAATTAAAAATAAAAGTAAAATAAACGCGATGATGTCCGTAAAAGTAGTTTTAATCAACCATACAATACCAACAATAACGGAGTAAAGTACAAAATATTTAAGTCATACTAAAGTATTCTTATGTTTCAGGTGAAATTTCAGGATGTTTGACAGATTCAAAATTAGACGCATAGACTGAGAAATCAGAACAGACAGAATCAGAGTTAGATGGACGCCTTGCTTACGCGGGCAAAATCGAATTCCCGAATTTCGCCGATTGCGGTTCGAGTCCGTTGCAAAAACGCCGACGCGTCGTACGTTGTCGCTAATGACGAAGGAATCTCTTTGTATAGGGTCCACGGTATTTATTCCTCGAAGGCCCGATCGGGATACAATTAGACGTTTTGTGCTGGTCGAATGACCGATTTTATATTGTTTTTAATTGTTCGGCGTTTTTAGGGTTCCGCTGGGTTAATTTCAAAGTGCCAATGTGCTTAGAGATAGCTGCAAAACATCGATGCATTAAACTTGGAGTTAGTGATCGCGGGTTGCGATGAACGTTGTATCACAGAGGATAAGAAAAACCCGACGGACAAGCTCATTGAGCCGTATTCAAAGGGCTCTGAACGTGATAGAAAGTATGTTTACATGCAAAAACTGTAGATACGACTTGAAGCGTTACTTGTTAAGACACATTGTCCGAGACAACGACTAAAGTTATTGTAAAGCTTTTGGCCATAAACATGTAACATATTATGTAAATAAACCATCTTAAGACACTACAAAAGAAATATGCGATATGTAACCGAAGCAAAGAAAAAATTTACATAGTAATGTGAAAGAATAAATAAATTATTAGTATTATTATAAATCAAGATTTATTTGTTGTTAATAATAAAATAATTTTAATTTAATTAATTTAACATGTGCTTACATAAATGATTTTTGCTTAATTCATAATGTTCTTCTTTCTTTTTTTTTCAATTTTTTTAGCTAGGACAATTTAATATTTGTATTGTTACTCTAATCATTATTATACTTGGTACGGTAGCACAGTAGCTACGCGTTTGGTTGCAGGACCGCGGATTCGAATTACGAACGAAACAGGGATTTTTATGGTCTAAAAAGATGTGCAAATTATGTATGTAAACCACCTCCACGATACAGGCGGATATCTTAGTGTTGAAATAACGTTCCTAGCAAAATAAAATAGTACCTATCAATACCTTTACAAATAATTAATAAATAATGATTTTGAAGAAAAAACCACAAATACCTAGTATTTTAATGTTCTCAAACATTCAAGGAACTCGGCCATTCTTAAAAGAACGCATGTGTGTATTTTTTTAATAATGTTAGTTGTAGATTTGTTACCCATTTAATTATTATTTATTGAAAATAATCTTAATAGAAAATAATCTTTTAATACGAAAGGTTTGTGATAAGGCCTGACTATTTTTAAATAAGCATTTAAATATAAACCCGTTTCCCGTAAATCGACTAAATCAATAGATCAAATATGCGAGATGGGGTGAAACATTTTGGCCAGAGTTCTGAGTTTCAAGGGAGTTCTAGCGAATATTAACCGCGAAATTACCGAAACTTTAACCTTAACTTTTTTAATTATAAAGACATTTAATAAATTTAAAAAGACTTAAAAGACAAATTTGGAGTACTATTGTACATTGACTATTGAAAAAAATATCGAAGAAAGAAATATTGAAGAAATATGAACTAAATTATTTTCATCGCGTAGTGACGAAGTAAAAATATATACAGTGAAACCCGGTTTATTGGGATGACCTCAAGAGACCAAAGATTTTGTACTATTTAAAGAGGTTTTCATTTATTTATCCAGTTTTCCAATTAGACAGGTTTAAAATTTAGTTGTCTCATTTATAGAGAAAATCTATATACTAACTTAAATAATAGTCTCGAAACCTGTCCGAACCTGACAAATTGTCTCACTTATAAAGGGAATTGAGCTCCATAGTCCCACTTATAGGGGTAAACATCGAAAAAATCCTAGATATCAAATCTCATTTAACCAGGTTCGAAAAGTCCCATTAACAAAGGTAATTCCATGAAAAAGTGCCGGGACCGTCGATCACTAATGCAGGTCCCACTTAACCAGATTTTACTGTACTACCCATATGGTCCCTCAGGTGTCACAGGAGGCGATAAGGGAAACAAACCAAGAGATAGGTAGCAGAGTCTTCCTAATAAGAACTAGAAAATAAAAGGGTTCGTGGTCACGGGGGGGACTGAGATGTTTGACGTCCCAATGTCATAGTTAGTCCGGCTACCTTCAGTTTTTTTTTATATTAATTTTTGGTCCGATTTACGCAAAACGAGCTTATAGTATCATGAAGTCTTGCAGTGGTTTGCTTGGGTTTGGGTTTAATTTTGTTAATTATAGGATCCCAAGCAGATGTTAGCACCCAACCATCTTCTCTATTGAAATTTGGATGTTTTTTAATTTCAATAGCCTCGCGTATCATCCTTGGTAGGAATCGGTGTTCTTTTGCGAGAATTTGTGGTTTATCAAATCTAATGTAATGGTGGGGACGATCTTGAACATGTTCGCAGACTGCAGACTTCCCGGAGCGTCGGTGCTTCACATCAGCTATGTTCGCGTAAATTTAAGAAATCATTAAATATCACTTTTACAAAACAATCTATGGCAGGCTTATGTTTAGCGGTGGCCTTTAATATACTGTAATAATGATGATATTGATATATAATATGTAGATTACGGAACGGATGTGAAATGCAAGGAGTCGATGGATTCAGATGTTACCAGATCTACTGATGGGCTGCCATTTGTGAAAATAATTATATTGAATAACGATATTACACTTTAAAAAGTAAGTAATTAAATTTAAAACATGTGTATTTTATATTCATTTATTGTCAGAATTAATAATTCGGCGCCCACTTATTTCAAACACACAAAGTAAACAACACGAACATTTTAAATTTGTTAATTAAGAATTGACAATCCTTCTAACAACTTCGCATCTACAACAATATTTATCTAGACATTAGATGCAATTTATGATCCAAGCCATCCACAAAGTATAAACCCAATGAATCATGTGTACTTTATTTTGCAATTTATGTATCATAAAACTAACTTCGGTTCATCTCCACGTTTCTACGTCACTCAAGAAAAATATAGCTTCATGGAGCTAGTAAATAACATTTTAGTATCTAAGTGCCTTCTTACAACAATGTTTATGCATTGAGAGGATTTAATTAATACTTATAAAATAGGATTACGACCTTACGCATGTAGTTAACATAATTATGTTAATGAATCGCTAACGCTAACTGTGTTTATATTTTAATAAATATCTGCATAGATATTTATTAAAATATAAATAGGATTTTTTCGATTTTACGACTTTAGTTGAAAGTATTTCATTGATTATATGAAAAATATAGAATTATAAAAATTCGCAATTATTTTCAAACAAATTTGTACAAATTAGTTCGGCCAAGACAAATGAAGTCAAAGTTTTTATGTTTTATTTTATTATTTAAAAAAAAACTACACCATGATTATTTGTTGGCCTTACAAATATTTGTTCAGTGCGGGACTCGATCCCGCCGCCCTCAGTGGTGCAATTCACGTTACGCCACTTCCACAGGGAGTCAAATATAAAAAAATACTTTTCTAAGATACGTATGCAAAAAAAATTGTATGCAATGTATTTTTATTGAGTATAATAAAATATGAGTGACAAACGAGCACACAGTCCACTTTATGGTAAGTAAATGATGATTTAAAATATATCTCAGAATGGTCTACTGTGTATGGCATAAACGTGAACCCGTCTAAATGCCAAACGATAATCTTAGGTAGCTCAAGATTATTATCTAAACTGGATATTGCCACCCTACCATCAATTATGTTTAATAATAATGTCATACCATTCTCTACTAGCGTAAAGAACCTTGGTCTGTACATCGATGGTTGCTTAACATGGAACAAACATATACAGGAGGTGAGTCGCAAAACTACTGGAACTTTGCGATCTCCATATCGATTTAAAAACTTTCTTCCCACCAATACCAAGATTTTACTTGTCCAATCACTTATTGTACCGATTATTGATTATGTCGATGTGTGTTGCTCAGACCTGTCTCAACTTTATCTTAATACATTGGATCGTCTGCTTAACAACTGCATCAGATACATTTATGGTCTTCGTAAATACGACCATGTATCTTCCTTTCGTACACAGTTAAACTGGTTGCCTATCCGTCAGCGCAGATATGTTAGAATACTCTGCACCCTTTTCTCAATTTTGAACGATCCATGTGCTCCCAAGTATCTGAAATCTAAATTTCAATACATGGGAGATTCTCATAATTTTTCTCTCCGTTCCTCGGCCAATCTTAAGTTGCTCACTCCTTTACACCGTACTGGTTATTTATCTCACTCTTTCGCCCTCGTGGCCATCAGACTCTGGAACGACATCCCTCTTGACATTAAAAAAGCTCCCAACAAATTCGTCTTTAAAAATCAAGTCCGTAAGTATATGATTAAATCGTTGCAAGTTTGAATTGACTAAGCTCTCTTTTTCGTATATATTTCATATTTGTTCTGACATATATAATATTTATACGAACCTATTGTGTATGTATATATATAGATATATATTTATGTATTTATGTGTATACAGTGTATGTATGTATGTATATATATTCTATTATATAATATATATGTATATATATGTATGTATATAATATGTATGTATTGTTTATTATATGTATTATTATTCCTTTTATCCTCTCTATTTAATTATTGCTGCACCGCCTCCATAATATCCATCTCTGTTTAGCCTAATGGTTGACTGGGAGAGAATGCCCTATGGCATTAAGTCCGCCATATGTACTTTTTTGTACATGAAAGTATAAATAAATAAATAAATAAATAAATGCTGTGGCCCATAGACATCTACATCTATCATCGATTAAGAATCAAAATGCTCACCCCTGAGGACTACGATAAAATACCTCATTTCTACTACACTATACGAAACACAGCGACATTAATCTGCTATTTTATCTCAGAAATGAGAGGAGTCCTGTGCCCAGTTGTGGGAAAACACATGTATTATTAAATATGTAACAATGTTTCTATTCTAGGCTTAAAAACTAAATGTCTTCATTAAGGTTACCACTGCGAGCATCTTAGGAGAGTTAACTTTAAGTAACAATAAAGTATTAACAATACTTTTTTTACTTTTGTCAATGCTTTAGTGAAGGAGGCTTTAGAATCATAATCTAGACAAAATAGTGCATGGACCACACATTGCAAGTTCCTCAATGAAATATTGTTTATAAATATTTTAATACAAAATCTTGTCTAACATGCGATATTATAGTGCACTAAAATAAGCACACAGAGTTTATGTAGGAAACAGTTACATAGTTTATGTAGGGACGTATATAGGCTGTAACTTAAACACTGGTATTCTGTGAGAGCGTGGTTCTTCCACGGCCGAGCCGAACCATTTGTGTCACAACCATAATATATCTGCAGAACGACTCTACCACGGATAAACATGAAAATATATAATAGCTACTGCATAATATTACCTCATTAATTTAATATCTCTCTACATCTGTCTTTTTTCTATATTTATCTTATAAATATGTGTGACATTACGACGCCAACATGTTTGCCCAACGTGGCGTGGTATATCCTGTCATATTATATAGCACTACAAAGTGACAATCTGTACAATGCTGCTAGTATCTAGCCAAGGTAGCTAAGCCAATAAGTAGGTAGTAGTAAGCCAATAATAAAGCGGGCTAAGTAGAATGCCTTGCGAGTGGCCTGTGTCGTGGTTTGACGCAGGCCGGTGATGATGATGATGATTAAAGTGTTACAAAATAGTATCGAAATGCATAATGATAAATAAAACTGCACTATATTTTCAAAAAATAATACTTACTCATAAGTTTTGTGCCTCGTCTATGTTTTCAGCTATTTACAGATCAGTCATCATCATCATCATTACAGCCCTTCACAAGTCCACTGCTGAACATAGGCCTCCCCCAAGTAATGCCACAAAGCACGGTCCTGAGCCACCTGCATCCATCGACTTCCTGCATATCTTACCAGGTCGTCACTCCATCTAGTGGGGGGTCGCCCTACACTACGCCTACCGGTACGGGGCTGCCACTCGAGAACCTTTCTTCCCCATCGGTTATCGGTTCTTCGAGCTATATGGCCGGCCCATTGCCACTTCAGCTTACTAATCCGTTGGGCTATGTCGGTCACTCTGGTTTTACTGCGGATATCCTCATTTCTGAGTCTATCACGCAGAGAAACTCCGAGCATAGCCCTCTCCATAGCTCGCTGAGCGACCTTGAGCGTCCTCATACGGCCAGCAGTGAAGGACCACGTCTCAGATCCGTAAGTCATCACTGGCAACACGCACTGGTTGTACAATCTAGTTTTTAGAGATTGAGGTATACCTGACGAGAAGATATGTCGTAATTTCCCGAACGCTGCCCAGCCGAGTTGAATCCGTCGATTGACCTCTCGGTCGAAGTTGGACTTACCAGATCAATCAGCTAATAGTTTTATTTCCTGTTAATTTTTTGTATTGATTTGTATCTAATATCACATAGAAAATTTCACAAAATGTTATTCTTGTTTGTAACAGAAGTTGCGAAAAATAAATATTAAATAATATATTTTGAGTTTCGGCGGTAGGTGAAGAAAAAGTTAACACATACGTAAAATTTTAATTTGTATTTTAAATTAACTTATACAATATTCTACATAACTTGTTACATATTTGAGTGCTAATTAACACCATTTTCTTGGTAATCGCATTTGTACAACTGTGTATATGTGAATTCATTCCATCTAAATACACCACCTGCCAGCATATTACACACACTTGGATTTCGTATATATCTTTGCACAACACAATGTCTCAACTTGATGAGATTAGAACTGCACAGAACAGTTTGGAGGAATGCTTTTCAAAAAGGATGGCCGAACTGGAAGCACAGTTACACACGGGGGGATCTGCCAAGGACACGGTTGCAAAGGTGGCTGAGGAGTTTCGAACCTTCCGTGAACTCATGTTCTCCATGCTCGGTATGCTCCGTAAACAAATTAATGAGTGCTCCCATATGGTTGACGCTATTGAGACCAGGCATCGACGAAAGGCTCTCCTTTTCTTGGGTGTTGCTGAAGAGGAGAAGGAGGACTGCAAGGCTACAGTGCTAAGTATAATCCACAAAATGGAGTTGAAGGACATCACAGCATCTTGCATTAGTGTCTGCCACAGGATTGGAGTAGCCACCAAAAATCGTCTCAGGCCAATCCTAGTTCGATTTCTTAGCGTTGACTTCAGGTCATCAGTATGGAGGGCGAAGTCTAGATTGAAAGGTTGTCCAGTTTCAGTAAAGGAGTTCTTGACAAAGTCTCGGCAAACTGTTTTTGGCAAAGCCCGTCAGCATTTCGGCATGCGTGCATGCTGGACCCAAGATGGAGTAATTGTGGTGAAAGTTGCAGATGGATCCCGGCATAAAGTCACTACCTTAGATGAGCTGACTTCTCTTACGCAAAAACACCCTAAGGCGACTGCTGAATCCTCATCTGGAGGCGAGCGCATTGCAGGAAGCAATTCTAAACCACGTAAATAACTACGCAGTATTGCGTTTTATTGTCTTAATTCTCCTTTTTCCTTTTACTACAACTTAAAATTTATTCAATATTGCAGAATTACTTAGTATAATTTATTATTACTTTTTATCCACAGTATTAAACCCTGTTTTGCTTTTATGTAACCTTAAGCTTCTTTCTTTCTCATTTATTTACATTTTTTTTAATTAGTTAATTTCTAATTTTAATATTGTTTCTCGTTTTACATCATTTATTAAAACTTGTATATTTATTACATTTTAGGTTAAGTTCTACTTTGTTTTGGTATTAAAGTTGTTTTGCTTTTGGTTATATTTTGTCCATAGATTAATAGATTCGTAACAAGTGCATAGTGCAATTTAACTTTCGGTCGCTGGGAAGTTTTTTTTTATTAATACATGATCATGGATACAAAGTCCTTTGGACAGAGTATATGTCGTCTATGAGACACTTCTCTATGATCCTTTTTATTTGTTCTAAGTTCTGCTATTTATTGTTAGTAATCTTAACGTAGTTTAGTTGTAGTTGTCTTGCAAATCATTTTTATTTTTATTGTTTTGTGCATTATATTTGTCTTTTAATTTTTGAGTGTGTTAGCTGGCGGGTGGTGCAGGGATGGCAGTTTAGCAATCGAAATTATTACTATTTTTTTACGTTATATAATTTTAATTATACTAATTTATTTATTCTTATAGTTATAGGTCTATATTATTTATTTATTTTTATATATTCTATTACATATAGATGAGTTCCGATGATGATTCTTTTCTTTCTGCCAACGAGTTTTCTTCATCAAATGACAGTTATTGCTCTATTACTGAAACGTTAGGGGATTTTGTGCGACATAAATTCGATGAATCCCGCTCTTTGTTTAATGTTTGCCACATTAATGCACAGAGCGTACCTAGTCATTACAGTGATCTGATTGAGGCTTTCTCTGACGCAGATGTTCATGCCGTCTTGATTTCGGATACTTGGCTTAAGCCCCATCTTCCTTCTACTTCTTACCCTCTCTCTGGCTTCAGTTTGATACGCAACGATCGAATTGATAGAAGAGGGGGTGGGGTCGCTATATATCTTCGTTCTGACTTTTCTTATAAAATTCTTGCTTCTTCTTCCCCCCATTATACTGCATCTGCCGAATTTCTTTTCCTTGAAGTTTGCGTAAAAGAAGCCAAATTAGTACTTGGCGTTGTCTACTGTCCTCCTTCTGTCGATTACTTCTCCAGTCTTGAAACAATTCTGGAATCCTTGGGGTCGGAATACTCACATCACGTCATCATGGGCGATTTTAATACAGATCTCCTCACTCCGCACTTAACCCGTTCCTCCAAGCTCCTTCAAATTGTCGAGTCGGTTGGCCTCCATATTTTACCTTTACAAGCCACTCACCACAATATTGATGTGGAGGATACCTGGCTTGACTTAATCCTTACCTCTGCTCCTTCTCTTGTCTTCTGCCACGGTCAACACTTTGCACCTGCTTTCTCCTATCATGACCTCATTTTCCTTTCTTACGTCCTCAAACCTCCTAAACCTCCAGCTAAAACTCTACACATGCGTTGTTTTGGTCGCTTGGATATTGAAAAGCTCTGTATGGATGCATCCAAAATAAACTGGAACAGCGTGGTTTCTGCACCCACTGTGGATGAAAAAGTTGGGGCTTTGAATGAAGCTATCCTTAAATTATATGACGTACATGCTCCCATCAAAAAAGTGAAGCTCAAGCGTCCACCTGCGCCTTGGATGACGATTGGGGTTCGGATTGCGATGAGACGTAGGGATCGCGCTTTCGGCAAATTTAGAAGAGATCGATGTGATCACAACTGGACGCTTTATAAAGTTGCAAGGAATCGGTGCAATCAGATGATACGCAACGCCAAACGCCGATTTATTCTTAGTAACATCTCATCTTCTTCCCCTGCTAATATCTGGAAGTTCCTTGGAACCATAGGTATCGGTAAACGACACCGTTGTGAGTTTCAAAGGACGATTGGTCTGGATGATATCAATTTTCATTTTGTCTCCAACAGTCCTCTTGATCACCAGACCAAGCGTCTTACTGTTGAACACTTAATGGGTTTACCTCGTCCTGATATTAATCTGTTTCAATTTTCTCCAGTAGCTGTAGATGAGATCAAGAAGATAATCCTTTCCATTAAATCTAATGCTGTAGGTTACGACAACATCAGCCGACGGATGATTATCTATATACTAGACCATATCCTTCCAGTCATCTCGCACATCATTAACTTCTCCTTGGATTCTGGTAATTTTCCCTCACTGTGGCGTAAGGCTTACGTTATTCCCTTACAAAAGATCCCAAATCCCACTTTACCCAATCATTTCCGACCTATATCCATCCTTCCCTTCTTATCCAAGGTCCTTGAGGCCTGTGTCCACAAGCAACTTTCGCAGTTTATCTCTCGTAATAACTTATTAAGTCCCTTGCAGTCTGGCTTTAGGCCCGGTCATAGTACCGTTTCCGCACTCCTGAAAGTAACTGGTGATATTAGGGCAGGCATTGAGGACACTAAAGTCACTGTGTTGGTTTTGGTTGACTTCTCGAACGCCTTTAATACCATTAGTTATGACATTCTAATTTCCATCCTCTCCCTTTCTATGATCTCACCCGAAGCACTGGATTGGTTTTCATCATATCTTCGAGGGCGCCAGCAGTCGGTTCGCATCGATGAGCTATCATCTAGCTGGCTTGACATACATGCTGGTGTCCCTCAAGGCGGCATATTATCTCCTTTATTGTTTTCTATATTTATTAATCTCATTACTCAAAACCTTCAGTCTGCGTATCATCTGTATGCTGATGACTTGCAATTGTACACACAAGCGAGTATTGACGATATTTCTACAGCGGTGGACACACTTAACAGGGACCTTGAGTACATTAAGAACTGGTCTGACAGGTTTGGCCTAATGGTCAACCCTTCGAAGTGTCAGGCCATAATAATTGGTAGCCGTCCGATGATCCAGAGATTGAAAACAGTAGCTGTACCTCCTATCTTTTTTAATAGTACTGAGATTCAATTGTGTTCCACTGTGAAGGATCTAGGTTTATTAATTGATTCAACTCTGAGTTGGAAATCCCAAACAACGACCGTTAGCCAGAAAGTCACTGGTACCCTGCGTTCTCTCTATCGCCTAAAAAATTTTCTACCATCTGAAATTAAGACAATGCTTGTGCAGAGTTTAATTTTTCCCCTAATCGACTATGGTGATGTGTGTTATTTCGACCTGAATGCAGATCTTCTCAACAAATATGACCGTCTTCTGAATAACTGCATTCGATTCATTTTCAATCTTCGAAAGTATGACCATGTATCCACGTATCGATCACAATTAAAATGGTTACCTATTCGTCAACGCCGTAGTTTGCGTGCACTCACCACCCTTTATTCTATCCTGATGTCTCCAACTTCCCCTACCTACTTATCTCCTCACTTTCAGTTGCTTAGTGCTAGTCATGAGAGAAACCTCCGCTCTACGAACAACCTTCTTCTCCTATGTCCATCCCACAGCTCTGGACTTGTTCATTCTTCTTTCCACATTCAATCTATTCTCCTTTGGAACGCACTCCCACTCGAAATCAGGACGGCTAGCAATCGATACGCGTTCAAGATGAAGGTTCGGGAACACTTACTTAATAAATTGGCAGAATCATCATCCTCATCATTGGCAGAACCAGCGTCCTCATACGGCCAGCAGTGAAGGACCACGTCTCTGATCCATAAGACATCACTGGCAACACGCACTAGTTGTACATGTGTATATGTATGTATATGTGTATATATGTATGTATGTGTGTGTATGTATGTATATGTATATATATGTATATATGTATGTTTATATGTATATATATATATATATATTCTTATTGTTCTTATTGTAATTATGTATATTATATATTTTATATACATATATGTGTATGAATATTAATATAATTTTATCTATTTTTTGCGATGTACCATTTATATCTTATGTATTTTATTTTCATGTATTACATTTTTTTTTGTTATTTTATTTTAGTATTCGCATATTAACTTTTTATTACACCTACTTCATTCTATCTCTGCATCATCCCAAGGTAGACTGGGAGAGAATGCCTTAGGCATTAAGTCCGCCTATATACCACTTGTGTATATGAAGTTTTAAATAAATAAATAAATATTAGTTTCAAGAATGTAACCTTTATAAATTGAGCATTTAACTTAACAACTCAGGTTAGATGAAACCAGACACCGTTTCAAAGTATTCTTTACTTTATAAAATCAAAGTATACAAAAAATGAATTATATTTCCAAATTTCTTAACTAAATTTGTTTCAAATCATAAAAGAAATGTTGTTAAAATGAAAAAATAAAAACGGATAGAACTGGACAAATTTGTGACAAATTTATTGCTTGCCGCTTTAAGTGGTCAAACCGGTCTGATATACAATAAGCTTAGAGTTTAATATTGAAATTTGATCGTTTATATTATGAATAAAAATTTAAGTTTGTTCGTGACTTGTCGCTGTTAGATTTTTTAGTTTGGCCTTTTATGTAATAAACTAATTGTGTAGAATCTTTTATATTATTGCTATGTGCTTCAACATAAAATTTTATTCGATGAGCTTGTCTGGATAATTCTACTTTGAGTTATAACATTTCTTATGTTCTACTATAAATATGATGTACACAACCTTGTACATTGTAATCCAAATCTCCTCCACCTTATCAGTATTTTATTTCCTAGATTAATGAGAGGTTGTTTTTGTAAGTACCAGACGTCTCGCACTTTATCGTTGCTTCCCGCCATTGGTATTTTATACTGGTGTACATCATTATTACGAACAAGTTTTACATGGAAGGGCCAGGCTGCAGCTATATTAGTTTTATCACAAATGGGTCGGCTTAGCCGGGGCAGAACCACGCTCTCATAGAATACCAGCTTACGGCTGTTGTGTGTCGTATGGTGAGTGTAGAAAACCGGAGAGCCTGTTTACTGGAAAGCAGGCATTCCATCTTAGTCCTTAGGGGTGACAACGCAACCTTATTTTTCATTTTTATTCTTTTTATTTTTATTTTTTCATTTTTATTCATAATCGAAGATAAATGTGGATGTCTAGGGGCCACAGCATCCACTTGCCTATAAAATTTATTCTATAAAAAAAACGTAGACCACCTTTAAGGAATGCCACAAAGCACAGTCCTGAGTCACTTGCATCTATAGACTTCTTGCGTGTCTTACCAAGTCGTCACTCCATCCAGTACGTGGCCGCCTTATACTTACGGTACGAAACTGCCACTAGAGAACCTTTCTTCTCTGTCGGTTGTTGGTTAATCGAGCTATGTAGCTAATATGGTATAAATACGTGATACTGCCATTAATCGGAAGACTCATTATATTCTACTTCACCACTTTCTGAGTCGCCTCTTACAACTGACCCGTTTCTTTTATACAGTCTATACTGCGACTTTATTTTAATCTCCAAAATGTTTAAATGAAGAACAAACCAAAATTTCTTCCCCATAATATACACAAATAATAAACAACTCATTGATGACTTATAGTGGACGAAGATCAGACATTACGCCATCTTCTCGATTAGAATAATCATATTAAAAGAAATGATACGCTATTCGAATGAAGTTGTTTAATGGATGCACACTTTGATAAATTTCAGGGTTACCACTGTTAAAGTAAGATAATTTTTCGTATATTTTAATGTTTTTTTTACTGTTATAACATTAATTTAGTTTTTTTTATTTCTTATTACATTTATTATTCAAGGTTTTGTAAAATATTTAAGCTACATAATATGTAAAATTAATTCAGATTTTTTTTTATTTCTTATTATATTTATTATTCGAAGTTTTATAAAATTTTAAGCAATATATTATGTAACATTAATTCAGAATTTTTTTATTTCTTATTATATTTATTATTCGAAGTTTTATAAAATTTTAAGCAATATATGTAACATTTATTTAGATTTCTTATTATATTTATTATTCGAAGTTTTATAAAATTTTAAGCAATATATGTAAAATTAATTTAGAATTTTTTTTTCTTATATTTATTATTCGAAGTTCTATAAAATATTTAAGCACGACACTTTTTTATACTACCATAGTGACAGTTCTAAAGTAAGTCTTTATCAAATTGCACAGATCAGCCGCATAAGAAGTGCGGTAGCTTTATTGCCCCTAAAATCTTACCGTATTACACACGGGCTAGACAGTTCTAACAGTAACAGTAAGGCGTGTATTATTATACAACAGTACAAATATATATATATATATATATATATATATATATATATATATATATATATATATATATATATATATATATATATTAACAATTAACAACCCTACAAAAGTTTATAATTCTTTTAGTAATATTAAAATTAGAGCTCAAGCGACAAAAGACTAATGTCTTAATTACGTTTATGTTTTAAATAGATAACGTTGAATTTGCATAATTAAAATTATCGAAATGATTTGCTGTGAAATTCTAGACC
This sequence comes from Parnassius smintheus behrii, assembly GCA_036936625.1. NCBI lineage: Eukaryota > Metazoa > Arthropoda > Insecta > Lepidoptera > Papilionidae > Parnassius > Parnassius smintheus. Next base: position 28,082,039 of record JAUPFT010000024.1, read on the forward strand.
AAATAACCCACAGACATTTATATAGGCGACTAATCACCGCATAGATTATTTATATTTTTATGACTACACTGTTTTGCGCTGGAATAATATCTGTTTATTTATTGACTATTTAAAATTCGTGTTGTAAAGTTCGTTAATGATGTCATAGCGTAACCTTATGTTGAAATTTTATTGAGTTAAATAAAATCTTGCCGTGTGTAAAATGTAAATTCATTTTCATTTTTAATTATTATTACAAAATCATACATAAAACATTACATTCATTAAGAACCGGAGAATTCAAAGACCATTTTCAGATGATATAAATAAAGTCTACGTAGCAAGGTGAAAGTTGTGGTGACAGAGAGACAAAAAGTTCGAAAATATTCAGCTACGATCCTTAGTCCTTACTGTTATGTGAATTTTTTTTATCTGCTAAAATTCGAATGGTGATTTTTCAAATTCAAATGACGATGACGAAGTGTAGTTAAACAAAATCATAATTGGATCAATGACTTCAAAGTAAATGAGCTTCAAAATTACGATTTGTATTAACAAGTTATTACATTGATAAGTTATTATGGGATATATTTATACGATATAATATAATTCTTTTAGAGTGAAACTCCGTGGGAATCTGTACATAGAGCAATGCAATGCTTTGTCGTTTAAAAAAATAAGAGTCGTAACAATAACGAAATGGTTGAAGTTCGTGATAACTGACCGGAGCTTGAAATCGCGGGGTCACGAGGCTGTCATACAATAGATGGAACGTAGAGCTGGCCGGCCATAGTACATACTAGTTTGTGCCCGTGACTTTGTTTGCATTAATTTGGATCCGTGCTTATAAGTCTAAAACCATATTAGGTACTTATTATGCACATATATAATAACTGTCTAGAATATTTCTCTAAATTGTGAAGATTTTGAGGGTAAATTTCTACGTAAATTAAACTTTAAATATTTAGAATGAACCGATAGCAGGGAACACTCATCTATTATATTTAGCTAGGTCTTTTCGACATTTTGAGTAGGAAGTGGGGTGGGAATGGGATACTCTTCGCCGTCACTTCACGGCCACCACATAAACTATAACTCTATTTCCGTAATGTTATAAAAGTAGTATGTTTATATTATTTATTTCACAAACTATTTCCAGACTTAAGTAATCGCAGCTCACGCTTGACTGTATTTTTTTTATTTAAAATGTCTACCGCCCTTTGACATTGATACGGTGAGTTTAAGTTTCAATTCTATAAAGAAACCTCAACTTCTCGAAGTATAATGCGCATCATGACACACAACTCTCCGTACAACCTTTGAATTGAATATTTTAACAACAAATATTGTGTACGATAAACCTCTTTCTTGATCATTCCTTCTCCATTTTGATATCGTGGGTATGTTCCGAAATACAACGCAGTACACTGGCCAATGCAAATGACGTCATTAATTGACGGCTTATTCCACCATATTCGATACAACGAATCACCAATATGGCGTCGATTTATAACGTCATTTGCAATTGCCAGTGTACTAGGTTGTATTTCGGAACATACCCCGTATTTCATATTAAATGTCGATAAGAAATTCTTACAGCGTTATGACTTAACTATAAACGTCAAATCCGAGGTTACTGGCCTGATTGTGACTGCGAAAAATTGTACCACCAACGAATATCAGCGCGGTCTACCTCTACGCTGTCATCCCATCGAGAATAAAGAAACGGATTTTACTATAGCATGTTAATTTATAATGGAACATTTTTATCTCACCAATGAAAAAAGAGATCTTTATCTATTTTATTTTCTAGTACATATTATATAGAAGGTGTTGAAGAAACGTTAAATTTTCGGAAAAAATATAAAAATAAGCACACATATATACATTATTATACGCAAAAAATAGAACATAAAAATTCATTGCCTGCTTATCAAATTAATCACAATAAAAAACTAATATAATAAAAAATCTTACACCTAAACATTCGCTAGTATAAGGTGGATTTAACCACTGTGCTGGGTTCATGGCTACAGTCTAGTGCCTGGACTTTTTGATTTATATATATCAGACGGCATTCAATAAAGATATTAATAGTTACTTTGCAACCATCCGCTGAATAAGGAAAGACACACCATCGACGATAATACTTGTATTATCGTCGATGGTGCGTCTTTCCTAGAATAGTGGTGTTGGGAGTAGTGGTGCTGGGATTAGTGCACGCAATTGAGGGATGGCGGGAGGAGTTCTTCAAACTAGGGAAGACATCATTTTATTTTATTCAGCGGATTTTTTAATTTGTTTTTAAATGATTGATGACTATTAATATCTATATTATAATGGATTTCCGCAAAGTAACGCCTGATTCTATTAATTGGCACTCTAACAGCCTAGTTCCCTGATTTTTTAATTCATATATAAGACGGTAGCCTCAGCATCTTTAAAAGATGAGAACAAATCTAAACCGCTTTTGGGCATATTAAAAGTTTAGTAAAATAAAGGTATTTCACTGGTGGTAGAGCACTCTTATGCCTTAAATAACCATACCAATGACAGTGAGGAAAGTATGAAACTACAAATGACTGGTAAATTAAGGAGGTTTTGACTGCTTCTTTAGTCTAGTGGTCGTAAACGCGATTTGGAGTCATGAGATCCCAGGTTCGAATTCCTGTTCGCGCCGAAATTAATTATTGGTTTTTTTTTGTCTAGAAATTCTCAGCAGCAGCCCGAAGTCAGAAAGAAGCACGTGATTGCATGTCGGCTTGATGTCCCATCGGACTATGAGAGTGAGGGAATTAAAAACGCACCTGTGCTTGCGCATATACTTAGGCACTGTAATTCTGTCCAGCGCCGATAGTAAGTCTTCGTTGAGTATCGCCTCTGTGACGAAATTCGGTTTGTAAGATATTATTACTAAAGAGGAGGCAGCAGGAGGCCTGTGTCATGTAGTTTCATATAAATAATCTGATGATGATAACGTTATGGAATATTCTTGCGGCAACATTGATTAATAGAAAAGGAAAGAGAAAAAGGAATAGTATAAAAAACATAAGTGGTAGCTCAAATCCAACTCAGGAGTTGGACGCTTGCCTTATATTTCATAGCACTCCACCAATCCAAGTTCAGTTCCTGCCGGCACCTACTCATCGGCAATTTAATGATAGTGACAAAACCTGTATACTTAAGATATTAAATATATAGTGCACCAAAGTTCATTTTAGAAGCGCCGCGTATTCTTGCCTGTTTAAAAACTTAAAATAATTAAAACTGTAGGTACTCACTCGTCAAGCGATACGACGTATATAGGTGTAAGTAATATTGTTAATAAAGTATCTGTACGTTTTAAATTCAATCTTATGTTTTTTACGTAACAAATGAAATTCATAATGCTGAATATTAATCCAAACGAAATCGACTCTATATCGTTACGTAGGTATCATAAAAGGGAACAGTGTCCCACACAAGCTGCGCAGCAGCATCTTCCTGATAACAACTACAATAATTATAAAAACTGCATTTGCCAACCGACCGGTAGGTCTCCTCCACAGATTGTCTCATAGGGAAGGGGGCCCTGCCCTATGAGACAATCTGTGGGGCAGGCCTATGTTCAGCAATGGACATTCATCGGTTGTACGTAAATTGTCATGGATAGATTGATGGATCGAAAAAAATATTATATTCATATTTTTCCCTCCATCCATGGTAGCTCAGATGGTTAGCGCTCGCTGTAAATTTCACAGTACGCGAGCAAACCGGGTTCGATCCCCGCCGGCACCAATGAAATTGTTAATTGCAATTTTAAGTGCTGATTTACCACGTGCTCGGCGGTGAAGGAAAACATCGTGAGGAAACCTGCATGTCCGAGAAATAAGAAAAAAATTCGAAGACATGTGAAGTTCGCCAACACGTATTGGGGCAGCGCGGCGGACACTTCCTTGCCCTAAAACCTTCACAGAAATGAGTGGAGGTCTGTGCCCAGCAGTGGGACGTATATAGGCTGTAACTTTACTTTAACTTTTAGATGGATGGGGGGAAAAATATTATATTCATGCGCTAATCCGTGTGCTTATTGTTTCGTTTTCATTTTAATATACCTGTAATATAAAGTATTTTGTAAATTCCTTAATATTTATATTACTTTTTAAGTTTTTATTCTTTGTTATGGCACCGTCATAGTGTCTTGCTGAAAATGAGGAGTCATTACTATTTACACATATTGTCCCGATGAACATGGTATGGAACGCTGATTCTCACTCTAATGTTTTATTAAGGAGTCAAAGCGCTGCTCATTGTATTTACCAGATCATTCATGGCCAATAACACACATATGTGTAAAGAACTATGTGTTCTTTTATCTCCAATCTTAATAAAAATGTTTTTCACAATATATTTATTGTTTCTTCCACAACTATTTTTACGATATTTACTATTAATTTAAAAAAAACACATCTATTCATGATAGCGTAAAAAAGACCGCTCAATGTTGCAATGGTGAGTGTAGAAAACCGGAGACACCTTTTACTGGAAACGAGGCATTCCATCTTATTCCTCAGGGACGTCAACACATCTGCACTTTAATTCTTAATCTAACATAGATGTGGGCCACAGCATTCACTTATCGTAACGTGGACTGTGTGCTCGTTTGTCACCCGTTTTCTATTAATAAAAATTTCAATTAAATCAAATTTTCACTGGTCACATTTACATTGACAAATGAATTCACTTCTAACGAACTTTCCCATATCCTATATACACGAACAAGCTATTACTATTGTCGAAATGCCATTATCTTTATTTTAAGAAAAATTGTTCCAAGATATGACAACACCGCTATCCGGGTCAAAGCCTCTTAAACAAAAGAGAGTCGATAAACATCGTTAGTCAATAATGCCAATTGAGCACACGTTTTGTGAGACAATCTCGACGGAAATGTTAATAAAGCATGGAGACGAAATAATTCAAATTAATTGAACATTATCTAAAGGCTTGTATGGATTTTACGAAATTGACAAAGGAAACAATTGTTATTTTTAGAACTAAATTTTAAAAAGCTATTAATATACTTTTGGAATTTGTATACTAAAAGAATATTATAAGCTTTGAATTTAGTACGTAATATACAAAAATTAAATACATTTGTAATTCTGATTACAGTGAAAAACAACACACGCTAATGACGTGGTTTTGTACATGCACGAAACTGACGTAAAAGAACAAAATTCAAAAAAATTATGAAATGATTTTATATACTTTTCACCAAAGAATCTCTATAACGTTCTAACTGTTAATGTTAAAAAAGTTATTATATTACTGTCTAATTTCGGCTACGAGGCACACTAGTAATCTTTAATAACTTAATTAAATCCTCAATGAACTCATAGACATAATATGGTTTTAAGGGCTATTATGGGAGTAATTTTCCTATCCACATCATTGAAAAGCGTGGTAGATTAAACAACCTTGTTGCATTTTACGATAGTTTCATTTGTTTAATGAATTTGTTGTTGTTTATTGTTAATTATTATATATAATTTATAATTATATATACATTATTGTTAACTATTACACATTAATGTGTAACTGTGTTACTTCATCAGTTCATCACGATTTACATTTACATTACTACAGCCCTATACATGTCCACTGCTAAACGTAGACCTCTCCTAAGCAATGCCACAAAATATCATCCATTGACTTTCTACATATCTCACCAGGTCGTCACTGTATTTACTCGTGCCGGTAAGTGAAGTGTAGGAGGTCCCCTACACTTCACTTACCTTGTAACTTAATTATAGCTAAATAAATTAAAGTAAGGCCAAATATAATCTATTTTAATAACAGCAATGATGTCATTGATAAATAGTCATTTTTATTTAATCAAGATATTTTGAAAATCCAGAGTATAAACATTCTGAAGGTTCTTTCCTATGTTGAGAAACAATCAGGTAGAAATCTAGTAAAGTAGTAAAAAAGCAGAGTAACTAAGATAAAAGATTGATGTTTATCATTAAAAATCTTCAATAATTCTCGCATATTTTTTTTAAGTTGGCGACATTATTTTACTTTATTTATTTTCTAATATTACTAAGCTGGCGTCCTCCATTTTTTAAATTGACATTTGCTAAATGTCAAATTTGACAATCGACATACTTGTGTGCCGCAGCTTTTATTTATAACATGGCAAGCGCAAAATGGCGCAATAGTCTTGATTAATGACAGTATAATCAGGAGTTTTTGTTTTGTTCGGAGCCAAAAGAATGCATTATGGCTGCCTTTTATATTCAGCCACAAAAAAGACAAGAATATATTTAGCAAATCACTACAAATTTAAAATTAAATCACTATAACACCAGAATCCCATACTAATTTTAACGCACATAGCACATATATATTCAGCCAAATCGAAAATGCATGTTATTAAATAAAGCATTAAGTGATATGTAAATTTTGTTTTAGAAAGTAAAGTAAAATAGTACATGATTTAATATATTACATCTGTCATGTTTTCAACGATTAAATACAAATTATAAGTTTATAATTTAATGTAAACACGTTATCCGAAATGGTGCGTATCCATTTTAATGGAACATTAACCGTCGTGTTTTTGAGGTTAAAATATACTTAACTAAGATGTGTGCACTCTAAACGATTAAAAATCAACCATAATTCAGCTTGTTAGTTAATATCAGTCATTTATTTAATTTTAACATTGAAATTATACAGTAATATTAGTTTATACGATACGAATTTATTAATTATCTAGTACTTACAAACGAAAGATTTAAACTTGACCAAGTTTCCCTAATAACGAAATATTAAGAAAATATTAATAATAATTTTAACTCAAGACATAACATAATGATTTCTTAAATTAACGCAAACACTACACATTGAATAAAACTGTTACGGTATACGGATTTTATCGCGTTTAATTAACTTATTTTAACTTTTTATTTTTAATTCCCGACCTTTGAAGTCACAGTGACCGAGTGAAGCCGGCCACAGTCGAGCGTGTACCTGCTGTACTACCATATGACAGAGGAGTCACAGACAAGGTTGGCTACATCTTGAAGCGAGCTTCCATTAAAACATACTACAAGCCGCCGAAGAAGATTAGTCAATTTTTACCATCCGTCAAGTGTAATATCCCTCTACAAGATTCAGGAGTGTACAAGTTAGATTGTGAATGTGATGTCTCTTATATAGGTCAAACAAAAAGATCGATAAAAACCCGCGTGAAAGAACATATAGCTGACGTGAAGCACCGACGCTCCGGGAAGTCTGCAGTCTGTGAACATGTTCAAGATCGTCCCCTCCATTACATCAGATTTGATAAACCAGAAATTCTCGCAAAAGAACATCGATTCCTACCAAGAATGATACGCGAGGCTATTGAAATTAAAAAGCATCCTAATTTCAATAGAGAAGATGGATGGGTGCTGCCATCTGCTTGAGATCCTATAATTAATAAAATTAAATCCAAACCCAAGGGTACCACTGGAAGACTTCAAGATACTGTAAGCTCGTTCTGCGTAGATCGGACCAAAAATTAATATTCAAAAACTGATGGTAGCCGGGCGAACTATGACATTGGGACGTCGAACATCTCAGTCCCCCGTGACCATGGGTGCTGTAAAGCATCCGAAACATCAGGTATGAAAAAAAAGTTAAAATAAGCTAAATAAATGGTTTTATTCAATCAAGATATTTTTTACTTTTACACTTTACACGAATGAGTAAATATAAAAGTAATTTTCTTATTATGAATGTATAACTTTAAAGAAATATTTTCTCTACATGCTCATCTTTTTGCTTCGTTGGGTGATCATATTATTACTCTTCATGTAGTTTGTGTGGGTCAAACTTATTGCAAGATGTACAGAGGTATATACCTAAGGCTCGGAATACTACAATAGTATATTATTAATGACCTATGACTGAACTCAATGTTTTATTGTCCATTATATATAACAGGCAATTAACTGCGGCTTGATCGTTTGAAGTTAGATTGAAGAAAGTAAATCAGCCTACGTATTATATAGCTGTACGAGCTACCCAGGTAGACGTTGTTCTGTCCTTTCCGCTAGGTGGCGCAATGAGTTTCACTTTCAAATTTTTAACAGCATAAATTTAAAATTTATTTATGACTTGACGACAGCGCAACCTATGGGGTCTTTGTGATTTTCTTCTTTTCACTTAACAATATGGCGTGACATACTATCCCACGCCATCAACACACTATATGTTCATATTTAACAGAGAATAGTAAAAACCAATTAGATTGTAAATATAATTACTTTATAATCGGTCTGTTACTTACTAGTATTTCAATACAGGAGTAACGTATATACAACATATAATTTTCATACATACTATATACATGATTAAATTTGTACATAGCATGGGGTATTGAAATTGAAAATTGAAAATGGATGCCGTAAATTTAATTAGGATATTAAGTTTGGTGGTGGAAGAAATAGAGAATGTAATTGTGGAGGGGGGGGGGGGGGGTAAATAAAATCTAGTGTCTTACGTTTTTAAGTTAAAAGTATAAAAAGAGACAAAGTTATGTATTTGTTTATAGGTTGACAAACGAGCATACAGTATACCTGATAGTAAGTGGATGTAGTGGCCCATAGACATCTACTTTTATCTTCGATTAAGAATCAAATTTCAGATGCGTTGTAAACCCTGGGAACTAAGATGGAACGCCTAGTTTCCAATAAAAAGGATCTTCGGGTTTCGACACTCGCCTTACGAAACAGCAGCATTAGGCTGCTATTTAACGCTGGTATTCTGTGAGAGTGTGTGCGTTCCACGCCTTTTATTACACACATCCCTATATTTCAGGACTAATAATATGCACCATTTTGTATGTAAGCGTTAACTTCGTCAGTTATGAATCGATCGATCGATCGATTCATAATCGATTTTGATGATATTTTATGGTTTAATAGTCCTGCGGAGGCGGTGTAATAATATCTACCATCCTATACAACCGCAGTTTTTTATTTTAGTCATTATTAGGAAGAGCCTGTTGCCGGGAGATGGCAGGAGTTTCCCTCTGTCGTCTCTTACAGCAATGGGATGATATTCCCAAGATGAACGGAAGCGTCTCCCTAATAACGACTAAAAATAAAAAAACTGCGTTTGCCAACACACCTACAACTTTTTTTTTATAAAACTGATATGACAAACGTTCTAAGCGAGTACCACCAGAGATTTTTCTTGACCGATACGACTTAGGGACCTTCAAGAGAAGAGCCTACTCCTTTTCAAAAGGCCGGCAACGCATCGGCAAATCCCCTGGTGTTGCAGTTGTTGATTGGCGGCGGTAATCACTTATCATCAGGTGAGCCATATGCTCGTTTGCACCCTCTCCTATTAAAAAAGCCACTTTTTATAGCACTGCACTGTCAACAGTAACCTTATAATTATACTATAAGAATAAAAATATAATTTAGTAAATAATGCGATTATGTAGGTAATTGTAATAGTTATGCTCGTGAAATTAAAATGAAATTCAAAATGATATGACAACCACAACTATTTATTATTTTGAATCGTTCGTATTCACTGTCGCTACTTACGACTCCCATGGGATGATTTAGGATAATCGATTATTTTAAGCCAACACTACCGTAACAGGAACGTAAGCTACATTAAATCTAAAACACTATAAACACCCATTTGCGTGACCTTGATTTTAGCAGTGAAATCCGAAAACGATCGCAAGAAAGGTGATAAACAAGTCCCCAAATTTTTTTTATATTGTACTTATATTTACAAACTTATGTAAGTAGGTTTTTTTTAGTGTGAAACAGTTGTCGTAAGCGCGTAGCGGTCGATACATCGTTCAGGACAACGTTAATGGATGGTACTAAACAAATGACTTGTTTTACTATCAACTGACATTTATATCTTTTGAGCCATGAAATATCGATTTCTTTCTTTATTTTCCTCAGTCTGGTCTCGGTTTTGTTATCTTGTTGCTTTTACTGTTAATACTTATCTTACGCTTCTGTATGCCGTGTTTACTAATGCAACCGAATAGTTCAGTGGCCCTGTACATGTACCTTGGACTTGTATGGGACTGAGTATGTGTTCCGAAGCTAATTGAGGTCAATATTTATAGATCACTCCCACTATTGGCTTTGAGGTCTGAACAAATTTTGACTGTCTCCCATTACACACATACCTATTACATACATAGAATTCATTAGAGCCTATCATAAGTCTACCGATAAACATACGGGAGGTGTATATGAAATATATATGAAACTTTCCGCTTTGAAAATTAATAAGTATCAAAATATGAGTCACAGATTTCGGTCCAATTTTGAGAATGTGAGTGTCATCAGATCTCCACGTTTTGAGGTCCTGGGAAACTTTTCCGACTATTTCGGGCTAGATGCCCGGCCGTATGTGCGTGTGTGTGTGTTTGTATGTATGTGAATAGAAATTTGTCGTACAATATCTTTAGAACGAATCAACCGATCAAGATGAGGGATACAGAGTTCAAAATTGTTCATTGAGACTTCGACCTGATTAGATTTTGATGTCAATCAATCGGTTAAAAAAATTAAATATTTGACTCATCAACTCCAGACTTCATAGACACCTTTTTCGTACTTGAAATACTGCGTCTAATGCCGCCAAGTTAATCAAAATTGAACAAGGTATTCAAAAGTTAAAGCCATTTAAATATTTCAAAATAATCGTTTTCTTGATATAACTTTTAATTTTTGATTTCGGGAGGCTCAAAAATCAATCAATTGAAATATTTTTGAACGTTTCAACCTTTAAAAACGCAGAAAGTTCGAGCGATGGCCTATCGGTCAACCGCTTTTCAGATTGTTTTTAATAGAAAAGCCGAGAAACGAGCACATAGTCCACATGGTGGTAAGTGGATGCTGTTGCTCATAGACATCTACATTTTTCCTCGATTAAGAATCAAAATAAAAATTCGATTAAAAAAGGGCTCTGGATCTTTATGCTCACCATATGTTACACAGCAGCATTATTTTACGCTGGTATTCTGTGAGAGAGTGGTCCTGTCCGGGTCGAGTCAACCCATTCGTGCTACAACCATAATATAGCTACAGGGTTGCTCTACCGCGTATAATATCTGCTGCATTTTTTTTAAATTTAGCATAGTTGCCACGTTTGGCAGACGGATTAGCAATCGCAGTCCAGACGTTTCGTACGTTTGACACTGCTGCAGGTGTAAGCTAAATAGGTTCACCACCATCGTTCGGAAGCTATGTTATTTTATGGCACTCACTGACACTCACAGAACAAAATTTTGATGCTCTTACACCATCACCACCAGCAACCAGTAAGTATCAGAAAACAGTAATTTCATAGATAACTGCCAAATATTTCAAATGGATCGAAATCTTTATTTTTGTGTTCGTTTTCAGTGTTTACTTGTCAGCCACTTAGCTCTTTACATGTAATTTATAAATTCAATCATTTGTATTCTAGTTGATATTAAACGATCGAAAACTCTATCTCTAGAAACGAGTGAAAATTTTGTTTCACTTGTTCCTTGTTAGCTTAGCTAATAATATTATCACTACATGCTGTTATTAAAGATGGCATACATTAGTAGGTACGCTAAAAATATCAGCCTTACCCTATTACAAAAATGCCTTAACTTATCAGCAAGTTGAAATCACATTTCAGTCCAAATGTCATTGTTTTACAATAGCTAAGGCTATTAGCAGAAATCAAAATTGTTACTTAATAAAGAAGCGTCAGTTGTGATCTCGTTTACGTAATTTCATATATGTATACGTGGTTTATCCTCTTGGCCGGTTTTAACCACGACATCTTCCGGTTATTCAACCTTAACTTGTTAAGTATTTACCCAGGACTCACACCTCTATAGACAGACTCTAAAAATTAGACTGCCAATAACTATGATGGCAAGTGATGAAAAAAGTTATATATTTGGTACTCCCATTCTATAATTTTAATATAATATATGGAGACTCGATTTTACATTTAGTGAGCAAATAAGCACATGAATACTTCAACCTAAAATTAAGCCCTAACTTAAGTTTAATTTTATTCGTAGGCTTATATTCGATACCTATTCGATAGTTTACCCGATTTTACATGGAATTACCCACGGTTTTTGGGTTAAGTACGAATAATTTATATATAATATTAAAATGTGCATGGCATTAGCAGGTCCCTATTTAGCTTTAGAATAAAACTTAATTAGGTTAGTTTATTTTACTAATTTAGCCGGCTAATCTATATTTCCTTAACATGAATCAAAAATAAACTTGTGGTGGGCAATGATTAGATTATTGATAAATTTATAGTCTTATTTAAATGTTTTTGTTTCCTGAGTATACTTTAAGTATTCAGAATGTTTTTTGATTTACATTTCGAACAGCCATTAAGTTTACATTTCATTGCAACTGCGGTGTCAACTTAATATAACTCACTAATTCTGATAGTATTTTAAGCTAAGTTAAAAGTGTTTAAAACCTGAAAGTTATAACAACGATTTTAAACATGTTCATTTCAGTGCGAGTTTAATGCAGACTTTTTTATGTTGTTAAGGCTTTATTATTTTTGTTGTTTAATTTTTATGAATGTCAGTTATGAACTTATGAAGCATGATTATTTTATTTTATTTCTGAAGGTTTTATTATGTAAGGTTGTATTATTCATATCTTCATATGCAATTAGTAGCATATATATATATATATATATATATATATATATATATATATATATATATATATATATATATATATATATATATATAATACTTCAAGGATATAGCTAAAATTAATAATTACGCTATGACACGAAATTAATGAAATTAAAGATTGCGGCTTTTCAGTAGCAGAAGTACGGAGGTAACTTTATGATGAATAATTGTACCTTTTTATCTTTTGCAAAATATTTTATTTTTCAAAAATAAATTTTTTATATGTTGAAGAATAAGAAGTAGAATTAAAATTCAAACCTATTTCCGTAAGCTGAAGTATGACAGATCTGATGTTTGCAATGAGGAAATTTTTTGCCTTAGCATCTTTACAAAATTTTTCTGCGGTACCAAGTAACTTTTACTCATTTAAACTATTGCTATGGTACAGTTGCTATATCATTTTGTCCAGTCCAGTGTAGCTGTGTAAGAGAACATACTAGCCCATATCGCCCCGTAGGTATCGTAAGACACGGCAAAGAGAAACACAAACAGGAAAAGGGCAGTAGCATCTTCCTTGTAACAAGTTCAAATAATAAAAAAAACTGCGGTGGCCGAGCCGCATGTCAAGCGTGTCAGTCAAAGCAAATATCCTGTCTATTAGGCGGCATATATATATATACGGGGGCAGCCCATTTTTTGCAGTGGTCATTTTACAAGTTGTAATGAACGTGATACGAGCCAACAAGCGTAAAAAGTGTACTGACGAAGGAAAACATTCAAATACCCAACGTCACTTCAAAAACTAAAACGAATGTAACGACAGTCCATATTATGTTAAAATTAATCAAGCCGTTTTAGCTAGATAGCCTGCCAAAGAAATAGACATACAGACATGCAATAGTAATGTAGTAGTAGTATATAGTAATTATTAGTAGTATAGAATTGAAGCGACAGTAGCCTAGTCTAATGGCAGGGCACGGACGGCGAACTCATAAAGGTCGTGGGTTCGAATCCGCCATTCGACTACTGGCGTGAACCACTCGTAACACAAGCAATTTAAGCTTACCACGAGTGGTTAAGGGGAATATTAGTAAGATTGAAATAATACTAGTTTTAACGGAATTTATCGCGTATATTTAACTTTTTTACCCGACGTTTCGAGAGCTTTACAGCACCCATGGTCACGGGAAGGACTGAGATGTTCAACGTCCAGCTGTCATAGTTAACCGCGGTTACCATAGATTAAAAATTTAACTTTTTTTCCGATCTACACAGTATGAGCTTATGGTATCATGGAGTCTTGCAGTTGTATGCTTGGGTTGGGATTTAATTTTATTTATTATAGGATCCCAGTCGATCCTATAATAAATAAAATTAAATCCCAGTGGATCCTATAATAAATAAAATTAAATCCCAACCCAAGCATACAACTGCAAGACTCCATGATACCATAAGCTCATACTGTGTAGATCGGAACAAAAGTTAAATTTTTAATCTATGGTAACCGCGGTTAACTATGACAGCTGGACGTTGAACATCTCAGTCCTTCCCGTGACCATGGGTGCTGTAAAGCTCTCGAAACGTCGGGTAAAAAAGTTAAATATACGCGATAAATTCCGTTAAAACTAGTATTATTTCAATGTGTAGTGTTCGCGTAAATATAAGAAATCATTATGAATATTAGTAAGGTTTATAGCATTGTCAATAGCCTCGTCGAAGACTAGCCATCAGCGCAGGACAGAATAATAGTGCCCTAGTGTATGCGCAGCACAGGTGCACTCTCTATTCCCTCACTCACATAGTCCGATAGGATGGTAAACTGACACGACCGGAGAGAGATCAAGCGCAGGACCAACAGCTTTCCGTGCTTTCCGAGGACGGAGGCGATACACCGCTAACTTCCTGACTCCGGGCGACTACTGAGAATTTCTTAACGGAAAAACTCAATAACTGAGTTTTCCACCCTGCCCAGGATTCGAACCGAGGCCCTCATGATTAGCAGACGCATTTTACAGCCACTATACCATGAGGCAGTCATATATAAAATACATAAACTTGAAACACCCTTCTTCTGGACCAGTAGTAAAAAAGGAAAACTTATATAGTACAGTAGTATATCATATAGTCTTTTTTGCACAAGAACAAATTAGAATCAATTAAATGTTGCAAGCCATATCCGCCACCTCATTGCTTTTAACTGCATTAATATAAATGAAACGAATACCGCGTAAGTTATCCAGACGTCTTAAAGCATCGACAGCAACGATATAAAGTATAGAAAATACAACAGGTCCAAGTGGCGATGCTAACAAAGTAAACAACGTAATTAAACGGCTGCGAAGGCGTGTAGATATAATCTTAGCGACATCTTGTATAACGCACGTTATAGCAGCGAGCAATTAATTAAAATTAATTCGTTAATAAAATGCATCTACTGATGAATAAATGGCGATTCTTTAGCGTGTGAATAATATAAACTGAACTTGGCCTGAGAAATTAATTTGCATATTTGGTTAGGCCTGTCGTCGCTAGGAGTCCGTCTTGGTAAAAAGATCACCTGCTAGTATTGCTGGCATCGCTGCGTTTCTGTCTGAAGTGTATAGAGATAGAGCTCGTTTAAGTACAGGCTCATAAGTGTTCTATCTTGTTTTTAGAGGTCTGAGGTCTGTAAACTTCTTCGTTGTAGTAGACCGCAAGTGCCGCCGTGGACTGTAGCCACTAACCATCAGATGGACTATTAGTTCTTTTGTCACTTCACATTTATAAAAGAATATATTTGTAAATGCGTAAGTATTGCGTCGGCAGGCAGTTTTAGGCTTGCAACGACTTGCTTCGAAAACTTAAGATGGTCTCAAATACGTAAACATGAAATGAAATAGTATACATGTTATGGTGCATTACATATTACTCCATTCATTCCATATGATCTAATTCTATAATAAAATATTGTGCGTCGTGTAGTGCCGGTGTAAAATAATACACTACCCTGAGTGTCGTATGTGGCGATAAAGGGAAACAAATGGTGAGCAGCATGTTCCTAATAACAGCACAACTATAATAAAAACTTGCCACTGTCAACCCGCCTGCCAAGCCCCTCAGCAATGGCAAATACCTTTGAGGCTATCTATGCAGGAGGCTTATGTTCAGCAGCGAACTTTAATAATTTAAGCTTTCAAACAAACTCTAAGAGAAGATATTTTCCCCTCAGAAAACATTTTAGGAAAATAGGCACCTAACAAAAATTCTAAATTTTCAAACGTTTTATTTATACGTAAATAGATTAGTTATTTCCTTTCATTAAATTAATTTTCTTCGCTATTTATTTGTTGCATCTGGTAAATTTTGCCTATTTTTCCAATTTTCGTTTTGACAATTACGTAAATGCTGATCAATTTAAAGCATTTATAACTGAAATGACTATTTTTAAAGAAATTCGTACATTTTCATTTAAAATGGAAATGAAAAAATTCATCGACGGATGTTTTCGTTTTGGAGTTTAATTTAAAGCCGGTTTAACATAATATACAAGTTATAATACGAGTTTAGTCCAAATCCAAAACTTTTAAAGTTTAGCAAAGAATTTAGAAAATTTATTGCCTTTTTACATTTATTATTAACTGAATGAAATAGACATGTTGGTAATTCTGTACATTTCATAAGAAAATGTATGTAGTGAAATACATAACTCGTGTATTTTATTTACAATATTACTGACGAAACATTTACATAGTTTATCATAGCAGCTCTAATAAATAGCACTGTAGAAAGAAAATAAAAAATAAAAATGACAAACCTTTGAGAAGAATTTCTATCATAAATTATTGACAGACGATTCGAAATCCCAGTTTACGAAATCACAAAGATTTACCACATAACACAATATTTCTAATATTTTTGTCTATTCCAATAGGCACTACTTATATTCAGTTAAAAACTTCAGTTCTTACTTTATAATACAAAATTATAAACCACTAAAGACGCGCAAAATGCAAATGAGTATTGATAAATAATATTAAACAATATGATCCGCTTTTTTCGAAAACGTGATCACTCAACCACGTCCCGTAAAAGACTGACGGATCTAAAAACATGTAGCTTGAATAAGAGGTATACCTGATTCACTCCAACAAAGGTGTTCCAGTTCCTTGGAAAGAGATAGCGATAATGGCATGCATTATGGTAGTCTGTCTCGTTGGTCTTTTTTCCGATGATTTCTTTGAACGATTCAATGCTGGGATCTATACGATCTATAGATCGTTATAGTAAGCTCCGTGAGTTATGCCCTCGTACATTGATTCATTGATACGTGGTTCAGGCCGCTATAAAATTATAGTATTTGCTTTTAAATCTATTAAATTTGATGAGTGCCTGTTATGAATACCAATAACTTGAATATGCCTACAATTTAATTAGAGGTTCATAACTCAATCTGAATTATTTCCTCTAGACGATTAAGCTTTTCGTTTTCAACTATTTAAAGCTTTAAGTTAAATAATGAAATAGATAAGTGTGAAATAAGAATAGAAGAGGAGTTGATCGAGCAAGTAGATGTGTTTGTATGTTTGGGATACGTATTTAGCAGGGATGGGAGATATGATAAGAAACGAAGAGCGAACGCAGTAAATAGAATAAATGGAGCTTTACACTCTATTCTGTGTAGCCGTCGTAGCTCAGATGGTTAACGCTCGCTGTAAATATAACAGTACGCGAATAACCCGGGTTCGATCCACGCCGGCATCAATGAAATTGTTAATTGCAATTTTAAGTGGTGATTTACCACGTGCTCGGCGGTGAAGGAAAACATCGTGAGGAAACCTGCATGTCTGAGGAATAAGTAAAAAGTATTTCGAAGACAACATGTGAAGTTCGCCAACACGAATTGGGGCAGCGCGGCGAAAACTTCCTTGCCCTAAAACCCTCTCAGAAATGAGGGGAGGCCTGTGCCCAGCAGTGGAACGTATATAGGCTGTAACTTTACTTTACTTTACTTTACTGTATTCTGGAATGTTGTCACTCGAAACTCTTTCCAAATTTCCACCTCATCGGTTGTCGGTCTTTTGAGCTATATGAGCGGCCCTTTGACACTTCAGCATAGGTATCCGTTGGGCTATATTGGTAACTTTGGTTCTTCTGCGAATGTCGGCTAAGCTCTGAAAAGTAAAATTGATACAATTTATGATAGCATATGTTGTAAATAACATTTCTGACATGGTATTTAATTAAGGGAACGCTTGTTTCCAAAGCTCTTAACTCTACTTTTTATTGCGAATAAAGTGGAATTGATATTGGCGAATCCTCACTAAATATCAATGGCTATTTTCGATCACGAATTAATTTCTCTCATCTTAATTGCTAATAACCTATGTAAAACGTTACTATCAAATTAGAATATCGTTTTATCTTTGATTAAAGTTTAATATTTATGTACTTATGTACCGTAAGATTATATGGATTAGGAATCAAAATGCACTTGCATTGTCATCCGTGAGGACTAAGATGGAATATCTCATTTCCAGTAAAATGGGTCTCCGGTTCTCTACACTCACCATACGAAACACAGCAGCGTTGAACTGCTATTTTGCGCTGGTATTCTGAGATATACCGTATAGATAGTATAGATGTCTAGTTTGTCACTAAATCTATTTCACATTTTTTAGTAAATATAATATTGTGTACAATCAATTTAATGTCGCCACATCGATAAAATATGTAGGACACATAATATTTTGTTGCCTATAGTAATAGTAAAATTTTCTAATCACCAAGAGGTAAATTTACTGTTATCTCACTGTTATATAGTTTCTTTCTGACCGATGTGTCCTCAACATAAAAAAAAGACGTGTGGCACTCGGGGACTGCCGCGGTAAAGCTATTGCATAGCATTTTTTATCAACTTATGCAATTATAATTAATCATTTATTTTATTTATGCAGTTAAGTCTTTGATATTAAATCAAGTTACACTTTTTGAGCGAGGTGACCGATAAGAAAACAATTTTTTTTTCTTATTGTATAAATGAGAAGTTAATATTGTTTAAAATATTTTTAATATCTTACAATACATGTAAGTTATTCAGGAATTTTTATCATTCAGTTAGCAGCTAGTGTACACGCATACGACTAGTCGCACACACACAAACACCGTGCCGAAGTCTGCCGAACTGAAACGACGTTAGACGATGCACGGCTTTCAACGCCACACCTCCGTGCCCGTCGGAGTGGGGAGCGTGAGGTTTTTTTCGTTACGGAATTTCTGGATTCGGCCCCGCGCTCAAGGCCCGCGATAGAAGCTATGCAATAGCTTAAAATTTACTTAATTTTATTAAAATCTTGAATTAAAAATAAGTAAATTAAACGCGATAATTCCTTAAAAAAGGTTTTATGCAATAAATTATTTGTATTATGAAAAAGATTAACAGATAATTAATTCAAACATTCCATCTATTAGAATCCATTAGATTTTTTTGACTTTTCCCGCAATTGCCTTTTACGACACCCATTAGATACTATGAGGTAATTTATTCTTTTACGCCGCCACCACATCTCTGTTAACTTGAAGTTAATTTTAAAAAAATAGAAAAGAAAATGCCCGCGCGGAACCAAAGCTCAACCACTGCAGTGCCATAGTACAACTTTTTACTCATTCCTTGTAGTTATTTTCCGATACCATGTGCCCTCTATGGCATTTTAGACGACCTGAGAAATGTCCTTATGTAATCGTACAGGACAAAAACTGGATAGTGTCAATTTATACGAGAGACCCGTTTCATGAATAGTGCATTTTTTTGTGTAGTTATAGCGTAATTTTTCAATTAAGGGCTTTATTTTCTCTTATTTTCTCATCGATGAATATTTTTCATTACACTCAAGAAAAAACATTTACACTATCAATGTAATTATTATATATTTCGGGAGCTAATTAGGCTTATTAATTGCAATGAAGGCGGGCCACAAGTACCTAATAATAAATGGATGTTAATGATCCATAGATACCTAAACCTATCCTCAATTTGAATACAAACGCGTTGTGGCCTTACTATGATGGAAAGCCTCTTTAAACTGTCACTAATAATTAGAAAAAAACAAACAAAAGTATAATGCTGCTATTTTACGCTACGGTCATGTGAGTGCGCGATCACCTTTTGTACTATAACTACCAGTATGATACAGCTTTAGCGTGACTCAACCATGTAGAGCAGTTAAAAATTGCCAGATTTAAAACATACAGATCGATGACAAAACAATGCTTCAAAAGCTGCTAAAATGTAAAAGGCCTACCTCGACATACCTGTTGATATTATTTTGTTGTATTAGACAAAGATGTATAAACTCTAAAAACATCTTAGACTGATTTTTAAGACGGTGCTGACTCTAAATCATAATATCGAGTTAGTTCTCCTTATTTAAAAAGTAAACATTATTTGCTAGATATATTTCGTAATGCATCGTTATATGTATCCTCGTTTCTTAAAATAATTTTTTCCCATCGTGTTTGTGTAAGGAATAAATTTTCATAGCACGGCGTGCGTTTCGAGTGTTATTGTGTAATGCATGGAACAATCGGCTGGACAGTCACGTACTGAACGGTTATGTAATATTTTGTACTTTATTTTTATTGCGACTTCTTTAAAGTAAGTGTTAGTGTAAATTTAATATTTGTTTTTTAATAGTTCAAAGAGTCATTGCAACAACATAGTAAAACGCGAACAACCTGGGTTCGATCTCTGTCAGCACCAATGAAATTATTAATTGAAAGTTTAGGTGCTGATTTTCCACAAGCTGGGCAGTGAAGGGAAACCTGCATGTCATTCAGTATACTAGGGATATACGTCTTATAAGATTCACATTTTTGCATATTATATATATGAACGTAATGGTGTATGTTATTTAGAATATAAGTCAGTCTTATACTAGTGTTCGAATTTTTACTTACTTGCCCAATTTTCACATCATACTAAAAATATATTAAATATTTGGCAGACAAGTGAAATCCGCCTACTTGTGGCGAGGCGTGGCGAACTCACTCGTTCTTAATCCCTCTCAGAAAGGGAGGAAGCCCGTTCCCAGTTGTGGGACGTATAAAGGCTATTATTACTGTTGCTTAACTGCATGGTAGAGTCACGCTACAGCTGTATCATAGTTACCGTACAAAAGATGATCACATTCTCATATGATCGTAGCGTATAATAGCAGCATTATACTTTTTTTTTAAATTATTAGTGACAGTTTAAAGAGGTATTCGATCATAGTAGGACCACAACGCATTTGTATGCCAATTCAAATCGTTTAGGTGTGTATGGATCATAACATCAACTTATTGTTTGGTACTTGTGGCTCGCCTTCATTCTCATGCAATTAATAAGCATAAGTAGCTCCCGAAATATATAACAATCACATTGATAGTGCAAAAAATTTTTCTTGAGTGTAATGTAAAATATTCATCGACAAGAAAAGAAGAGAAAATAAAGCTCTTAATTGAAAAATAGCCTATTATTTATTTTTACACTTAAGTGATATGAGTATATGCACCGACAGTTCAGTAGATGGTAAGTGATTACTGCAGATCATGTATGCTCGCAACTTACATCTACTGCAATAGAGTTTTTTTAAGATTGTGCGCGTTAGAGCCACCCTGGTACGGAGTGCAAACGGCTCGAAATCGGCTCGAACTGTGACGAGAATCGGATTCCCCTTCACTAGTAACGGGGCATTCAATATAAAACCTTAGGGATGACTATGATTATGATGATGATTATGACTCAATTAAGAATATATAAAGTGTCTTATGGATTAAAGTATTAATTAAAAAACTCACAATAATGTAATGCAATGCAAGGAAATTTTGCGGTTACATTAAAAGAAATCTCGCAATTGACTGGCATATATTAATTTATCATTAATGAATGCTGTAATAATCGTCTGTTGAATGTGTACATACATATAGCACGGCGGTTTCATTAAAATTCCGTTCAATGAAATATATTAACGCCCCGAAAAGCCAACAGTCTTCCACAATACACCACCCGCCACGTACTTTTTTATTTATTTTCCAAATCTAATTATATCAGTGAATCGGAAATTCGCGATAGTGATTGATGAGCAAGCCGGCGGACACACTGACGTACTGCCGTTGAAAAAAAACGAATGAAGTATTAAACACTTACAGCTGATGGGTTTAGGAACAAACTTAACGTTTTAGGATAAATATGATGTAATTGTTTGTGTTTAGTTTTTCATTAGCTATGATTATTTATGCTTAGTAAGTCATAATTTATAATCTTAACTCTTTCGCAACACCCTATTTTATAGTTTGTTATTATATGTAGTGGTAGCCGTTTGTCTAGCAACACCACCAATGCACCAACTGAGCGCGGTAATTGTAGCAAATCGTCCATATATTAGAAGAGGTTTTTATTCGGCTGTAAACTTTATTATGGTCAGATAAGAAAAAAAGATTTATTACGAATCAATAAGACAGGATTATTTTATTGAACAATTTACCATACATTACTACATTTTTACATTTACAAGTGTATTATATACAACATTTAATTGAATATACAACGTAAACGTAAGTAAATTACCTACACTTGGAAAATACGATATAAGTCGCTAGTAATATAAAATGTAGTCTTAACTTTATATAAAGCGATACAATACCTTTGAAAGTTATATTTTCATATCACTATTATCATCGGTCGACTGCCGACCCGCTGCGTCGCTCACCTTGAAGTTTATTGTTAAATCTAGCACATTCAGACTCTGATTTAACTCGTCTAGGCTTTAATCCCGGATATTTGAAGTCACAACTAAACAGGTAAGCAAAAAATGTTTCACATCTATAAAGTAGCAGGTAATTTTAATGTTTTCTCTTTTTAAAATATAGATAACAAAAGACATCTCAAATTATTATTTGCGTTATTTGCTCTTCTGCTTACTTATTAGTTCTTGTTTCTAAGTATTTTTCTAAATAATCGTTATTTCAAAAAAATTCCATTTTGTGACGCAAATATTTAAAATATCTTTTATGCTGGTATAATACTGGCCAGAAGAGCGTGATAGCAATTTATCGTAATACAAAATTAAAAAAAATTATCACCTCAATGTATAACAAACACTCTATCTGCATGCGACTTTAGCCAGCCAGGTGTGAAATCCATCATAAGGCAACAATGTTAATTTGACAACACCGCAAGAGGTGTCGCCCCGCACCCCTTCCCCCGTGGAGTGATTATGCGGCCTCAGTTTGGCAAAAGTTAAAACGAACTGAAAAAGTTCCACGAGATAGAATCTCGGTTGATGAACTTCGCCTCGGTAAAGTGTCTCTGAGTTTGGTCACAAGATTTAATACATAGCAGACTTGGTTCATTTAATTCGGTTTAAATAATTGTATATGTTTTGCAAAGATTATCGTTCAACTGTTCTTACTTACAGATATTTAAAGGTGTCACCAATGTGATATTTACCGCAATAAGTACATATATGCACTTAAAAAATCATTGTCTAAAGATCTCGGCAACTCGAACTCGTGTTTAAGGCGAAATTATAGTAATACGCAACCAAAACAAGTAAACGAGTACATAATCTATCTGCTGATAAGAGGATGTTACACCTGCATGTTTAATCGAATAACAATCAAAATTACCCCCGAGACCTACTCGTTACCTCGTCGTTACTAATACAGGTCTTAAGTTCTCGTGGAATACAGGAGCAACGGCAACATTTATATTTTACGCTGTTAATCTGTGAAAACGTGGTTATTTTCCAGTTGAAACAACCTCTTCTTGTGCAGCCCTAATACAGCAACGTGACTAACATATAGACATATGAAATAGTTATGTTTAGATTAGAACTATTTTTAAAATTTTAATTTATTAAAAATCACCAACCTCTTGTTTTATAATTGATAGATTTGATCAGGCGTTACCTTGCGGAAATCCATTATAATAAAGATATTAATAGTGAAAGTAGTCTTTAGCGGTCAGCCGCCGTAGAGTCTGCCTGAAGATGCCTCGTGTAGAGGTGAAACACGTGTCGTATTATCGTCGATGGTGTGTCTTTCCTAGAATAGTGATGTTGGGAGTAGTAGTGCTGGGATTAGTGGTGACGGAATTAGTGCACGCAACTGAGGGAGGGCGGGAGATGCTCTTCAAACTAGGTAAGACACGTCATTTTATTTAATTGAGCGGATGGTTGTAAAGTAACTATTAATATCTTTACTCTTGTTTTATTTTCCTCTCTTGCCTCTTACGACACGGGAAGATACGGAACATGGCAGATTTTCTTACTCCACGACTACACGACGACTTTCTTTGATGATAATTGTCATGACAATAGAAATCAACTACCACATATCATCCCGTGCGTGACGTAAGAGCACAGCGACGTCAGCACAGTCATTTTTATAACCATTACAGCGTAACAAAGTACAAGCGTAGTAACTCTATCAAATAACCTCATAAGGAAGTCTATGAGGTAGGCCTACGTTTAGCCGTGAACTGCTGAGGGACTGCTAGGCACAGGCCTCTTCCTATTTATAAGAAAGTTGTGAGTTAATGGGTGCGTTTGGCAGAAAAAAGCGCTAGCAAGTGCTTACAAGCGCTGAAATAGTTTTCCGCTAGGACATGATTGCTACTTCAGTAGCGCTGACACAATCCGCCATTTTGCTTATTTAATTTGTTTGTTTTGAAGTAGAGTTTATAAGTTGTTTTGTGCAATATTTTAGTTTTAAGTAATATAATGACATGAATAAACATATACATGTTATTAAAAATCCATGATTGGTAAGTTTTTAATATGAATACTTTACAAACATATGTTTAAATTAGGTTAGGTTCCCCGATTAAAACTAACGTCGTGTCCTGGAGGAAAATAGCTACTTACGATTTGGCAGCGCTTACCACTTACGATCGCCATTTTGCTTACAAGCGCTTGCACTATAGTAAGTGTTGGCCAACTTCACAAGTTTCCGAAATATTTTATTTCATTAAATAACGTCTACTAAACATGATAGAGCCATGCTGTAGCTATATTATGACTTAAACACGAATGGGTCGGCTAGACCGAGGTAGGATCAGAATCTCACAGAATACCAGCGTGTAACAGCAGGACTATACTGCTGTATTTCTTACGATGAGTGTACGAAGACTCTTTTTGCTGATATGGAGACGTTCGATCTAAGTCCTCAAGGGCGACTACGCATCTGTATTTTGATTTTTAATCGAGGATAGATGTTAACTGTCACAATTTTGACTGTCACAATATGTTGTGCACCATAGATGTCACAACAGTCACTTACAATCAGGAGAACTGTGTGCTCTATTTCAACTTTATTCAATAAAAAATATATGATGGCCTACTGGAAGAAATTTCATTGTGAGATAAGTAGAGCCTTT
This sequence comes from Parnassius smintheus behrii, assembly GCA_036936625.1. Lineage (NCBI taxonomy): Eukaryota > Metazoa > Arthropoda > Insecta > Lepidoptera > Papilionidae > Parnassius > Parnassius smintheus. The sequence goes on from JAUPFT010000024.1 coordinate 28,107,085, forward strand.
GTAAAAACTTTTTATCATGATGTGTCCTCTCCCTTACTTGTGTGTACATAAATTGTTAAATAAATAAATAAATAAAATAAAAAAGATATGAATATTTCATAATGTTTAATAACATAAATAATAGAATTATATTATTAAATTTCATTGGTTCAAACCCGGATTACTCGCGTACTGTGAAAATAACGGCGAGCGCATATCTTCTGTGACCACGGTTCCATTGAAGTTATAACATATAATAAAATAATTTTTTTATGTTATCTTATTATTAACTGCGTAGGAAACTGCATACCGCAAATGTACATGCAGCCACAAAGGCATTTATTTATGTCATATGATTGCTTTTGATAAGTTTCGAATCTAATATCAACGTGCAGTGTTTAGGTACGACTTACATGGTTATATACCAGAATTTGTTAAAAATATTTCTATGTCTTAATATTTCAAACCAATATTTACAAATTTAAGCCATAGTGTAGTAATTCTCTTTATCACATCGTCAGTTGATGTCGTAAAAGTAGACCGAAGATGAGCCGCGGTATCTTTCTGATAAAGGGTTAAAATAAACATAAACTAGTAATTACAACAGCTAATATCCCTATGGTACTATCTATATGGAAGGAATATGTTCAGCTGTAGACTTTAGAAAGGCTGTAATGATGAAGATTCGGATTTAACAAAAACATACTATACACATAACCCAAGGGCTATCGTTATTAATTAAATTACTAAAACAAATATTATTGGCAAACACTTTTACACTTATCTCTTTTGATATAATAAGATAACACGTGTTCAAGGAAGTGAAGGTGGTATCAAAGGTGGCGATCATCACCTAGAGGTATGCAAGCTAAGAAGCTGCGCATGTTACAGCGATGTTTGATAGCCTTAGAAGGGAAGTCTTTCCTTCACAGCTCATTCCGCGGCTTGCTTTTCCAACGCATAAACAACAGTGCACTCAAGAAATTACATTACAGATACAAATTAATAGTGCCTGGGCGACCAAGTTCCGCTAGGCGTTAGAAAAAATTATAATTTTCTGAGCTGTGAGATCTAATAATTGGTACCTTCTGATATAAAAATTAAGTAATTTGAGATTAATTGACCGTTTGACCGATCACAATGAAAGTTGGCACATGTATGTTTTTTTAAGCCAAAGGTTTTTATGCTCTCCATTTTTTTTGTAACTAACTAATAGATAGCGCTGCAGTACTTAAACTTCTACGCCGTTCAACCAATCGCCATAAAAATTGGTATCAATTCAACAATAAAATCAATTGTACAAGCAACCCTTTTTACTGGAAATGAGGCATTCCATCTCAGTCCTCATGGGTGACAACGCATCTGCATTTTGATTTGCAATGGAAGATAGATGTAGATGTCTATGGGCCGCAGCAACCACTTACCATCAGGTGGACTGTGTGCTCGTTTGTCACCCTATTCTATTAAAAAAAAAAAAAAAAAAAAAAAAAAAAAAAAAAAAAAAACGTTTACCGGGATTTACTTGTACATATTATTTATAATACGAAATATTAAGATAAAAAGTTATTTTTTATATAAAACCTTTTTTATATTTTTCTTTTGCAATAAGTATATAAGAATAAATATGGAAATGAAGCGGTCATAACCGCTTTCGTGATAAAGACTTTTCCTTAAAACCGAGACTATCAATAAAACATATTTTGTGATAAGACCGTATCGTGTACCATCAAAATTGAGAATTTTTCCAAATTACTTATACAGACGATAGTCACAAAGTTTTCTTAAGCTAAATTCTTTACAGATTGACTATGAGTGTTTACATTAGTTCAAAGAAACTCCACTGCTGAGCAAAGTTCTAGTCTCATTTCTGATAAGGTTTTAGGGCATTGAAATGTCCGCTAAACTACCTCAATTCGTGTTGGTGCACTTTATATACACTTTGAATATATATTTTTTTATAATTTTTCGAACATGCAGGTTTCATCACAATGTTTTGTTCACCGCTAAGCCCAGCACTTTAAATTGGAATAATCAATTAGTGAGATCCCGTGCGTTCATAGCGAGTGCTTATCTCAGAGCTACCACAGCCTAAATAAAAGTCTATCCGATTAGTAATTAACTCTCTAACTCTCGCTAATTTAACTCACTTCAGAATTGTAAGATTTTTGTCGGTATCTGTACCTACATAAGTCTAGTGGTTCGGGTATTATTTTTCGACGGCAGCGAACGCCACACTCTTGCCACACATGTGAAAACATAACAAGTGCTGGACTGTACTTTATTGTACGCGTACGTGTAACCAGACCAGTTAAATTAAATCACCCGTCAATATGCAATTTTTGTGCTGTTATAACTAAAGTATTTAAAAATTACTAGGATATCTTAAAATCATGTATAGCATGTACCGCAATCAAAGGTTTCTTTTAGACACATCCTGTCATTGTATTAAAAACATTAAAATTAGTCCCAAATGACACCATACTACATTTTTTCTTATGACAAATAAAGTCAAAGGAAGTTTGCAAATACTCAGACAAGTAAGTGAGTACAAAAGGATCAGAATTGACTGTAAGAGTGGCTTAATGGGCATTTAATGGGCAATAAGGCATTTAAATCTTAGTTCTCAGCGAGTGGGTGTATTTGTGACCTCCTTTACTTAAATCTCAACAGTGTTAGTATTAGAAACCGCAGGAATAGTATATAACAGAATAGAATACTTTTATTAAATGAAGATTGAACATAATACTTATTGACAGTCACTTTTTATTTAACACTGGTTCGGAAAATATTTCTGTCCTGAGAAGAATCAGCAAAGAACCCAGCGGAATTAATTTTAAACATAAAATTAAATAATAATTTTGAACATTTATATTAAACAAGATAAAAGCAGTACGGTAGCGTTTGTAAGAGAATCCGCTACTGCGTCCCTTATTGTCGAAACAAGCAACAGAGTGAAATGAAACTGTAGATGGGAAGATGGTTCTGCATGACTATGATAACAACCTCCACCATTATGATAACAGCTCAATAGCTGAATTAAAAAAAAAACTGCGGTTAACAACCCGCATACGCTAAGCGTGTAAACTACAGCAAATAATGGGTGCGTTTGGCAGAAAAAAGCGCCAGCAAGCGCTTGTAGGCAAAATGGCGATCGTAAGCGGTAAGCGCTCTCAAATCGTAAGTAGCTATTTTCCTCTAGGACACGAAGTTAGTTTTAACCGGGGAACCTAACCTAATTTAAATATAACATATATTGTATGTATGTAAAGTATTCATATTAAAAACTTACCAATCATTAATTTTTTAATAACATGTATATGTCTATTCATGTCATTATGTTACTTAAAACTAATATTGCACAAAACAACTTATAAACTCTACTTCAAAACAAACAAATTAAATAAACAAAATGGCGGATTGTGTCGGCGCTACTGAAGTTAGCAAACGTGTCCTGGCCGAAAACTGTTTAGTTTCGCCATTTTGCTTACAAGCGCATGCTAGCGCTTTTTTCTGCCAAACGCACCCATTCTGAAAATAATAATCAATCTACGGGCCGAACCGAACATACAATCAGTGAAGGGGATGTTATGGCTCAAAAAAATCTTACTTTATTCTTCATCGGGAATCAAAATTCGAATTAGGAATACGATGGATGTCTTGATAACAGTAATTAGAGATCTTGGTGATAGTCACTCGCCATACGAAACACGCTAGTATCAATTCAGTGCATGGTCTCTCCATGATCGAACTAACCCATACGTGCTGCAGCCATCATACAGTTTTAGCCTATCTTACCGCTTCTAACATATTCAATCTTGACCTCTTCGAATATGTAATATTTTGATTGAAGAAATTCTTCAATTTAAGAAAAAGTTGTAACGATTATCTTAAATATACCATTATTAATTTTTCCACTTTTACACCAGTAAATCTTTAACAGAATAAAATATTATTTTTATATATATTGTGACTCTGTTAACACATATCTGAGATACATTTGGCTTATGTGAATTGGAATGTCATATTTATGGTCCATCATTATCTTGTCTTATATCCACTGGACCAAATGACCCCTCCCTTATGCATAACAATACCACATATAATTTTAACTTTTTTAAATTAATGGATATCTTACAATACGTTATTGAGATTAAAATACAGGTTAAGTCATACTTCATGTTCATGATCGTTTAACTGAAATTACGGCTATAGGCCTACACATAATTATTAATGAGAAATACTACACGTTCTAAATAACAAATCAAAGGAATCCCTGCCAAGCTTATTTCTTTTACAGACGAATAAAAAAGGAACTACAGAGAACATGATCCAACATATTATTGACCTTATACTCCGATGTCGCCTCCACATACATTAGAAAATACCGTTGGGAAGATTCAAGCCGACGTCACACTGAGTACGCTAGAATAAAAGTTAATAGCAATAAAAAGGCTATACGCCGGTAATCTTCACACGTAATTACTGTTTGCCATGTTTAGTTAGCCGCTGGATTCCAATTACTATAATTGGATAAGTTTGTATAAAAATGCGCGCGGTAAGCCGTACATAAGAACAGACAAATGTTGTTTCAGTATTTCAACAACAATTAAAACATGTGTTTCGAAGGTACATGGCATGTCAATTAAAATCGCTTCACAGAAGATACATTAGCATTTAATATTATGTAATGATACTCTTCTCTTAGTTTCTCTTAGTCTTATTTTAGTTTCGAAATTCAAATATTAAGACTCAAAAACGGCCTTCATTACTTTAAACGAATATAAAATTTATTAAAAATAATTTATTTAAAATAAATTTTACACTCATAATACAATGTCCAACAATTAACCAGTCTACTTATACAACGATGGCACGTTCAAGAATTATTGTTCAAATCAAATCATAATATAATTTTGTTGAACAAGATCTACAGAATGACGTGTGAATTATTATTAGTATTAACAATACTGCAACTTCACGCCAACATCCGTGAGAGGACAGACAGTGTCATTTTTACACGCATTCTCGAATATTCCCCTGATTACTTTTATAAACATCTGAAAGTATATATTAAACTAACGTTTATCCCCATCATAATACAAAAAAGTAGTTTATAATTAGCCTCAGTTTTCAATTAGACTAAGTCAAAAAAAGTCTCACGAGAATTATCCGAACTAAGATGTATGGAATTTGACGGCAAGGCCCTGGCTAAGGGAATGTTTTCATAAATAATATGAGAGTTTAAGAAAACTTAAACAACACGCGTTGATCATGAGCTGTAGTGATCTCAGTGCAAATACTGGGTCAACATTGACAAAACTTTTATATTGTCATCGATCCTTGATACGAGTGCAAATTTTCAAGTCAATCTACCCTCTACAAGTCGGTGAAAGTTACATTAAAAGATTCCGTTACATAGATAGACAGATACACGCGAAGCTAATATATCTATTTTCAGGATGTTTTCACTGTTAGTTTATGCGACTCTTACAGCTTCATTTGACTCAGGGCCTTGCAGGCCGCGAGCTAATTAAAAAAGGGAAAGGCAATGACCGTGAGAATGATGATGAAATGGTTTATGGTTTGGTATTGTCCAATCATCATGTCGCCTTTTTAGGCGTTATTGAGCTATCTAACCGCTGTCCGAGGGGGGGGGGGAGTGCGGACCCCCGTCTCTGACTGCTCAGCTCGTGTCGGTCGATGGTCTGTGTGGTGAGAACCGCCCTGGTACGCGAGTGTACGGTGTGTACGCGGTAAAGCTAATACAAGCGGGTTAAAAAGAATCTTCTTTTTTGAGGTTGAAAAACAAATTACTTTTTGTAATAAACAGGAGCAGTCAGGGGAGGGGTCCGCACTCCCCCCCCCCCCTCTTTAAACAGTGACTTCCACAAATGGGCCGGCGTTAGCACTACGAGGATACAGGATATCGGCTATATCAGCAAGCTGCTAGCCTAGCGTAATGCGTACACGCAAATATTTCAAAAAAATGCATTCCATCTTGTTTGGGCATTATTGGAAAGACGTAAGTCCAACGGTGAACTTAAAAAGATTTTGGAAATGATCATTTAATAATAATAATTCTGGGATTTACATTAAGGTTCAGCTAATAGCACTTAAAACATACTTCTTTTGAAAATAACGATAGTATACAAAATTCCTAAAATGAATGATAAATAATACAATGTCTGTTTATAAAGAACGAAATTATTACGAGAGGTTTTGTTATATTAAGCAGCCCTTTTGGATATCTTCTGAATAATATCATAAGCTCGAAGTTAGATCATTGCTTACTTCTGACCCTTTTCGATACCGTGTTCCCAAGGAAGCTATGGACAATAACATCTATCAGCTTACATGGACTACAACAAAAAACAAACAAACACACAAACGGTGGATCATTAACTACGGGTCGGTCTAAACGAACGTCACAACGCATTCCGGCCTTAAGAATGTCTTAACATACTCTATTTAAGGGGCCTACAATAACAACAAGAAATAAAAACAATTTTATCAATATCTGGTGTTTTGTTTATTCGTAATTTGTAATGGAGACAATTTGAGAATTAAGTATAATTTGTTTTCTTTCAAATACTTAAAGTTACAGCATCGTAATACATCGCACTGATGGGCACAGGCCTCCTCTTTCTGAAAGGGTTTTAGGGCAAGGAAATGTCCGCCGCGCTGCCCCAATGCGTTTCAGCGAACTTATTATTTTTTCTTATTTCTTAGACGTGCAGGTTTCCCCACGATGTATTGGTTTAATGCCGAGCACGTGGTAAATTAGCACTCAACATTGCAATTAACGATTTCATTGGACCACGGTTGCTCGTGTACTTTGGAATTTACACTGAGCGCCGACCATCTGAGCTACCACCATGCCTCAAATTTAAAATACTTACTGAATGTTAATTAATGAAGTTTTGTATTTATCACTATGTATGTAAGCATAAAATTAAGTGTCGGGGTAAGAGAACCTCCTACACCTCGAGCCTCGAGAAGAGCAATAACTATTCTGAGTTTGCCTTAAAACTTGTGCAATCCTTTTCAGTATCAATATAATAATTAATTGAAATTTAATGTGCTGATTAACTATATTTTTGGTTACGAAGGAGAAACATCTTGAGAAAAAGTATATGTCAGAGAATAAAAAATATTTGAAGTTCAAATCTTTCGTGCTCCACAAACCTTTTTTTTTTTAATTTATTGACATATTTAACCAAGAAAATCTATATTCTACGGAGCTAGCTTGTAATAGAAACATCGAACCCTTAACAGTCGATGCTTGAAGCTCAACCTTTGTTCGGTGGATCTTTGAGTCGCTATCTCGCTGATTTATTGTTTGGCCGTCTGTCAGTTAGCAAGTGGATTTGGACATAAGCAAAAGCGATTAACGCTGTACTGCTTAGCCAGTTTAAATTTACGAAATAGGCGGAGGTCCTTGTAATGTTATATTACTACATATATACGCACCATTCCTGAGGTCTCCTCCGCGTTTCCGAGAGGGTTTTAGCGTGAGGAAGTATCCACCACGCTGCCCCAATGTTTCTTTTCTTCTTTTTTTTAATTTCTTCACCCTTCAAAGAGTCCTTAAGAAATTTCAATATTTGATGGCATTAAGTTATAAATTAAATTTAAAATAAGCATAGAACTACGTTCCAAAGGATTCTGATAGACGTATAATATCTCGTAACCCGTATAATATCTTGTAACCTTAAATAGACACCTAAAAAATAATCTATTGTAAATTTTTTGTGTTTATTTTTTTGAATTTATATATTATTTATAGAATAAGATATATGTACAGTACGCTTCGACGTAAAACAGCAGTTGCGATTATAAACAATACAAATGTATCCTATTTTTCTGCAAACTAACAGTTAAAAACGTATATAACATGTTTAATAAAGTAAAAATTTAAAAAAAGATAAAAAACCCAGGTTAAGATTTCTTTTAAACTTAATTTCTTCCGCTCGACTCTCTCCGCTGTTCTAACCGCTACATGTTGTTTAATGTGTTAGCGGCTTTAGTCCTGTGTCCACTTACATGATTTTTTTGGTCCGCGCGTTTGTCATAATAGGTAGTTATCTATTTAGTGACTCGGTTCGGGGTGTGATTCAATCTTTTTAGGGTTCATTTTGTTCATAAAAACAATGTCTACGGTAGAGATATTCATAGACTCAGTGCTCTTATCGGATCTGAACTCCTTAGCGTACAGAATTTCCTTTCAGTTCAGAAAAAAATGCTATCTGAATTTTTTTTGCGATTTTCTATGGCTTCTTTTGTTCATTTATTAGTGTTACATACATATATAAAATTTAATATATACTATATTCATTACAAACTTTAATCATTTTGTATAATTAGCTACTATGAAAAAAAAATGCAAATTTTCATTTAAATTTTGGTATGTCAAAATGTAGTAAATTTCATGATAGTATTATTATTATTATTATTAGTACTCTTTATAATATTTAACATACGTTTAGTGACATATGTTAACATGCGTTACGTTAGTATGAGTTCCACGGAACCCTCAAACAAAAACCCTCTTTGTCGAAGTTGCAGCAAAATACGTCTTCAAGATTAGTGTGAGGTAGGTCATGATTTAAATTTATTTGTTTTTCAATGTTGTATGTTTTTTTGTGATCCTTCGTTGAACAAAAGGTTTGATGTAACAATAATACAGCGCCCACTCGCTTCTGGAAACACACACACACACACTCGCACAAACGCGCGCGCGAAGTGTATTTCGTAATGTATGTTACATGAAATTGGTTTATTCCAGCATTTTCTTAGCCCTTGTAACCAAATCAATGCTGTGCTCTGTTTTGAAATTTGATTGTATTTGCAATGCCTTATATTATACTATAAATTAATAATTATACGTTACAGCATAAACCAAGAAGGCGCGAACTCAAAAAGGTCGTGGGTTCGAATCCGCCATTCGACTACTGGCGTGAACCACTCATAACACAAGCAATTTAAGCTTACCACGAGTGGTTAAGGGGAATATTAGTAATGATTATAGTATTGTTAATATTCTTTAAAAAAAATAAGTAATCTGTAACTTGTCTATCGGTTCATTATGCTTCGTTATCATCATAATTACATGTCACAAAACTTTTAGTCTAATCTCTAAACAGTACAGATTTATTAAAATCAAAAAGTAAAAAACATTTGGGGAACTATTAGTTATACTTCAAATAAGTTCAAAAAGTCTAACTTGATTTCATATAAGTCCTTTCTGGTGTGCATTGCCGATGTAGTGCCGAATGTCAATGATGTCGCTAGGCGTCTACACAGATTATCGCTCCATCTCGACAGAGGTTTTTTTATTATATGGAATAAGATCTGTGGAGATGTAGATGTGGAGTGTAGATGTTGTGGCCCATATACATATTCATGTATCCTCGAATAAGATTCAAAATGCAGATGCTGACATCCCTGAGGACTGAGGTGGAATGCCCCGTTTCCAGTAAAAAGGGTCTCCAGTTCTCCAAGTTTAAGCAAGGGTACGTTAACACTACACTTTGAAATAATATTAGTTTTTACGCACTTTATCGCGTATATTAACTTTTTTTATATACCCGACGTTTCGAGTACTTTACAGCACCCATGGTCACTGAGATGTTCCACGTCCAGATGCCATAGATAACCGCAGTTACCACAGATTAAAATTATTAATTTTTGTTCCGATCTACGCAGTATGAACTTATAGTATCTTGAAGCCTTGCAGTTATATGCTTGGGTAGGGATTTAATTTTATTAATTATAGGATCCCAAGCAGATGGTAGCAGCCAGCCATCTTCTGTGTTGAATTAGGATGTTTTTTGATTTGAATAGTCTCGCGAGGATTTGTGGTCTATCGAATCTGATGTAGTGATGGGGGCGATCCTGTACGTGTTCACAGACTACTGACTTCCCGCTGCGTCGATTCTTCACATCAGCTATATGTTCTTTACCACAGGTTTTAATTGATCTTTTTGTTTGTCCTATGTAAGAAAGACCACATTCACAATCAATCTTGTACACTCCTGCATCTTGCAGAGGGATATTACACTTGACTGATGGTAAAAACTAACTAATCTTCTTCGGCGGCTTGAAGTATGTTTTAATGGAAGCGCGCTTCAAGATGTATCCAATGTTGTCAGTGACTCCTCTGACGTATAGCAGCACAGCAGGTAAACGCTCGACTGTAGCCGGCTTCACCTGTGACATAGGTGCGGAACCCGAAGCTGGTTGTCACGCAAAACTTGCTTGACGCGTTGGAGCTCGGCAGCCAGGTGTTTACTGTCACAGATCCCTTGTGCTCTCTGAAACAAAGATTTACCCACGGTACCTAACTGTGAAGGATGGTGGTGAGAATCACCGTTTAAATATCTATCTGTATGGGTCTTTTTTTCATACACACTGTGGCTCAAGAGTGAGACCATGAGTGCTGTAAAGTGCTCTAACGTCGGGTATATAAAAAAGTTAATATATGCGATAAAATCCGTAAAAACTAGTATTATTTAAAAGGGTGCATTGTTACTTTGGAGGAATAAGACGGAATGATAATATTAGAGTAAGTCTGCAATTATACTCGTTCTTTCTGTCCATCAGATCAAAATACAGCAGTGCCGGCACAGCTTTATGGCAGCAAAATGGTACCTGCCCGGACTGACTCCGCTACCACCTAGTAAAAAAATAATAAGGAAACCAAAGTTATGTATATCAGTAAGTAGGTATTTATGTAGAAAAGATGAAAAACTTCAAAATAATTAATAAACTGTTATGCGTGTAAAAATATTTTTCTTAGCTTTTTTGGTTTAACTAGAATACTCTAGTTACAGTATTGTAGTACTTATATTGAAGGCTTATGCTTATATACATATATATGCTTATATACTTATATATATAAACTGCAAGGTGTGCTAACATACCACTAGGTCGTGACCACAAACCCTATTAGGGTCATGCTATCAAATTCATTAAAAAGGCACCTCGAGTTATCACTTTTGGGACTGAGATAAAATGCTCACAGCGTATAGTTATACTGGTTTACCACACCGTTCGATTGGGCACATCTATTTGGGAACAAATAGGTAAGGTGAGACCTACTCTGACGGATGCCGAGACAGAAACAGTCACACAAAAGATCTCTCGCTAGATCATTAGCCAATCCCAAAAGGTGGTGTTTAATGGGTAAAAGTCTCCACATAACCACGCAGCCGGCTGCGTGGTATGCTACGAGCATTCACCGCCTCCCCCCCCCCCCCGTTACCGAAGGATTGCCTTTATTTCTTTCGGGCGCAAAAAAACCTTAAATAAACATTTTAGTTGATAGGACCTTTTTTTACCAACGACTCAATGGATATTGAAGTGTAATAGATTAATCATTTTTTTAATATTCCTAGTTTATTTTATTAACACGATCATTATGTGAGAATATAAAAATATCTCCTATGTGCTTCTCTGATTTTTAAAATCTTACTTAATCTCTCTGTGCAGAGAGGTTAGGTGTATATTTCTAAGACTATTAAAAACATAAAAGCCAGTTTCAAACTAGTGTTGGTTTAAAAAAAAAACGTAAAATAAATCACTGCTTGGCTACTTACCTATCATGAGTCTTGCAATATAAAATCAGATATAATTATTAAAAAAATATATTAAATAGCTTTGATTAATTTCAAAAGTTATACGAACAGCCAGAATTATAATATGATGTGAGGTTCGTGAACTCAAACGGGTTTCCTAGTGAAGGCATCTCCGTCTTTTAACATTGAATACATGGAAGGTGAGTATAATAACAATAAAATAATTCATTCGGTTTTAAAGGTCACTTGCAAAATATGATGTATAGCTATGACGACCTTGTTTCGCCTTATACATATTACAAGAATTCTGAATCTTATATAAAAAAAAAGATAATGCTTGTTATGCTATAATAATAATGTCTTTCAGACTTCGGGCCTCCAGAATTTCGGTCACGGCGGCCAGCTTCAACGGAAACTAGCTATCGGCACAGGACAGGATTATAGTGTCCAACTGTGCAAGTGCTCGCGCAAGCAAAGTGCAAGCTCTCATAGACCGATAGAACTGTAAATCGACGGAAGAGAGACCAGATACGTACATGGTAGAGCCATGCTGCAGTTAAATTAGTTGTATAGTTGTAGCACGAATGGGTCGGCTCGACCGGGGAAGGACCACGCTCTCATAGAATACCAGTGTCAAATAGTAACTTAATGCTGCTGTGTTTCGTATGGTGAGTGTAGAGAACCGGAGACCCTTTTTACTGGAAACGAGGCATTCCACCTAAGTCCTCACGGATGACAATGCATTTGCATTTTGATTCGTAATTGAGGATAGATGTAGATGTCTATGGGCCACAGCAGCCACTTACCATCAGGTGGACTGTGTGCTCGTTTGTCATCCTATCCTATAAAAAAGGTGCATGACTAACGACTTTACGTGCTTTCCCAGGCACGGGGTGAGACACCCCCAACTTCATGACTGCGAGAAGCTACTGAGAATATCTTGACGTAAAAACTCAATAACTGATTGTTTGCGCCCGACCCGGAAAAAAACGGTTTTCTTTGGCCCGGCCCGGCATTCAAACCAGGGGCCTCGCGATTAACAGTCGCGTTTACAACCACTAGACCAATGAGGGAGCCAGTTATACTATATGACTTATAATGCTCCATAACTGCACTTTACCTCATGGTAGAGTCTTAAAATTGGTGGAAATTTGACATCGCAAATCCTATCCTTTGCCATGTGGTCCCGGCATGTGAGAATCCATAGCCAAAACTCATCCCGTGGGTGTCGTAAGAGATGATGTCGTCAGAGCGGTTAGAATCGCCGACGAATGAGTTCTTTTTGATCTGCTCACTGGTGCTGTGTGGGGATGTTGCATCCCTTTGCATTTTCTATCGCATCTACTACGGGAAGTGTACTGAGGAATTGCTCGAATTAATTCCAACCACCAAATTTTTAAATCGCGTCAAAATTCACGATACCATCCTTATAATCTGGATGCTTTGCGGTCCACCACTGTGCGGCTTACCAGGAGTTTTCTTCCTCGTACAACATGTCTGTGGAATTTCTCACCATTTTTCCGGACCGATACGACTTAGAGGCCTTTAAGAAAAGAGCTTACTCCTTTCTAAAAGGCCGGCAACGCAACTGTAATTCCTCTGGTGTTGCGGTTGTTCATGGGCGGTGGTAATCACTTACCATCAGTTGAACCGCATGTGCGTTTGCCCCCCCCCTCCCCCCTTCTATAAAAAATGATTAAGGAAATGCCAGAAACATATTATACTTTCCGGTATATAGAGTACTACATAGATTAAGAATTGGCTTCCGCTGCGGAGCACAATTTCGCGAATCTGGCGGACTTTTATAGGGTTATAATAATATATTTTAAATATGTATGCGAAAAGAGTAGAAAAATACTTAGTACCAACTGTAACTTACTCCACATTCACAATTAACTAAAATTGTTTAAAACATTAAAAGTATGACTTATATAATATTATTTTATATAATAATATATTTTATATTTTAATGAAAATTATAATGAAACTTTCAACTTTTATACGTGCTATTGTATCTAGATCCGTACATCTGATTCCATACTAGATAAGGCGCTATTATTCTAAATATTGATATTATAATTAATGTAAGATTTCCAGAATGTTGAGAAATTTCAAATTGTTATTAAATATATATTACATAGATAGATATTTTTTTTTTTATAGAAGAGGGGGCAAACGAGCATGCGGCTCACCTGATGTTAAGTGACTACCGCCGCCCATGATCAACCGCAACACCAGGAGAATTGCGGGTGCGTTGCCGGCCCTTTAGAAAGGAGTAAGCTCATTTCTTGAAGGTCCCCAGGTCGTATCGGTCCGGAAAAATCGCCGGTGATAAACTATTCCACAGAGAGGTTGTACGTGGAAGAAAACTCCTTGTGAAACGTACAGTGGTGGACCGCCAAGCATCCAGATGGTGTGGATGGTATCGGGACGTTTGCCGTGTCGTGCGTTCACGAAATTTGGCGGCTGGGATTAATCCGAACAATTCCTCAGAGCACTCCCCGTGATAGATGCGATAAAATACGCAAAGAGATGCAACATCTCTTCGCAACGCCAGTGAATCGAGCCGATCGGAAAGCACTCGGTCGTCGACGATTCGAGCCGCTCCGCGCTGGATGCGGTCAAGTGGAAGGAGCTGGTACTGGGGAGCCCCAGCCCAGAGATGAGAACAGTATTCCATGTGCGGCCGAACCTGCGCCTTGTAAAGTTGCAGGCGGTGTGCCGGCATGAAATACTGTCCCGCTCTGCTGAGCACGCCAAGCTTTTTAGAGGCCAATTTGGCCTTCCCTTCCAAGTGACCACGAAACTGCACGTCACTCGATATGTCGACGCCGAGGATTCCGATACTGGCTGAGGCAACAAGGGGAGTGCCTTGAAACTGAGGGGATACGACAAAGGGGTTCTTTTTAGCGGTTAACGCGCAAACTTGTGTCTTCTGGGGGTTAAACTGGACTAGATTTAGTCGTCCCCAATCCGAGACTCTGTTCAGCAAAGACTCGACTTCAGACACAAGTTTGTCCCGGCACTCGGAGACGTTTTCCCGAGAAATATTGGCTCGGCCGATGTAAAGAGCATCACCAGTGCTGTCATCTGCATAGCAATGAATGTTACGGGTATGCAACATATCATTGATATGCAGAAGAAACAGCGTTGGCAATAGCACGCAGCCCTGTGGAACACCAGCATTAATAGGCTTGCAATCGGAGCTTGCACCATCTACAACGACCTTGATGCTCCGATCTGCAAGAAAGCTGGTGATCCAATCGCACAATTTCTCGGGAAGCCCATAGGAAGGGAGCTTCGAAAGAAGCGCTTTGTGCCAAACCCAATCGAAGGCCTTCGCAATGTCCAAACTAACGGCCAATGCCTCCCCCTTGAACTCTACTGCCTCCGCCCATCTGTGAGTGAGGTAGACCAGAAGATCACCAGCTGACCGACCACGGCGAAAACCGTATTGGCGGTCACTAATCAGCTGGTGATCCTCAAGGTACCTCATGAGCTGGCAGTTTACAATGGACTCCATTGTTTTGGAGAACAAGGAGGTGATGGCGATTGGCCGGTAGTTGGACGGGACTGAGCGGTCGCCTTTTTTAGGGATCGGGTGGACGAAAGCCGTCTTCCATGATTTTGGGACTACGATATATATTTTTAATATTGTTACTAGATAAAAATCTAGCTGTCCCTTTAGTAAACATTTATTACCGAAATATTTCGTAACTAGAAAAGCCTTTATGGGTGTATGGGTCTATAATGACTCATAGTTTAAATATTCAAGGCGGTAAATATAAACAACCCTCTTAATTTTTTTAAATAATTCCTTGAATGGAGACAACGGCCAATTCTTTCGGAGCCTATAACGGTAGACCTTTTTTGTTTTACAATAATGGTACCATTTTATTACCTTCGTTTTTGAACGTCTAACTGCTTATACCCATACTTAAGGTAACATTTTTATAACGCTATTTTATATTATGTTTGTTTATTTTAATTTTACAACAGATACCGTTAGAGTCAAACTAATTGTTGTAAAGATATTAACCGTTTTATTTTTACTATTAACAGTTATTTATTCATTAAGCAATTTCATATAACACCTTTAAAACTTTCCATTCTTTTGTTTATAGAGTTATAAATAAAAGGAAGATAGAACTAAATTATGGAGTGCAATATGAAATAATGGAATCCCGTTATACCGGTACAAAGCGCAATATGTCAGCTCATCGGCGTTATTTAAGCGGGATACCAGAGGATTAAGAAAATTATTTTCTACTACACTTTACAACTTTACATACATCGTTGTAAATAACAGTGTTATTTAATATATTTATTAGGTGACTTAATCAAATAAAAACAGCATAGAATTTCACGTGTAAAGATAATGGCCTCAAGAATTACGGTCATGCTCAACGAGGACTAGCTATCCGCTCTAGGCTGAATTATAGTGCACTAGTGTTTGCGCAAGCACACGTGCTCTCAATTTGCTCACTCTCATAGTTCGATGGGATAATCTCATCAATCCGATCTGCGAGATCCGATTGTGTCAGATTGGATAATCTGAGAGAGATCAGGCACTCGACCGACAGTTTTGATTGATTTTCGAGGCACGAGGATGAAACACCCCCTCATAATTTCTAGACAGAAGTTCATCCGACCCGGAATTCGAACTCGAAACCACATAATTAGCAGTCGCGGTTATGACACCAGAAAACGAGTCAATGCACCACCATTAAACCACCATCTACCAAATACCACAAGATTTTCTGGGCCTTTCTCTAAGTTACCTCTTACTACACTCATAGTATAAGATATGATAAGTATGCCCCTACTATTACAATTTATTCCTTATTTTTAAGTCTCTTTTGCTTTCTATGTAATATTTCTTTATTTCTTTTCTTTTATATTCCACTAACTCACATCAATCATTCACTATTTACTACTATTTTTCCGCTCTAATGTTATTACCTCTTTACTTATAAAATAATAACTTTGCATGCATTTAACTTAACCACAATTTTATTTTTTACCGCCCTTAAATTGAGATAGCATTGGCGCCTGTTTTAAATTTAACATTTATGCATCGGCAAGTGCGTGCGATCAGGTGTAACGAAACCGTGACCGCAAACATACCACATTCGGACGCTTTATGGACCGCTATACATTATCATTATTCATTGTTTATAGGTGCACCATATTGATGGCGCTTGCTCAGACAGTCCTCATTTCCCAAACAATAGAATTATTTTATAATTTATGTATTAAATTCAAACAAGCAATTGTTTGTGATATCAAGAAAGTATTTACTGGAGTGCTTCTACATAAAAACTAAGCTTATATAGTTGATAAATTTAAAGTCAAATACAAGCCAGTCAGTCACGCGCAAGATACAGATTGGACCTTGAATTTGTAAATTTAGACGAATGGGAGTATTTCAACCATTTTCAGAAGAGAAAAGAGCAAAGGACCAGTAATGTGTATCTTTAGACCAACCATTTCAAGCACGGAAATCTAAATAATCGTTTAGATTTCTGTGATTTCAAGCTACTTTTGAACCCCTTATTACTCAAAAACTTACAGACTTGTAATTTTGTGTGTCTAATAAGGCCCCCTCGAATAGGTAGAATACCAAATTTATGAGTTAACCTATACTAGTTCTTTAGTTATTAAGGTCTTAATATTGCCATTTTTTATTTTATTTCACTACTAAAACTACTACTCCTGGACCACTTCTAAATGATTTATTAATTATTTAAAATTTGAAATCGAGGTAAATCATTAGGCGTATGTAAAGTAAAAATATGGAAAAAATACTATTTTGGAGTAAAAAAAAGTTATTTTGTCGCTGAGTTTCAAGTACTGTAGAAAAGAACTAACCACACCAATTTTATATTGATAGTGTTAAAGAAAACAGACGAGAGAAAAAGAAAACGGGGTAGCATAACGCAAGAAAAACGTCGAAGGTCATGTAACAAATTTATTTTAAATCGATTGAAAGACTATTATATTTCTGTAGCTATGATATCAAAAACTGCTATAGAAATTGCCTGATAGTGATCCATCTAAAAATGATCATCATCTTTTTTTGTTTCATTGCCCAAAAAATAAATAAACAAGTAAATTATCCACAGTCACATAATAATTCAGAAACTCTACTATAAGGGACCCGCATTTGCATGTACACATTTTTACGACACGATTGCAAGAATATGTCGTCTGTCTTTCTGTACTTTAAAATTTTCAACGAAAGTGGCTTTTATTGTAAAATAAGTAAAAAGGTATATATTCTCAAATACTACAATATCCCTTTAGAAGTTTTTTTAAAGAATTGGTACGAATTAAAGTTAGGTTTGGTTAGGTTAAATCATTGAGTTTATAAATCAATGGTTTAAATACATAGTAAATGTTCTCAGAAACGAGAGAGGCCTATGATCAATAGTTGAGGTATATTAGGATGTAATATTAGGTTTTATAAATACATCCTCCCATGGTTTAATGGTGTAAAGAGTATGAACCTGTATGACGGTGTACGAGAATTCACTACCCCATATTATCATCCCGTGGATGTCGTAAGAGACCGTAGAGAGGAATGAACCGGGAAGTAGCATCTTCTATGATAACCACAATGTAAAACAGTAAAATACTGCGGTTGACAACCCGCCTACCAATAAGTTACATGGCAATGAGGCGTTCTTTGGGGAGCCCTGTGCTGTGAAAGGAAAAAGGGACAGTGAATTATATGTTGTTAGGCATTCCCTCAGAGGCATCAAGGGTGGCAATGATGAATGTTTGAGCTGCTAGCCAGAAACGGACTCCATCATGTTTTGGTTTTATATTCTTTTTATAAACAAATCATAAGAAAAATTAGGCAAATGCATGATTTTTTTTTGATAATTGGATACTTGACTAGAAAATCTGAATACTTTTTGTTGAGTTGTCAAGACAATAATTTCTATAAAATTTGTATGAGAATATGGTGTATCGATGTCATAGTTTTATAGTCAAATTCTAATCTTATTTGTATGTTTTTAAATAACAAAAATCTAATTAACTTAAAATGGAAAATCGACCAGCATTTAAGACAATACTAAAAGTAGCAAATTTAAACTACATACTGGTTGTTTATTACTGGGAGAGTTAACTGCCCAATTTTCATACGATTATACTGAAATGAAGGCAATTACTCAAGACATATTTCGGTTTACGGATGTAAACGTGATACAAGCAGTGCCATGTCATTGACACTACATCCGAGTCTTTCCGTGGTCGCATCGCTTTCCTTTTCTTTTAATGCATAAAACAACGACATAAATCTTCAGTTAATTAAAAAATCAAGGTGCATATAAAGTAATAAAATTTATGATTTTATTATAAAATTGCTTTAATTTTAAACCTGTAATTACAAATGATCCGTCCTCATTAAGTCATCAATTGATTTTCGTACCCTAACATAAATAGCGATAAATACCCAATAATATAATTGAAGTAATTTTCTTCAATATTATACACACTACATAACGAAGCGTCCCCAGTTCATTTAAATATTGCACTTTTGTCGAACTTTGATCATTTTATTATGTTATTAATTACAGTATTATAAAAAAATGCATAAAATCTTTGGGCGTTTAGTCCTCACAAACGCATTCCTCTCTTTTACTCCTAGGTAAGTATTATAAGTTTTTTACTACTGCAGTGGATCTGTTTTTTTTATAAACTAATTGATTTAAGATCTAGGAACATTTTAAAACTACTTAAACTATCTAGTTATTAGACATCAAGAAATGATTTTAACGAAAAAAGAAAATAGAATAAAATCAAACAGACGAGTAGGTTATTAGCCTTATTTCGTTTATAAAAAAGTTTTGGGGGAGGAAACAAAGGATTACATGATGATAATTTACACTTGACTCTCTTGATTGTCTAGCTCAGTCAATCAGAACTTCCAGTTGGGTAAAATGATGAAAGATGGACTATTTTTGGTTAACTACTGCGTACTACATGGTAGCATACCTCTCTATCCCAGAAATCAAGATGTTTCGGTAAGGTTGTCTGCCAGCTTACTAGATCTGAGAACATTTTTTTTTGCGCCCGAAGCAAATATGGGCAACCCTCCGGAAAGCGGGGGAGGGAGGCGGTGAATGCTCATAGCATACCACGCAGCCGGCTGCCTGGTTATGTGGAGACTTTTACCCACTAAACACCGCCTTTTAGGGACTGGCTTAACGGTCTAACTAGAGATCTCTAAGCTGTATACGAACGCGACCCTCCTTGGCAGAAAGGAGGGCGCAAGCGGCGAAAAGCCGCTTAGAAGTGTGCCTAACTAAGGCAGATTAGAATAGGCTCGGCCTGAGCCGCCACGAGGCAGTTCAGGTCAGCCGAAAGCTTGTTGGGGGGGGGGGGTCCGAGAGAAAGTTTCTCGGTTTGCGCACACTATAGCGAGTGTGGATAGGGGCTGCATAGGCAGCTGTCTCACGAATGAGATTCAGAGAGTGATTTGAGGAACTGCTGGATTGTTGGGTGCTCTAAGTCTCGGTGTAGGTCGGCATTACGGACATAATAGGGCAAGTTAGTGGCCCTACGACAGAATAGATTTTAAACTATTTGAAGTTCATTTATAGCTTTGGGCTTAGCATGTGCGAAAATGGGGGCCGCGTAGGTCATGACAGGTCGTATGCAGACCTTATATAGGGTTCACTTGTTGCGGAGGGAAATTTTACTGTGTCTGCCCAACAAGCTGTTGAGCCTACCGATGTAAAATCGTGCGGTGCAAGTAACCTTCTTGATATGGATTTCGAAAGTGAACCTTGCATCAAGGGTGACGCCTAAATATTTGGCTTTAGTTTGCCATGGGACAGGGGTTCCTAACATCCTGATTGGCGTAGTGGTGGTGAGACGGCGTCGTATATATTCGAGGCAAACGGCGGAGCTCTTCACCAGGTTTACGTCGATACGCCATTTTTGGAACCAAGCCCCTAAGTCGCTTACTGACTTATGGATCTTGTTCCGAATCTGTGGCAGTGAGTTGCCTTTAGAGTAAAGGGCTGTCATCTGCGAAGAGGGCTAGTTTAACACCATTCGAAGGGATAGGGATGTCGTTGGTGAGTAGTATATATAGGAGGGGGGCAAGCACAGAGCCTTGAGGGACACCGGCTTTGATTTGACGAGTAGAGGATAGCGTGCCTTCGTGTCTAAAGCGAAAGGTACGATCCTTCAGATAGGAGGCTACAAGGCGAACGAGACGGTCAGGGAGGCCTAAGTCGCACAATTTGTAGATAAGGCCCTCGTGCCAGACTCTGTCGAATGCCTTGGCAATGTCGAAGAAGACCGCGATGGTTTTTTGACGACGAGGATAAAAACTGAGGATATATTCCACTGTGCGGTGAACTTGCTGGGGGCACGAGTGTTGGCTCGAAACCCGAATTGTTGTGGGATGACAGGAGGGTCGCCATCTGTGGAAAACAAATGGCGCCTCATGCGCACGAGAATGACTCGTTCGAAAAGTTTGCCCATGGCCTTAACGAGGCTGATGGGACGGTGATTGGAGGGGAGACGGTAAGGTTTGCCTGGCTTGGGAATGCTAATGACAGCTGCCTCTTTCCAAGAGGTGGGAAAATAGCTGAATTCGAAGCAGGCGTTGAAGATTATGGCCAATAAGGCGATCACCTGCTCCGGAAAGTATTTAAGGGCTTGGTTGGAGATGCCATCCGCACCCGGTGCTTTTTTGGGCTTAAGTCCTTTAATGGTAGTTGAAATCTCATCTTTGGACACAGTGATAGGGTCAGAGGCGGTAGGGGGCGAGTTCCAGCGACGGATCTTGTCCTCCACTAGTTGGATGTGTATGGGGTCAGTGGGTTGTGAGCTGGGAGAGCATTGAGCGGAGACGCTGTCGGCGAAGCACTCAGCCTTTTCTTCGTCCTCGAAGGCAATAGAGCCGTCGGGACGAGACAGAGGGGGAGTATGCGTTATAGCGTCTATCTGGAGGGCTCTCGCCATCTGGTAGTACGCTGTGTGGGAGTAAGAGATTTTCTCCATGAGATTGCCCCTTTCGAGGTCTCTGTAATCTTGGAGGCGGTAACGGAGTTTGCGTTGAAGGCGGTGGGCCGCGAGTCTATATTCGGGAGTGGGATAGCGTGCAGCTCTACGGAGGGCAGCTTTTTTGGCTTTTAGCAGGTTGCTAATATCTAGGGGAGACTAGTTATAGCAACCGGGATAACCTTTTCATTCTCTTTAAGAGAGGATATTATAACTGAGGTGAGATTTTCGACCGCGGTGTCTATTTTCCCTGTACTGTCGAGGACGTCGGAAGAAAGGGTTATGGGAGGGTCCGGAGAGTTGGTGTAGGTTTTGGAAGTGGGAGTTGGAGATGGCTGATGGCCAAGAAGGAGGGATACAGGACGATGGTCGGATCCTAGATCATCGAGAGACTCGATTGCTCTAAGGTTAAGGGAGACTCCTTTAACTAGAGCAAAGTCTAGCACGTCAGGAGCGTAGTTAACATTGTCGGGATAGTGGGTGACAGCGAGGGGGCTGTAGACAGTCAGGTCGAGAGACTGATTGATATTGAGCAGCACCCTGCCACTACTGGTAGTAGTGCGGCAGGTCCATTCAGTACGCTTGGAGTTAAAGTCTCCAAACATAATGACTGAACCGCCTAATGCAAGGATGGCTTCGAAATCACTCTTAACGGAGAGGGTTCCGCTAGGGATATAGCAAGAGGCTATAATGATTGACTATTGTCCAGTCATGGCTAATCTAGTGATAGTGGCTTCCATACTGGTAAGCGTCGGAGTGAATATGTGGGAGCAATGAAGGGACTTTTTGTAATAAATGGCAGTACCGCCACCTTTGCGGTCGGGTCTGTCATTACGCAGAAGTGAATAATTTTTAATAGAAAGGCCTTTAGAGACCTTGGGGCTGAGGTGGGTCTCCTGAAGGAGGAGGAGGTCGGCTTCGCGATCTCGAAGAAATAGCCTAAGCTCTGGGAGGTTATTTCGCAAACCGCGGATATTGAATGAAACAAGTGACAAACCCTTTGGTTTGATATTGCGGGAGCAGAGGGCTCCGGCATAGTGTTATTACAAAGACCTTAGTAGGTTGATGTGCTTAGTAAAAGCAAGGAGACGGTCCTGAGGGGACTGAGCAGTGCGCAGCTTACGCGCAAGGATAGAGATCTGAGTACAGCAGTGGGAGGATATATATATATATATATATATATATATATATATATATATATATATATATATATATATATATATATAACCTTTTACCTATAGCTCATTATAAAGATTAAACGTAAGTTTATAAGGTTATTTAATTTAAATAAATATTTTTTATATAATTGGTATAAAATTAACATTATAAATTATATATAACATTATCTACGAATTGTGATATGGAGTAGTTCCGAAATTAATGATTTTTTATTCCTTTTTAATTTTGTAATTATATTAACACAAATTATTTAAATACTCTTTGCGTTTTATTACAATGTAATAATGTTTTCGACGTATTTTGATATAACAATATTTTAATTATACTCATTTCTAATATTTCACATTAATTTAGTGACCGAGTTTTACGTAGGCGGGCGGGGCAAATTTATATCATTGACTTTATTTTAAATTTTCCTTACAAACAGCGGGTAGCGGAACAAATTGCAATGGTGTCAATTTAAACTAAAATTTAGTCACCTTTGTATATCATAAAACATTTTTTGTATGTATTTATATTTTCAAGTTGATATAAATTTACTTTGATAACAAAATGTATAAATACAAAAATTTTAAATCATTCTGAGAAATATAAATATACTGATGGTATATAATGGTCTAAACAAATAGAGGATGGGTAACTGTTAATGATACAAAATCGCTTCCAGGATTCTATTGCTAAACGCAGGTTCCTCCCGATTTGAATAGATTTGCCATAGCTTTTATGTTGAGCTACCAAATGTTTCTACAGCTCGCTAAATTACTAACTAGTTATATTATTAGACATGATAACGATAATTCTCCTCCTTCTCTGATCAGAAATAAACAGAAACTTTTTTTATTCAATATAGATTATAAATAATACTTTTTTAAAGTTACTCTTTTCAAACGACTTCAAAAAAAGTAAGAGATTCTCAATTCTATTGTATTTTTTATGTGTGTTAGCTCAAAATTTTTTTCCAGGTGAAAAAATTTTGATGATTCTTTTTATTTAAAAGCTGGTGATTCTTCCGTGGTGCCACGTAATTTTTGAGTTATTACGCATTTAATTGCCTTCGACTACATTGATGATGTTCTTATTTTATTTATGTTGAAGTCAGTTTTATAGAATTTTATATTTTACCACTTGTGTTTAATTTACCACCGGTTCGAAAAACATCTTACGATATCTTTGTTTCGTTGTAGAACCACGCTGCAGTATGCATAAGTCGATTCAACTGGGAAAGAATTAAATATATAATATGATATTATATTATATTAAATACATAATGCTGCTATGTTACGTGTGGTGAGTGGCGAGAAACGGAGAATCTTTTTTTTTCAGCATTTTGATTCTTAATCAATAATACTTAGATTTAGCCGAGGACTATGGCCCACAGCCAACACTTATCATTAATATATATATATATATATATATATATATATATATATATATATATATATATATATATATATATATATATATATATATATATCTTAGGTGGACATGTGTTCATTTGTTACTCTTACTTCTAAAACTATAAAAATAAACTATAAAGGCACTAATTCGTTGTAATATTCCGTGCCCAATATAGCGCTAATGTAATAAAATCAGAACTAAACTAAAATACAGTGCGTCCCTTGCACGACACAATCAGATCAAACCAAAGCCCGTAACTAACAATTTGTGTGGTTGGTTAGAATTTTAACGCATGTAGCACCCTGAATCCTAGGCCGTGTGGTCATCAGTCGTACCAAGAATTAATAGCTTTACTGGCATTTGTTTGTTTTTTATATTAACTATCATAATACGTACAAGTGCGATGAAAATGACAGATTTAAAAAAATATTCGAAAATTTTATAAAAATAAAACTTTAATTTTTTGGAAAGGATGTTGATCTTATAAATAAAAAGTCAGTGGACTGACTGAAGACTAAACTCATTACCAAAAACTGTTATGTGTTATTACATTATAATGCTCCAAATAATATTATGTAAACACATGTTTAAACAACTCATACAACTACACAATAAGTACACTGTTGTAGACAAACATATTTTAAAAGGATACAGTGTATCCTGAAATAGATTATGGGCGTGGAGATTCGTACGTAACAAGTAACAACATTCTTAGTCAATTACAAATCTGTTTTAACAATTCGCACTGAAGTTGAACCTGCTTAGTATGGAATTGTGAAAGGCGACCCAAGTTCTCGCGAAAGATAACTAGATAACTGTCTGTTAGTAATTGTCTGTTAGTAAAAAAACACATTTTAAGCTGGTAAGCTTATATAATAAACTTGCGCCTTGAAATTTTTATTGTGCGCGAGACAGCCACGTGGTACCAATAAAATTATTTAATTGCGATTTTAAGTACTCATTTACCAGAAGCAAGCGGACAAAGGAAAACATCGTGAAAATTTACATTTCTAATAAATAAATAAAAACATTATAGAATATATTGTAAAATCCGTGTAGAGGCGGTGTAAGAATATAATTATACATAAAAATACCACACACACACACACATATATATACATATATATATAACTTGGTAACGGACAGCTTCCAAGTTATTCTGCGAATAAGAACAGCGTCCCTGATGCACTGGCGCACCAACAGCATCCTGAGAGTTTTTGTGGAGAAACCAGACTGCCCGTTCCTGCAGCACTGGACACGTATACACTGGTGCGGGTCGTTATAATTAGTTAATGATATTGTTACTAACATATTGTAGTTTATAAATTACTTACTAATACATATGGATCATGGTGCGAAATAAATGACGATGTATCATCCCTTGGATGTGGTAAGAAGCGACAGACGGAAACAGATCAGGAGCAGCGTCTTCCTAATAACGACTTGCTCGTAAAATAAAAACTGCGTTTGCCAACCAACTTGCCAAACGTGGCAACTTTGGCCAATATCCTCCCTATGAAGCAATCTATGGAGAGGCCTATGTTGAGCAGCGGATTTTAATAGTATGTAACGGTAACGGTTGTAAAATCTGCCAACATCCGTTACGGTAACGTGACGAACTATTCTCCTCACTTTTAAAAGGGTTATGTCGCAGTGGGAGTTGTTCCGTGACCAGCAGTGGGACCCATCCTATCCTACAGTGGACCTATTAGCTCTTACTTCACTATATAAGATTAAGGGGCAGTGAGTCTTGTCCTGTGGCGTATTGAATATATTGGGCATGTGCTATTATTGATCAATGCTTACCATGCTTCTATCAGGAGTGGTTTATGACAATTTTGAATTCAAATTCGAAAGTGAGCCTTGCATCAAGGGTGACGCCTAAATACTTGGCTGTAGTTTGCCATGGGACAGGTGTTCCTAACATCCTGATTGGCGGAGTGGTGGTGAGACGGCGTCGTTTATATTCAAAGCAAGCAGCGGAGCTCTTCTCCGGGTTTACGTCGATACGCAATTTTTGGAACCAAGCTCCAAGGCGCTTACTGACTTTTGGATCTTGTTCCGAATCTGTGGCAGTGAGTTGCCTTTAGAGTAAAGGGCTGTGTCATCTGCGAAGAGGGCTAGTTTCACACCATTCGACGGGATAG
Organism: Parnassius smintheus behrii; assembly: GCA_036936625.1. Taxonomy (NCBI): domain Eukaryota; kingdom Metazoa; phylum Arthropoda; class Insecta; order Lepidoptera; family Papilionidae; genus Parnassius; species Parnassius smintheus. The sequence goes on from JAUPFT010000024.1 coordinate 28,133,390, forward strand.
GAATGTCGTTGGTGAATAGTATATATAGGAGGGGGGCAAGCACAGAGCCTTGAGGGTCACCGGTTTTGATTTGACGAGTATAGGATAGCGTGCCTTCGTGTCTAAAGCGAAAGGTACGATCCTTCAGATCGGAGGCTACAAGGCGAATGAGACGGTCTGGGAAGCCTAAGTCGTACAATTTGTAGATAAAGCCCTCGTGCCAGACTCTGTCGAATGCCTAGGCAATGTCGAAGACGACCGCGATGGTTTTTTGACGACGAGGAAAAAACCGCTGAGGATATATTCCACTATGCGGTGAACTTGCTGGGGGCACGATTGTTTGGCTCGAAACCCGAATTGTTGTGGGATGACAAGAGGGTCGCCGTCTGTGAGAAACAAATGGCGCCTCATGCGCATGAGAATAACTCGTTCGAAAAGTTTGCCCATGGCCACAAGGCCTCAAGGAGGCTGATGGGACGGTGATTGGAGGGGAGGTGGTGAGGTTTGCCTGGCTCGGGAGTACCAATGACAGTTGCCTATTTCCGAGAGGTGGGAAAATAGCTGAATTGGAAGCAGGCGTTGAAGATTATGGCCAATAAGGACTTTTGGATCTTGTTCCGAATCTGTGGCAGTGAGTTGCCTTTAGAGTAAAGGGCTGTGTCATCTGCGAAGAGGGCTAGTTTAACACCATTCGACGGGATAGGAATGTCGTTGGTGAAAAGTATATATAGAGGGGGCAAGCACAGAGCCTTGAGGGTCACCGGTTTTGATTTGACGAGTACAGGATAGCGTGCCTTCGTGTCTAAAGCGAAAGGTACGATCCTTCAGATCGGAGGCTACAAGGCGAATGAGACGGTCTGGGAGGCCTAAGTCGTACAATTTGTAGATAAAGCCGTCGTACCAGACTCTGTCGAATGCCTAGGCAATATCGAAGAAGACCGCGATGGTTTTTTGACGACGAGGATAAAAACCGCTGAGGATATATTTCACTATGCGGTGAACTTGCTGGGGGCACGAGTGTTTGGCTCGAAACCCGAATTGTTGTGGGATGACAAGAGGGTCGCCGTCTGTGAGAAACAAATGGCGCCTCATGCGCATGAGAATAACTCGTTCGAAAAGTTTGCCCATGGCCACAAGGCCTCAAGGAGGCTGATGGGACGGTGATTGGAGGGGAGGTGGTGAGGTTTGCCTGGCTCGGGAATACCAATGACAGTTGCCTATTTCCGAGAGGTGGGAAAATAGCTGAATTGGAAGCAGGCGTTGAAGATTATGGCCAATAAGGCGGTCACCTTCTCCGGAAAGTATTTGAGGGCTTGGTTGGAGATGCCATCCGCACCCGGTGCTTTTTAGGGCTTAAGTCCTTTGATGGTAGATGAAATCTCATCTTTGGACACAGTGATAGGGTCAGAGGCGGTAGGGGGCGAGTTCCGGCGACGGACCTTGTCCTCCACTAGTTGGATGTGTATGGGGTCAGTGGGTTGTGAGCTGGGAGAGCATTGAGCGGCGACGCTGTCGGCGAAGCACTCAGCCTTTTCTTCGTCCTCAAAGGCAATAGAGCCGTCGGGACGAGACAGAGGGGGAGTATGCGTTATAGCGTCTATCCGGAGGGCTCTCGCCATCTGGTAGTACGCTGTGTGAGAGGGAGAGAGTGCTACTGCCCCTGATATTACTTGATATGTGCTTCCGTATTTTTGACATAATTACTAGATGTATAATTAATAGAGTTTACTTTTTTTATTGGAGATAGGTGACAAACGAGCACACAGTCCTCCTGATGGTAAGTGGTTGCTGTAGCCCATTGATTTTCAAAGTGGGGGGCGCACCCCACTAGGGAGGCGCGAAGACATCTACAGGGGGGCGCAGTTGCGGGCGGTGGTTATCACTGCGGTCACTCGCGCGCATAGGTATCGCACGCTCCTCACTCCCTGCGCCGCTCGCGCCTTGCAAACACGTGTACTTTTGTTTCAAAGCGACTTGCTATTGTGTGTTAGTTAGAGAGTAGTGACAGTGAACGGTTATTTCTTTTGTTTCACCATGAGCTCAGCCAAAAAACGCAAGTATAACGATGATTTATTAAATACGGTTTTGTTTCTATAAATAAAAGTGGTAACGACCAGCCGCAGTGTGTTATTTGTTATGAAGTATCGAGCAATGATGCCACGAGACCTTCGCGTCTGGAACGACATTTGTCAACAAAACACAGCGCTTTAAAAGAAAAGCCGAAGGAGCTTTTTGCTTCAAAATCTGCAAGTTTGAAGCGCATGAAATTGGATAGTACTGGATCCTTAGCTCAGTCATCTGAGAAAGTGCTTGTAGCATCATATGAATTGTCGCTACTCATTCCAAAGGCCAAAAAAATCCATACTATCGGAGAAACACTCGTCAAACCCTGCTTACTGAAAGCAGCTGATATCGTTCTTCGAATAGAAACTAAACAAAAATTTTCACAAATACCTCTTTCTGACAACACTGTTAACCGTCGCATTGATGATATGGCTGAAGATATAAAAAATCAGGTAGTTGAGGCCGTGAAAGAATCATGTTTTTTTGCAAGACAGTTGGATGAGAGTACAGATGTTGCGCAATGTTTAGTTTTTTTCCGATACATACAAAACGAAACAATTAAAGACGAATTGCTGTTTTCAACAGAGTTAACGACAACTTCGAAAGCAAATTGATATAATGACAGCAATCTCTGAATTCTTTGATAAACATGAACTATCATGGAAAAAGTTGATAGGCGTATGCACAGACGGCGCTCCGGCAATGCTTGGATCTCGTTCAGGATTCGTACAGTTGGTCGAAGAAAAAAATCCCAACGTAATTACCATTCACTGTTTTATACACCGTCAAGCCTTGGCAGCTGAAACACTTCCAAACGAACTCTATGACGTCTTAAAATTATGCATTAAAATTGTTAATTATATTAAAAAGAGTGCATTAAACACGCGGCTTTTTGCGACTCTCTGTGAAGATTTGGGCACAGAACACAAGACATTGTTATTTCATACAGAAGTGCGCTGGCTTTCAAAAGGAAATATGTTGACAAGATTGTTTGAACTGCGAGATGAAGTAATTCAGTTTCTAGACATTCAAAAACAAACTTAATTGTTTGTGGAATTTAAAACACCATGGGTCCAAGTAATATTTGCTTATTTATCAGGTATTTTTGATTCATTGAACACTTTAAACTTGAAATTACAAGGTGGAGACTCGAACATAATTCATCATCGGGATGCTATCACAGCATACACTGAGAAGTTGCAACTGTGGAAACGCAAAATTTTGGCGTCTAACTATTCCTGATTTCCTAAATTACTTGCGATCACAGAAGAAGCGTGTTTTAAGGAGATTTTGGATGTAATTGACACCAAGAATCAAATATCAAACCATTTGCAACACCTCACGGACGAATTCAAGCGCTACTTTCCCGACACGTGCAACAATATTATGTACCGATTAGCGACCGATCCTTTTCACGTCGACATACACATGCTGCCAGATACATTACAAGAGCAAGCATTAGAAATCAAAAATGATTCTGCTGCCCAATATGGTTTTGAGAAGATGGATAAGGCACTATTTTGGATTAAATATCTCAAAGTTTATCCCAGCACAGCAGAGCAGGCACTAAAATTATTTCTACCTTTTTCAAGCACTTATTTGTGCGAAAAAGCATTTTCAGCAGTTGTAGCTATAAAAACAAAGTATAGAAGCAAATTAGATTTTGCTAGTGATCTACGTTGTGCACTTTCTTCTACTGAACCCAGTATTGGAAATCTTGTGAAAACTATGCAAGCTCATCCGTCACATTGATTCTTCTTAATCTGAAGTGTGTAAAAAGCCATATTTTTTTAATAAATAAAACATCTGAAAATGTATTTGTGGACTTTATTTTACTATACAACGTTATTCTTCTTACTTTTTGACGAAAAATATAACATGGTTTAAAACTATTGGAATCGATTCTGTAACGGATTCCGAACAAACTACTTTCAGGTTTCGCATCAAGTAGGAATAACCTTGTATACTCGTATTATACGCTTATTTTATAAAAAAATATTTTACAATTGCTTGGCGAACCCACTTGCTGCTACTTGCTGAGCCCTGGGCCGAGGGGAGGCGTGGGCATATTAATTTTAAGCTGTAGGGAGGCGTGATACTTATAAGTTTGGGAACCCCTGCTGTAGCCCATAGACATCTACATCTATCCTCGATAACTTTTTCAAAATGCAAATGCGTTGTCATCCCTGAGGACTAAATGGAATATCTCGTTTCCAGTAAAAAGGGTCTCCGGATCTCTACACTTACCATACAAAACACGGCAGCGGTAAGCTGCTATTTTACGCTGGTATTTTGTAAGAGCGTGGTCCTTTCCCGGTCAAGCCGACCCATTTGTGCCACAACTGTACTACTAATATAGCTGCAGTATGACTGTACCACGTAATTAAATGTAAACAAATAGTTTTACCCGAAAGAAACGAACCGGCTATACATAGTTTTAGCAATGAAAAAATCGAATACGCCTGAGTTTAACCAGGCATAATCAGCTACACCTAGTATTTATTTTATATTTATAGCTGGCTAAGCCTGTGTGTTACCGCACTTGGGCTTTTAGCCGTGACACTTAAATTTGACACCAGCAAACATTGGGTGCGTTTGGCAGAAAAAAGCGCTAGCAATCGCTTACTAGCGCTAAAATAATGATTTCTTATATTTACGCGAACACTACACATTGAAATAATACTCGTTTTTTACGGAATTTATCGCGTATATTTAACTTTTTAATACCCGACGTTTCGAGAGCTTTACAGCACCCATGGTCACGGGAAGGACTGAGATGTTTAACGTCCAGATGTCATAGTTAACCGCGGTTACCATAGATTAAAATTTAACTTTTGTAATCTATGGTAACCGCGGTTAACTATGACATCTGGACGTTAAACATCTCAGTCCTTCCCGTGACCATGGGTGCTGTAAAGCTCTCGAAACGTCGGGTATTAAAAAGTTAAATATACGCGATAAATTCCGTAAAAACGAGTATTATTTCAAAGCGCTAAAATAGTTTTCGGCCAGGACACGTTTGCTAACTTCAGTAGCGCTGACACAATCCGCCATTTTGCTTATTTAATTTGTTTGTTTTGAAGTAGAGTATATAAGTTGTTTTTTGCAATATTAGTTTTAAGTAATATAATGACATGAATAGACATATACATGTTATTAAAAATTCATGATTGGTAAGTTTTTAATATGAATACTTCACAAACATATATTTAAATTAGGTTAGGTTCCCCGGTTAAAACTAACATCGTGTCCTAGAGGAAAATAGCTACTTACGATTTGACAGCGCTTACCGCTTACGATAGCCATTTTCCTTACAAGCGCTTGCTAGCGCTTTTTTCTGCCAAAGGCACCCATTAAGGTGGGTTTTTACAAAATCTATATTATCTATAAATATCTTTTCTTTAACAATATTCTTCAAACTCGCTACAAAACTTACATTTACTCATCAAGATCAAGACATGATAGCAATAAAATATTTATATAATCCTTAGCAAATCGGTCAAATATGACAATGTCGGATTGAGGTTATTAATTAAAAAATGCACTCTCGACGTCGCACTCATAAGTCAAACAGACGCAATAAAGATGGCGGTCTTAATGATAATATTAAAAATACAAAAATTTCTGCATTCAATATAAGACAGCTATTCACTTTGCATTCTTGAATAAGGTAGCGTGTCCACGGGTTTCAATATATATTTTATTTGGTTTAAAGTTTTTACCGATTCAGTAAATATTTAAGTACTTACGATGAAGAAATCGAAAACTTGGAGTATGTATAATAACGTAATATGTAATGGAATATAATATATAGAAAAAATGTAAAATAATCTTTATACTTGGTAACAATAATATAATAAATAATTCCCACTCCTGATTCCCTGCATTAGTCTCACTCTCTGAAGTTACGTTTTCTGAAGGTTTCTTTTAATAGAATAAGGGTGACAAACGATCACACAGTCCTGATGGTAAGTGGATGTTTTGGCCTATAGACATCTACATTAATTCTTGATTAAGAATCAAAATTAAGATGCGTTGTCACCCCTGAGGATTAAAATGTAAAGTCAGTAAACTCCGGTTCCCTACTCCTGTTTTATGCCGGGATTCTGTGAAAGCATGGTCAGTGATCACTCTCATCGAGCCGACCCATTTGTGCTACAACCATAATATATATGCAGCTTGACTCTACCGCTGATTTATAATCTTATAAAATCACTTTTTTCGTTCCCCTTACAGTTGCACTCTGCGCCTTAGAATCTTACTTCTTACTTCATAAAACTATCTATATTGCATCAAATTGACCCCCTGCCTGTCTTACATGGTTTTTTCGCGAGCCTCCAATATAGTTAAATCTTTATTGAAACGTTTTCATATTGAACACGTCAGTACACCTCCGTTACGTCGGAGGCTCGTGTTGCTTTATGCAGTACACTTATGTAGTCGCGAAGTTTTAATTTTATTTCCATACATATAGGCACCAGCTTGATTTGACACGCAATAAAATGGTTATTTTTCTTTTTCTTCATCGACCCGATTGTGGCACGTATAGTTGTTTTTTTTATTGACTCGTAACAGTAAACATTGAATTGGCTTCTCCAATCGTAAGAAGAATTTTACGTAGCTGTCACGCTTAGCCGGCGAACTTTTATTTTCTTTTTTTTCAACGTTAAACCCCCCACACCAGGATTTTCTCCTGTATCGTGGAGGCAATTCAAAAACATAAATTGAACAAGAACAAACATCCAGACCCGGAACAATTATTTGTAGGCCATACAAATACTTGTTCCGTGCGGGATTCGAACCTGCGGCCACCAGCGTAGCAACTCATTGCCAAGCCACTGCGCCACGGAACCGGACTGATGATCGCAGTACCAGATGGTTTGCAGTGTTCGTGACTATGCTCTTCATTGCTGTTCTAAACTTCACGTCTAGCATGTATACCAATAGAATATTTTCTTTAACTAGCTTAGTTGTATTGCTTAGATTAAGTTATTTTTATACGTGGTGGAGCCATGCTGCAGTTATATTAGTAGTATAGTTGTAGCACGAATGGGTCGACTCGATGGGGAAGGACCACGCTCTCACAGAATATCAGCGTAAAATAGTAGCTTAGTGCTGCTGTGTTTCGTATGGTGAGTGTAGAGAACCGGAAACCCTTTTTACTGGAAACGAGGCATTCCATTTTTGTCCTCAGGGGTGACAACAGATCTGAATTTTGATTTGTAATCGAGGATAGATGCAGTTGTCTATGGGCCGCAGCAACCACTTACCATCAGGTGGACTGTGTGCTCGTTTGTCACCCTATCGTATAAAAAAAAGTTTATTTCCCCTGCTATCTCTCTACATTTACGAAGTTTAGTAAGCATATAAATATATTAAATTCTTTGACTGTAAAAAGGTTTTACTAAATTATATGATATGAACTTAAAAAGAAATGCAAATCGACTTATATTCTTGTAGTAAAGTAATGAAGTACAAGGTGTTTAACGATAGATATTCGATTTATGATATAAGAAACACCAAATGACTAATATAATTAGAGAAATGTTTTGCTTATCTCAATAAAAATCAACTTTATGACATTAGGGTTCTATCAATTAAAGTTAAATGTAATTTGTAACGTTTAGTGAATAAGTTATCGATAAAAATATCGATAAATAAAAGGTATAATAAACCGTAATAAAAATTTACGATTTTTACTTTTGAAATAATTCATTAGTTTTGAATATATTGTATTAAGTTAAATTATAGGTAAATTTGTTTGGTAAAAAATGATCAAACAAAAAATATCTTTGCAAAAATTGGTACTCTAAGAGTTATTACCCAATCCTTATCTATTTATGTTGTAAGCAAATAAATCTAATAAATCAAGAAATATATCGTGTATGAGGCCATAAGATCTGGTCTTTCACGTAGTTACCGCTCTCGGTACCCAAGCGACGTTAATGTGTTATTAAAACGTTTGATTTAAATTCCACTAAAGATATTGTGAAGATGTATTTTATTTCAATCATGGCCTGAAGCGATTGTGTTACAAGTCGTGCTTTTTCTATTTTTTTCTATGTCAGAAATAAAATCAGAACGCTGATCCTTGTCCACAATATAATTACGATGTTCTATAAATGTTTACTTTCGCGATTTCGACTATCTAATTATAATTCTTTGTTAATTATTATTATGACAGATATGTTACGAATCTGCTACCACATGTAGGTAGCGACATAAGGACTATAACTTCAATCATTTTATAGATGTTGTAAAAAGCAACTCGGACAACCGCCTAGATTTGTTTTCCGATAATTCGCAATATTAGCACTTCCTATTTGTAACGGACATAAATTCACAAGATCGACAATAGGAAGTAACGTTCAAGATGCAAGACGTCTCGTACTCCGATCATTAATCCATCACCCACTTGGGAGAAGACAATGATCTGCTGTGGAATACTTGTGAACTGATGAGCAGATTTACTGCGTGAAGGTAATTGGTGGTATTATAAGACGTTATCCTTTTATAATGTCTTTTATAAAACCTCGTTGAAAAAATACAAAAAAATTTATAGCAAGAAGTATTTTAAGTGGCAATATTAGATATAAGTAACATTGTTTATATTGATATTTTAGAATCTGTTTTCTATGTATTTAGTAGCTCGGAAAAGTTTGCATGCTGTAGGCTAAAATGTCTTTAGGAAATTTATTTTTATATTTACTTTAACAACATAATACTTATTCTATTTATCCCAAATAAGGGAACTTGATTATACACTCATATCTCACACCCCTGAGGACTAAGGAAATTTACTACTTTACTTTTGAATGAAGCGATGCATTCCATAATTTTTAAGTTTTGCCCCTCTTGTTACTCGTCGTATGGAACACAGCGGAACACCAGTGGAAAATAACATAAACATACTGTTATTCATATTCTGTCCCATTTTCTTATTCTGTCCATTCGTGCTGCCTGGCGGAATATTCGTATTATTTTTTTTTTAAGTTTTGCCCTGATTTCTCTAGTAATATTTAATTCAGTTTTATCATTATTTTATGAATTTTACGTTAAATGATATTAGGGGTTATTCTAAATGATAGGATGAGAAATTAAATGATTAGAAAAAAGTGTGGTTTGTAATAAGTTACGAACAGGATTAAGAAAAAAGGCTTCGGTGGTTTGGACGCGTAGAAAAAATGAATGAGGAAATAAGTAAGAAATTTACGCTACAAAAGTTGATGGAAAGTCGGCAAAAGATGCCCAAGATGGAAGTTTATTAACATAGCTAGGAGCGTTATTTTAAAAATGACCGAAATCTAAGGTATCCTCAATCGACGAGCATGTATGCGTAGTTATATGGAAGACAAATGGAAGTCCAAGTCTCTGCCAACCTCTTTCGATGAGACATAAGATTTTTCTATAGATATGTATTTACGTATATAATATTAGGTCTAAAATTTACTGGTGTAATTATTTGTCCAATTATTTGTGTTCATTGCAAAAACCTAAAATGTTTTGTACATTTTCATAACCCATAACCTTACATATATGTATTTAAAAAGTGATCGCACAATAAATCCTGTCGTTCCTCATTTTAAACAAGATTAAGAGATACGATCGAGAATATGTTTTTTTTTTTCAATAAAACCAGATTATTATCGCACCACAGCAAGGGACACCCGGATGTATCAAAGAAATTCTTAAATCCTACTGCTCTATGTGAAAGAGCCTAATAAAAAACAAACTATGGCCACGGTATCAAAGTAAACATCCAAAATATCCAGCGATGTCTTAGTAATATCATTTTTAAATTCTTTATGATCCCTTCCAAAGACAGCTCTCATAACTGGCTATGAAAAAAACAACTTATATATTGACGTCCCTGTTCCCAGCTAGGATTTAGAAAAGAACAGACGTATGGAGTCGATCGTTTTATCTCAAAGCGCGGGCAAGCGAAAGAGAAACAAAACGGACGGAGCTTCTTTTTTTAAATTTAAAAATGTATTCCTTTTTTAAATAAATAAACGTGGCGTCGCACGCAGGGAGACAAATGTGAACCATTCGTTTTGTGCATGTATTTAGATGTTCGAAATTTGAAGTCCTTTGAGCTTTTTTAAACGAGCGGGTATCTACTAAAAACGCAACATCGGTTTAAATATATTTATTATGAGATTAATGGCCTACTTCTAATTATTTTTGGTAAAAATGTTACCTACCTAGACGTTTGGTACCTAAATGCTTAAAAAATTATGCAGCTTATACCTATTACTGGGTGGTAGTACCCCTTTTTGTATGAAAGTCTAGCTCTAGTATAGAGAGCCAGCCCAGTTACATTCTGTGAAACATTCCATCTTAGTCATTATAAGTGACAACTCTTCGGCTGTATTCTCTGTTTGAAGTTGATTGCAGGTGTCCATGGACTTCAGTATCCATTTCACGTCAGGTGGACTGTCAGTTCCTTTATCACTACGGAGTTATTTAAAAAAAACTTTTATTTTAAGAATAAGGTACGTGAGGGTAATATGGTCACCTTAAGCTTTGCCACCCCATAAAACCAAATTAGGGAGAGGACTGAGAAAAAAAAAAACACAAAATTGTATACTATAACTAATAAATGAAAGAAATAGCAAACAAGCTTTGGTAATAATTAGGAAAACTTAGAAAAATCAACTTAAAATAAAACCGGCCAAGAGCGTGTCGGGCCACGCTCAGTGTAGGGTTCCGTAGTTTCCCGTCCGTCACAATAAGTGTTCCCACTTATGAGTTTAAAGGTGGATATCCATTATGTTCGAGCTCCAGCAGCGCTCCGCGCTCGTGCAACTGCTCCCGATAGTGGGTACTGTTGTTTCCATCCAAGTTCAAAATGATTTTCCTAGAAAGTCCTTATAAAGTTCTACTTTTCAGATTTTTTTCATATTTTCTAAACTTATGGTTCAAAAGTTAGATGGGGAGAGACACATTGCTTTTTTTACTTTTGGAGCGATTATTTCCGAAATTATTGATATTAAAAAAAATAATTTTAGTAAACCCCTATTAATTTTAAATACCTTTCCAAAAATATATCACACGTTAGGGTTGAAATTTAAAAAAGAAATCACTTCCCACTTTACATATAGGAGGGCTACCCTAATAAAACATTTTTTTCCAATTTTTATTTTACCACTTTGTCGGCTGTAGTGCTAACGGTCACAGAGATTAAGCGAGGACGGACAGACGGACAGACAGACATGGCGAAACTATAAGGGTTCCTAGTTGACTACGGACCCCTAAAAACTAACTACACTACGCCGTTTTGTCGACTGACAAAACGGCTTCGATGAAGCGCGCCCTTTTGACCTTTTATTATTTGATTAACTGATGAAGAGCTATCGTATCACAGTGCCATCTATGTAAACAAGGCGGTAGTTTTTGGGTTATAAGAAATTTACCATATTAACGGGATGACTATATTACCTTCACGTACAATATTTACAATGTATCCTGTTAATGTATATATGTAATTACTAAAGCTGAATTGGCGTCTATTTTATCAACCCTAATCAGGCCGTTTAACCAGTGCCGGTAGCACGTTTTGAACAGCTGCAAAATTCACCACTTCTCTTTATTGCATCGTAATTGTAAGGACGCGGTCGTTTTAATGTAGTAAAATACTTAATTACGTTGGTAGGTATATTAGATCGACTAATATCTACAACACAATATAATGATAATGATACACGATTAGCTTAAATATACAAAGTGTTTTTATATAGCTCTTTATTTGTCTTTAACTCCATATATGTAGTACGTGCATAGTTATGTTGATAAATTTTATAATGATGTAACTTACCGATGGTAATAAAAATATTTATAGCAGTGTTTAGATATTAAATAATTGTTTTTATATAACAAGGGTTTAAACGAGCGCACAGTCCACCTGATGGTAAGTGAATGCTGTAGCCGGTATACATCTATATTTATCCTTGATTAAGAATCAAAACGCAGATGCGTTGCCACCCCCGAGGACTAAGATGGAATGCCTCATTTCCATTTTAAAAAAGCGTCTCAGGATCTCTACACTCACCATACGAAACACAGCGGTATTAAGCTGCTATTTTACGCTAGTATTCTGTGAGGGCGCGGTCCTTCCCTGGTCGAGCCGACCCCTTGTCTCACAACCATAATATAATAATAATAATAATAATATTCCACAACTATCACACAACGCCATCTAGTCCCAAGCTAAGCAGAGCTTGTGTTATGGGTACTAGACAACTGATAAACATACTTATATATTTCTAAATACATAAATATTATAGATAAATTACACCCAGACACAGAACAAATGATCGTGCTCATTACACAAACATTTGTCCTGGGTGGGAATCGAACCCACGACCTCCGACATAGCAGTCAGGGTCACTAACTACTAGACCAATAGGCCTGTATAGCTGCAACAAGTTAAAAATACTACTACTAAAATACTTAATAACAAATTCTGGAATAAAGCTTCTCTAAGAGAGTGAATTAAATGCGAGGCATTCCATCTCTCTTTCTTGGTCCTCGCGGGTGAAAATGTATCCATAGCCTTCTTTATTTAAAGTTGGTTACAGTAGCCACTTATTATCAATCAGAAGGCTTGTAAGTTCCTCTAACAAATGGATTGTCGATAGAAGTACCAGGAAACTTGACAATTAAACACTGCCGTGTCGATGGGCCTTGTATTTTAGATCTTAGAATTTTTAAGTAAATATTCCGCACCCACAAAATTTTTCTTATTGTTTGATTTTTACAACAGCGAAAAGAAATTCTTTCACTGCCATCTATACATCTAATGTCCTCCAGACCGAATTTCGACCACGGCGGCTTGCCTCAACGGAGGTTAACTATGGGCGCAGGATAGGATTATAGTGCCCCAGTGTATGCGCAAGCACAGGTGCACTCTCTATTCCCTCACTCTCATAATCCGATGGGATGGTAAACCGACACGACCGGAGAGAGATCAGGCGCAGGACCAAGCAGTCGCACTAATACAATCACTAGACCAACGAGGCAGTCATATAGATCTATATATCTATACAATAAAACAAGCCTGAATTTTAAACAATAATTCATATTCCTTAACAGAAATAGCAATATTAAAATTACAGACAAACACTCCGGTCTATTTTATATATCGTTATTATATAAGTGTTGTCAAGGTAAGCCTTTCAAGTAGCTTATCTATAGTAACCCAGATCGTGAGGACAAGAGAACGTTACATGTAACAACAACCTTCTCTGTTTAATATAATGATTTATCCTTACATTTATAAAACACAGTTTTTTTCTTTTGGTGATAGTGTTAGAAAATCCATCACTCTATTTTTCCCACGGGTATCGTAACAGGAAACAATGGGATGAGTCTAAACGTCTAATGGCTTTATAACCTATAGATGGCGCTGTAACACCTCAGTTTATGCTACACTTTAAAAACACTGACTAGCATCGAGGAGCACCGTCAAATGTGCAAGACGTCTGATTCCGCAATCGGCAATAAATTTCACAGAATATTGGACCAGAAAAGAATTCTTCACGGTATTCTAATACTTTACTTTTAATTATTGCCTTTTTTAAGTAACGTTGACTCAATAACCTTAAAATATTGCCTGCTACTGAGTGAAAGAATGAGCAACGGAAGTTTATCGGTGATATGTTCAAGATGGATCAAATTAAGAGTATAGCAATAGATAATAGTAGTGATAACGATTAATTTGCATATAGAATGTAGGTGTTACAAGATATAAAATGTAATAATTATTAAAGCAGTTTTTTTTTAAAGATAAAGATATTTATTTTTTAAAACATGAGTAAAAATACAGGTGTTAAAAAAAACTTAATACGAACAACATGTTTTGCCATTTATGGCGTACAAAAATTATTCTCCATATATTAATTATTCTACAAGACAAATTAACTAACACTATGTTCATAATTTTAGATGTGCAAAAATTTAAATGGTGTCTCGTAAAATTTGCAATTCATAATTTAGCTTTAAACAAATCAATAACTTAAGAAATCAGGCAAGCTGTAATAACATTTGGCTATCAAATATTTTTTAAGATGTAGCTTAAAAAGTCTGGTAGGTAATTGTTTGATGTGTTTGGGGATTTTATCGTATATTATTGGCGCCAGACAGAAAATACTTTTATGCATCAATGCCGTTCTTGAACCAACTGCGCATAACCTACTATTATCCCTGCGATTGCGAATTGTGACGTCCGATGGTTTGTTAAACAATTTAGGGTTACTTTAAACGAAGTTTGCTACTTCATATATAAATAAGGAGGGTAAGCTCAAAATGTTATGCTCAATGAAATAGTAGTATCATAACATTTTGCCAAACTTGGCGTGCAAATTAAAAATTAATTATTTATAGTTAAAACCGTGTAAAATTCAAGCGCTTTTAGCTGACAAGCATATAAAAGTAAAGTAAAGTTACAGCCTATATACTTCCCATTGCTGGACACAGGCCTGCCCTAATTTCTGAGAGGATTTTAGGGCAAGGATTTCGCGCTGCCTCAATGTGTGTTGACGAACTTCACATGTCTTCGAAATATTTTTTCCTTATTCCTCAGACATGCAGGTTTCCTCACGATGTATTCCTTCACTGCCGGGCACGTGGTAAATCAGCACTTAAAATTACAATTAACAATTTCATTGGTGCCGGCGGGGATCGAACCCGGGTTATTCGCGTTCTGTTATATTGAGTGAGCGTTAACCATCTGAGCTACCACGGCTCATGATAAACATATATGCGAAGATATATAGGTGTAAAAGAAACGAGACGGGTGTGTAAAAACTGTAAAAGGAACCAAGAAAAAAAAGAGAAAAGTTTTTTAAATAATAGGTATGTACTAATAATGTCTTTAAAAGTATTTGCAATTAAGCGTAAAACAAAGACATTAAATTGGCCGGCTAACACTAGAATTTCTTTGTCATTCTTAGACTTCCATCCACAAACTTTACATTAAATAAGCTCAAGCTCCCCATGGCATATACTGGGTTGTACTGTGACACCGTTCAACCAATATTTAAAAAATTACAATATAGATAGGAGTTTTTGTTCGATGTATTATGCTTACTCACTGATTTGCGTGACGAACCAAATTGACGCTTTATACAACTTTTGGCTAAGATCACAGAAATCTAAATAATATTGCCTTATTATTTAGATTTCTGTAGCTAAGATAAACGCAGTGAGCATACGGCGTCCCATATATCGGTACGGCACATTATTTATTTATAGATCGTAAATAGATGCTGTGACATCTTCATCTATCCTCAATATGGAATCAAAATTTAGATGAATTGTCATCTCCAAGGCCTAAGGAGTTCAAGGTTCTCTACACTCATCATACGAAACAGCATTAGCTGCTATTTTAGACTAGTATTCAAAACGTTTAGTAAAGACACAATGTCAATATTAGAGATATAATGTTATCATTACATTACGAAATAATTTTGAAATAAAATGACAAAAAAATTTAACATATGCAAACCAAACTGAATTACTATACAGGTTCCTTACTTTGTATACGAAATTCTGAACCAAAATTTTGCCATATCTCCGATGCGATCAAAGCGTGTAGGTATCGGTGATCTGGATTCGCTTCCGGGTATTGAAATTAAAGTGTAAATTAAAGTGTAAATTCAAATAACGGGCTCATTACTGTCCGTTCGATGTGCGAAGGACTTTTAAAAAATAACATCAAAATTTTTGTTCCACAAGGTAATTTATTGGCGGTTGTTTGGGATTCAAATGTCATATTGAATGGAACGCTCAAAAAAATATGATGTTGAAAATAATTTTAGGCAAGGGACCCCCAACGTATTTAGTTGCCAACCAATAATGTTGGAATATATTCAATTTAAATATAATTTTACACTTCAGTGGAAGAAATAGATATTTCTAGAAATTGTTTGCGCTATATATATATATATATATATATATATATATATATATATATATATATATATATATATATATATATATATATATATATATATATATATATATATATATATATATATATATATATATATATATATATATATATATATATATATATACGACCGGAAAGAGTTCAGGCGCAGGACCAACGGCTTTACGTGCTTTCCGAAGCACAGGGATGAGACACCGCCTGTTGGCGACGCGTCTATAAGAATATTTCAATTTATTAGTTAACCGATTACGAACAGCTTCTAAAAACAAATTATCGAGCAATAATATTCTAATAGGAAAACACTTAGTTGAATCTTAAAGAAATATCGAATTAATGATTTGAAGGTCTTGGGTTCGATTCCCAGGCCGGACTAGATTGTCGTTCTCTTAGTAATATTTTCTTAATAAATTCATATAGGGAATTTTTAAGATATAAATTATGTTTTCGGGTTCAGTTCCCCGGTTGAAATCACCTTTCCAATAATGTTAATTTAAAGGAATATTAAAATAAAGTTAGAGACCAGGATTTGTTCCCCGGTCGAAATGAACACTGTGTATAAATAGAATTAATGGAGATTATAGTAGATATTTTGCATAAGTATTATCTTATATGAGTTTGATACGTTTTGTATGAAAACAAAATGTTTATTTTCAATGTTTGATTCATGAAATATTTTGTCTATGTTATCTGATAAGAGACATGATAACTGATAAGAGTCTGGTTGGAAATAATTTCCGACCTTTGAGAGTCGTGAAGAATCAGTTGTTCACCTAGTATTGGTTGATAGCCGTGGGTGCTAAATTAGCCATTTTTGCCGACAATTGAAAGTCGTGTGAGAATTAGTTGTTCAAATAGCGTGAGTTCATAGCCACGCGTTGACTTAGGAGGTCAAAATAAGTAGAAATTTAAATATTTGCAAATTTCAGCAATTTATGTAAAATTGAATTGTAAAATATTTTAGATTGACTGTATGAGCAAAATAGGTGAATTCTGTGTTATTTTCATGTGAAAATTCTTTTGGATTAGTGAAATATTGATAGTTTTGTGTAAGAAATTTAAAAGTGTTTTAAATGGTAAAATGTATAGGAAAAATGTAAATTAAACTATTGTATTAGTTAAGATATTTATATTTTCATATGAAGAACATTGTTTCAACCTTATATGCTAGATATTTAAGAATTCTAACTTGGTGCATATGTTGTAAAATAGGCATATTTTGTTGAATAAATAAAATGTTTTTTGTGATATAAAAATGTAATGTATATCATAGTATAGATATTTTTTGTGCTATTTTTATAAGTAAAATGTATAAATGTATGTCTTATACAAATAAAGATATTGGGCAAACCGTGACAGGGTGATAGTACAAATTGAAGCAATTAAGTAGCGTAATTGCACAGAGGGCGCGGCTCTCTTTCGCGTATAGCTTTGTGGTAGCTCAGTAAACGAGTTTTCTTACAAATCGTTAGTCCCGTCCGGACCGCGCTAGCGAGCGGTCACGTCCGCCGGTCGTCGACTCCCGCCCGGGTGGGAGAAGTACAGTGCGTCGCTTCGCAGTGGGTGCGCGATCTGTGGGGCCAACTCGGCTTGCGTCGAGCCTTGAGGACGCCCCTGACCCCACCCGGGATGAAGATCACCCAACACTGCGCTTAACCTACACGCTGGGAAGCGAATTCCGAAGGCCCGGCGCACCCAAGTGCGCGCGCCTGTTGATGACTTCGGCTCCGCGTTGAGATGCTTCTCCGCGGAACCTTGCGGTTGCTGACCCTTCGGCAGATTCCCTTCCCAGAGGCGCGAGACACGCCAATTCCAGCTTAGGGATACCAGGTCATCAGCTAGAACCAGGAAGGAGCACTGGAGGCCCGGAGCAGCTGCTGTTGGAGCGCCCTCCTGTCGGCAAGATTGGCCCTGCGTCGACTCCCATCCTCAGGACTCCGCGGGGCTTCGAGACGGCCGACCCTCCGGTAGCACCGACCTGATGGCACGCAATACGCCAACCAAGATAACCAACAAAGTCGTCTTGTACGGCTCCCAAGACCGGCTCATTGTTATGAGCTGTGAGGAATGTAGGGTAATGGGGGACTCCCCGAGGCCCGAATCCTGCATGGGATAAAGAAAAGTAGTCCCATAGCAGACGACAATCAACACTACAAATCGTTCACCTACGCTGCTCCGGCCTGGTACGCGCTTCTGAGCGACCCTCTGAGGCGGCGACTGCAGGCTCAGCAGAACCTGTCATTAAGGACGATTGTCGGAGCAGGTCGCTACGTCCGGAACGACGTCATAGCGGCCGATCTGAAAGTCGAGACTATCACCAACTTCGTGGCCCGGCTAGCGCGCGGCATGTTCGACCGTGCTGACAACGGGCCACACGACCATCTCAACGGCTTTGCGCCGTTGCACACTCGGCCCCCGGACGGGCGACCTCTTCCAAGAGAACTCCTCTCTATATCGATTAGAGAGTCGAGTAACAACCCCCAATGACGCTGAAAGGCCAACTTAGACCACTTAGATAAACTCCAAAGAAAACCTCCTTTTTTCCCGTAGTCGGTGAACTACGGGAAAAATCTTATCCAGCTACGGTATAACACGTAGCACCATCCATGCCAAGAATAGGCTATAATGACTGCCCCACAGTCATGGGGCATGAGGATTATCCGGGCAATGGGGTATACTGCATGCACCTAGGCGCATGAAGACGACAAACAACGTTACAAATCGTTCGGGACATTTCGGGACCAGCAGACTATTATATATAGTCAAGAAAGAAAAAGAAAAAGTAATTACTCTCTCACGGAACGGTTTGAAGATAATTACTGTTTTATTCCCAAGGAATCCTTCACCTTAACGAAAAATTAAATACAGTCCACTGATGTCGCTATTGCGGCACATATTGAAGAATTAAGCCGTTGGGACCGGTAGCTTCTAATAATACTTCTAATCTTCTTAGAAATGCTCTAAATCATCATCATCATTACAGCCTTTTATAAGTCTACAGGGCCTGTCATTCATTTTCTTTGCGAAAGGTTTACCTTATTTGAAAAATCGTATCTTGAAACTTAATATGTAGCTAGAAAAGGATTCGTATAGTGGAGACAGCGAATATATTGTATATTATTTTAATTGAAAAGGTTATTCTACAAGTTTTTAAAATGCTACTAAGTCACTGGAATAATTTATAAATGAGGATCATCCTGCACAAGAAGCTAAGACGCACTTTGTCCGTCATCACAAACGGGCAACACGCACTAGTTGCACACTTTTTTATGACTCTAAGGTAAATCGGATAAAATTTATTGCAATTGTTTAAACGTGGCCCAGCTAAGATGGTTTTGTTGGTTAACCATTTGGTTTAAAATTGGACGTACGTAACCTGATATTCTGTCCGAGGTACACATAATTATCATTAACAGTTTCCAACACCTTACCCAGAAATGGACGTAATGTCGGCTCTACACGTTGGCCAACACAGTGGCGAATATATTGGTCGAGAGTTGGTGACGGCGTCCACACGTTGGAAGGTCGTTCAGTTTACTTCGGTTCGGGCCAATGTGCGGACGAATTTATTTAATTTTAGACGACGGCTTCGTGGCGCAGTGGCTTAGCAATGAGTGGCTGTGCCGGGGGCCGCGGGTTTGAATCCCGCACGGAACAAGTATTTGTATATCCTACAAATAATTGTTTCGGGTCTGGATGTGTATTCTTGTGCAATTTATGTCTTTGTAAGCTGTCTCCGCGATACAGGAGAAAATCCATGTGTAACGTTTTTATAAATTAATTATAAAAGAATAGTGGATATTAATGGGGCTGTAAATAGATATACGATATACGATTAGCTTTATTTATTCTTTACATGCATCATAAACTGGAGTAAATACCATTAATAAGAACTTAACTTATTTCAAAGTTAAAGGAGTTATAATCGATTAGTCTATGTTTTAAAATTGGGTTTTGATTTTAAAGTTTAGCAAAACATGTACTTGCTTTTCTATCAGACATTTGATGTATATAAAAACACCTTATAATTTATTTGGTAATTTAATTATTTTTGAGAAAGACAAAAACAATAGCAATAAATATAATTAACACTGACTTAATAATAGGTACTAATTATAACTTAGAACGTAAATGAAAAACTCATGACAAGGAAAGTGGCTCAGGACATGCTTTGCGGCAATCTGTGGAGGAGGATGTTCAGTAGTGGACTTGTGAAGAGATGTAATGATAATGATGATTCGAACTTGCACGATTAAATTATAAGAAATCGACGTTTTTTTTTATAGCATAGGGTGACAAACGAGCACACAGTTCACCTGATGGAAAGTGGTTGCTGTGGCCCACGGACATCTACATCTATCCTCGATTACGAATCAAAATGCAGATGCGTTGTCACCCGTGAGGACTAGGAAGAAATGCCTCGTTTCTTTTAAAAAGGGTCTCTGGTTCTCTACACTCACTATACGAAACACAGCATCATTAAGCTACTATTTTACGCTGATATTCTGTGAGAGCGTGGTCCTTCCCCGGTTGAGCCGACCCATTCGTGCTACAACTATACTTCTAATATAACTGCATGGTTCTACCACGTATAAACGACGTGCTTCATTTTTTTCATTTTAAAATTGTTCTCGTAATAATCTGATTGTAAATAAATGTTCATTATTTTTTTGATAAATAGCTTATCGATTAAAACAAATGTTTAAAAATAATTTAAAGTAGTAGGAATGTTTAAAATTGAAATTGGCACTAAAAGGGCAATTTCAATTTTAAACATTCTTATTCATAATTGGGGCATCCACCCTACAAAGCTTGAATATAAAATTTAAATCAGATGCGTGTAATCACTCTGGGAGCTTGTAGCAAACTAAATGCGCGGCCAACGTGTGGACGCGGCGACCAAACTCTGCCAACAATCCTTTGATCTTTTGTAAAAAACCGACACCACACGGATCTCGCGCCAACTTGCGGGCCATCGTTCCAATACATACCAATGAAGCCCAAACACGCCGTCTACACGTTGGCCAATGCTATTGGCCACTACATTCGCCACTGTGTTGGCCAACGTGTAGAGGCGCCGTAAGGCATGATTTTTGTCTCTTCCATATTCATCAGGTCTTAGCCCGTAGGAAGTTGCAAATGAGGTTGCATAGTAAGAAAGTCCTCTAGGGATTTTGTCGTAATGACTATTTCTTCAAGCAGGCAAGCCGATTGTTCAATTTATACCCCATTGATGGTATGATATATACTGTCTAGAAAACGTCTCCTAAAATTATAGAGGTATAAAATATTTAGTACGTACTTAAAACATTTCTAAAGAAGTTACTATTTATGTACACCAACTGTATTCTTATAAGACTAAGGGCGGTATAGACATTTGTCTTGCTTTTTGTTCTGACCATAAACATGTTTTAAGTAATGTGAGTCACTAAACGTAAACCTTTTTTTAATTATACCCTAATAACTACAGTTAGAACCTATATACGTCTCACTGCTGGGCACAGGCCTCCCCTCATTTCTGAGAGCGTTTTAGGGCAAGAAAGTGTCCACCGCTCTGCCCCAATGCGTGTTGGCGTACGTCACATACACCCGTATTCACAAACGTTACTGTGCAGTCTCACAGTGCGCTCGAACGCACAGGGTACAGAAAACGTATTCATAAACAACACTTGAGGGACGAACGACACTATGCGCTCATTATAATGAACGCACAGATAAAGTAGCTCGCTAGCTACTTTATGCTACGCATAGTGCGACAAAGCAACGCAAATGTCAAACTGTTTACGGGTATATAGGTGTTTGTTGATTTGTGATACGCTGATTTGTTTTGATTAATTAATTGCGATGGATTACAGCAGCGAAGATAATTTTGATAATTATATCCTGGAGAGAATAAACGTGCAAAGAACGATTAGCACAAGAAAAGTGATACGTGACTTTCAAAATTCTTTTGATTATTACAGTGCCAATGAATTCAAAAGTCACTATAGGTTTTCAAAAGATTTCTTAATAAATATTCTTCTGCCTCTAATAAATGCAGATCTTTTGAAAGTTACCAGTAGAAGCCTTCCAGTGCATTCTATTTACCAGTTACTAGTGGCCTTAAGATTTTATTCACCTGGGAGTTTCCAGGTTTGTAATAATAATTCAGTTAATCTATCTATCAATAGTTTCAAATCCACATTGTCAATACCCCATGGAACAGTTAAATTTATAAATGGACAAATTGCATCCACAACTTTGAACTGTAAGAAAACAACACGTGTTATTATTTGCACGAAATTGACAACGAAACAAACAGAAACATAAAATGTAATACTTGCCATATTTTAGGTGATTTCCCATTCATTATAGGCAAGCAACTCGTATTCAAAATGAAAATAAAATAAAATTGTATAAGTAAACTATATTAGAATTCAAATGACAAAATAATATCTTGGTTGAGTGACGTTTAACTGTCATTCAACTCGAGTGAAGTCGCGTCACAACGTTAACCAATCACGGCGCCCCATTCAATGCTATGTGTCCGCATAACAAAGAGTCCACTAAGTATTGTTTATGAAATGAACGGCCTGCCATGACGAACGCAGTGAGAAATATCTTACTTAGCATAGTGTTGCTGCCATACTTATGTAAGTATCGTTCGTGAATACGGGTGTTATCTTCGAAGTATTTTTGTTATCTTATTTCTCAGACATACAGGTTTCCTTACGATGTTTTCCTACACTGCAGAGCACGTGGTAAATAAGCACAGTACACATATCTTAATAATTATTAAGTTCTTACGTACTAGAGACCAGTATTACTACGATCTGTATGAAGTATTGTGTTATCTATTATGGCTTCAGTTCAAAGAGGAATCTCAACTTCTATGAAATTATTTACCTACCTCTTTATTTAGGCGCGTGGGCGTTAGTTACGGCGCGATTTTTAATTGAAATTATTTTTTAATTATTTACGCTAGCAAGCCAAACTTTCTGCTAGCTGCCTTCCTCGCTAGAACCTCCAGTCTCAAAATATCCCGCTGAATGGAAATGATCAGAAGTGCTTGTTGTACGGCGGTGGTTGGGACTTCTGCGAATGTGCGCGACTAACTGTGTAGTTCAAGGTTAATATTTATTTTTAAGATCGGAACCTAACATTAATATTACGACTGTTCGTTCAGATAGTATTTGATTTTATATAATTAGACATTTCTTCCTGTTGATGTCTTAAGGGGCAATTATGTGACTGACCAAAAATACCTCATAATCTTCTATAAAAGGCACTAAGTCAACTCGTATAATGTCTTCTAGACCAGATTTCGGTCACGGTCAACGAACTAGCTATCTGCATATCACAGGATTATAGTTTCCGAGTGTATGCGCAAGTACAGTTGCACTCTCTATTCTCTCACTATTATAGTCCGATGGGATTTTTATTCGACACGACTAGAGAGGGGTCAGTCACAGGACCAAAAGCTTAATGTGCTTTCCGAAGCACAGAGGTAAAACACGACCAACTTTCTCGCTCCATGCTGCTATTGAGTTTCTTGACAAAAAAAACCAGTAATTGATGTTGGCCCCACCCGGGATTCGAACCAGGTAACCCATGATCATCAACCGCGTTAACGGCTACAGGACCAATGAGGCAGTTTAACTCATATGTACGTACATGAAATTGCCCAAAGAGTCATCAGGAAGCAAAGTAAAAGAGCGTGGCAACTGGTACTGCTATGGCCAACCCGCCTACCAATATTGGACTGTTAGGATCCAATAAAAAAGGAAGAGAAGAATCCTCATGCTTATACGACTATGATACAAATCAAAAATACCACCAACGTTCAAACTCTGCCACGCAGGACCATCGTCTATCGGAATTTGTACCATGTAAGAATCCAAAAATACAAATCGACTTTCTAAAAGTTTTCGAAAGATTTAAGATACGCTTGAACATATACTATACATTATATAATAAATTATAATTCATTCTAATGAACAAATACGTTCAAATCACGCCCTTATCCAGAAGTCATATAATCGTTTTCAGTAAGCTTCACCGAACCAAACAAAGGTCCACTGATAATAAATTTTATTATAGACAGTTACAGAGGTACGCTCACAAACGAGGCATACCGGGCGTAGCATACTCGGGTCCCTTTCCGTTAAAAATATTCCTTGCATGCCTGCCCCACAGTCATCAATAATAAGAACTATTCATTTACTTACACCACACGACACGATTACGATAGTGTAACGATTTTTATTGCAATATCATTGCTTTTTGGACGACATTAGACGTTCTTCGAATGCAAGGTACAGTTTATTTTGTGCAGTTATATACATTTCTTTAATATAATCAAATATTAATAATTCATTATTTACGATTTTTTCTAACTTATATAATAATTTGATAAAAGTACATAAGTAATAAAATTATATTTTAGCTGCATTAATTAATTATAATGCTTTGTAGCCATCACTATTACCACTAACTTAAAAATAGTTTGCTGCAAGAAAATTTACAATGTAGCTTACTTTTTTCCTCGCCTAGCAAGGAACTTCAACCAGCGGTCTTTATGATAATTTTTATTTGAAATTGTTATGTATAAAGTGTTCTTTCAATATTTACAAATTCCTTTTCTTGTTTTTAATATTTAAAATAGGCAAATACCAACCTTACGGGACGGATGCGTGACGTTAAATCGTCAAGCGTAAATACAATGACCTTTTTAATGTCAAAATCGGTTAAATACGGTGCAGTGACTTATGAGCTCCGGTGGCGGAATGTTTAAAGCTTTTTTATCTTCTTGTCTCACAAAAAGGGGTAACCTTCAGTGATTCACCCGTATTTTGTGCATTTCCAAGTTTTTTTTCTTTTTAGTTTTATTTAAAACATGTTTATTTTAAGTATCCTCAAGAGATAACAAATTTGTAAAATAAACGTTAAACTAATAAGCAAAATATTTGTATTTTTTTTTCTTGTGTAAAATTCAATTACGTATTTCTAGATTACTTTTTGCACATTATATTGAAAAAGACAAAGTAGGTAGGCAAAAGAGTTTTTTTGTAAAACGACCGATGTTCCCGCCCCCTTCATCATTCGATCTAATCGCACTCATAAAATAATACTAATTGAAACACGCGTGCGTGCTAAAGGCCAATTTTGAGTAAAATATTTTGACTCAGACTTTGAGTATAAGATTGCGCTATATGTATGTACTGCACTCTACATACTAATACGTTTATATATGTAAAGAGTTAGTTAATAGTTAAAGTTACAGCCTGTATACGTCCCACTGCTGGGCACAGTCCACTTCTCATTTCTGAGAGGGTTTTAGAGCAAGGAAGTGTCCGTGCGCTGCCTTTCTTATATATTACATTTATAATCATTCTGGACAATCAGACCAGCACACAATCACACAACACATTTGTTTTACAGAAATATATTGTTTAAGGCATTAACAACCAAATTAAGAAACATATATAAAATAAATACGATATACAAATTCTATGTTTACAGATCAATATGAGTCATATTAGCTATACTATGTCATCTTATGCCAAAAACACTGTGAACATCATGGTGATGATGATGATCATGAGACATATTAACTACATATGTTGGTAAACACTGTGATGCTATCGTCTTGTAATTACTAAAAAAAAAATATTTTCTCTGAAATCGGTCGGACGAAAATCTGAGTGAAACTATCGCGCCACTTACCGGTAGGGGTAGATTAACGACCACCAGGTCAGCTATTATAAATATAACAGTACTTTGTGATCACCTTTGTGAGTAAACCACCCCGCCTGGTTTCATTGATTCGGATGTTTGAATAGTATCTTGTCATCCACCATGTAAAGCGGTCTGACCTGCATCGGACTCGGATCCCTTAAAAACTTTTATATAGGTATTGGTGATGATAACGATAATGATAATTGGTGACCATGAAGGTGATCTTGGTTAATTATGTAAAATAGAACAGATCGTGAATTTAATTACCAGCAGGTTTCAATATTTGCTCAGAAACTAATATAAAAGAAACTTACAATTAAATGTTTCTGATACCGTCCTCTTCATTTCTCGAAATTTGTTGGTAAATATGTCGCACTGTTGTAATGCGTTTACGACTATTTTTACATAATTAGCAACAAATTATAAGTGAAAATTTTTAATATCATTCTCTTTATAATACTATATGGTCATAATAGGGTAAAAATAATTATTATTTAGCTTGTTAAAAAAATTCAATATAAGGCGCAAAAACATGCAAATTATATCCTATTCTAATTGTATTAACTATTCTTCGAGTCCATTTGAGTTATATTCTCAGAGTGATAACGAATTCATTTTAAGAAATTGTTTTAGGCAAAGCTGGTCTCTCTGGAGATACGAGTATTTTCTAAATGAAAAGCAAACAAATATTAATATATAAAGTACAAACATTATAGTCATTACAAAATTCCGGAAAACTTATGCCAGAAAGTGCATTCAACAAAACGCATTTTCCCAGCAGTTGGATAAATAAGAAGTTAAAGATAAGGCCTCACCGTGTAGCATATTACATACAAGTCTGAAATAAATAATTAGGAACCTCGAATATATAACAAATTATCGTTATATAATGTCATTAAATAAAGATGATGGGAATCAGAAGAACGCGCAAAGGACCGCTGCCTGTGGGGTGCCAGGGCACGTATGGAGCTGGTACTGGACGCAACAGCATGCTAACCGCCAGCTGAGCGCTAGGTGCTGCACGACCATCCAGCAGCCCCTAGCATCCATCATCCCCGCCAGCTGCCTTGGTGTCAGCAGGGTCTTCGCGGGTCCATTAATCGACGCTCGCCACTGGTGAAGTACGCCACTTACGTTGTACAATGCAGATGAACAGCAACGCATTGCGGGCGTATTTTAGGGCGAAAGTGGAAGAAATTTGAGGTTTTGCGTACCGGGCTAGGATGCATCGACTTTTTGCTGAGCTGGAGACAACTATAATCGTCACTGAGCAAAACTTATCAGACAGAGTTTGGTATATCTTACGTTCAAACATATTTGATGGCACTGAACTCGAACGGCTACACCGTGAGGATGTACCCTCATCGGATGAAAATACTAAAGCTGAGGATGCGGCACCACAAGTTGCAAAGCAACCTGCACACGTGGGTGCCGCGGTGAATCGTTGTTATGGTTGATTCAGACGATGATGGAACAATCGCCATGGAACTAGAACCAGAGCAAATGAGGCGTACATTGGAAGAGACGATTGAGGAAACGCGCAGTACGCCTCTCGAAAATCGACCGTGACTTTCCTGCATAACCCTAAGCAAGCGAGCTGTCGTGAGGTCTCTAAGCCATATGCTGGTGATCTATTTGGAAGCCTGCCGGGACCTTTGCGAAACGGATTTATTTCTTTTGGCGCCGCACTGGCAGTATGCCGTACTATTAGCGCCAAGCTCTCCATGGCTGGTCGTGCTACTAGATAAAGTAGCTCGACCAGCTCCAGCAGCAGCTCTCAGCTTGGAAAATAAGAATTGAGGAACGTATCACAAAGGCTAGGGCCCTCATCGGCAGACAAATATGCTTCAGGTCAGTCAATAACAGGTCAAGTATTGTGAGCACCGTCAGGATGGCGTTTGCTGGGAGAAATCATTTTGTACTAGCTGGATATTACGCAAAAACTGACGAAGCGAATTGTTGCTTGGGGAAGGCGGATTCGGTGATACCAAGAAGTTGATATGGTTCGATCTGAATCGTCTCTTCCAAAATGATCAGAAGAGGTTCTATGAATCTTTGGAGTTACCAATGGTATGTGGAACGGGCCCAACACCGAATCAGGCCGACACTATCGCATTATAGCGCGGCCTGTGGTCAGATCCCGTAAGCCACAGTGAGGACGTAAGAGTGTTACGCCCATACGCGTCATCATAACGCCGGATGAAGCAGTTGAGGCGGCCCGTAGGGCCCCGAACTGGAAAAGTCCGGGACTTGACGAGCTTCATCACTACCGGCTGAAGGGGTTCGTGGTGTGTCACGCCGTGCTCACTGAACAATTTTAAGAGGTTCTCGATCAAAAGTCACTCCCGAGCCTCTTCACTACTGAGATCACTAATTTGGTTCCTAAAGACCAGAATTGACCCGAGTAAATACCGCCTCGTCACTTGTCTACCCACCATATATAAGACACTGACATTCATTTTGAGTACATAAATCATTCGTCCTAGATTTAAATCAGGTGGTGTCGCGTGCTCAAAATGGATGCCAGAACCGTAGTCGTGGAACCAAGGAACCACTCCTTGCCTGTGTAACCACTTAATATTATTTTGTTTATACTAATACTAACTTTTAGTTTTTACATTAAATAAATTATTTACCTTGTTATACAAAAAGGGTCGAAGAAAACAAGGTCCCTCATACAAGCAAAAATTTTAAGATCTAGAATATTATATGCCTCACACTTGCAGGTTTACGAGCAATTTTTTGGTTCATCGCCGAGCACGTTATTTAGGCGATATTAGGCGTTGACTTACCGTCAACGCCTAATATCGCAATAATAACTTTTCTTGGTGCCGGCAGGGTTGGAACTCAGTCTTGAGTTCTCCGAAATTTACGACGCGTTCTTAGCCCCTGAGCTACGACGGCTCTTAGAATTATGAGAAATATTTTTAATAACATTTCTTAACTAATCATCGGCAGAACGAATAAAAAAGTCTTTCGGAATGACTAGCGTTTCCTAAAAGGACATTTAAAATTGCGAGATAATTATATTTGAATCTGAAAATGTTGTTAGTCCAAATCGTTTTAATATTATGTCAAAACTTTATTCGGAAGAAGAAATTCTCAGACTTCAAAATGTTTTGTTTCGAGATGACTAAACGGGAATTTTAGATATTTGTGCCGCGCGGAGAGGTAGAGCGCCCTAATCGGATCAATTTAAAGGGATATTTTTCCGTTAGCGACTTTGAACTTTCGATGTAAATATTTTCTGAATATTTATAATATTCTAAGGACCGCCCACGGTCAGAATATTGGCCTTTACTCGAAATTAGGATTGACGGAGTTACCTTTATAATATGATACTTTAAAAATCAACTCCCTCTTTTCTACTGTGATGAAAGATTCTTACAATTTTTTCTTCTTTTTAATATCATCACCATTTTTGCAGCCTATTCTAAATTCACTACTCAACATAACCCTTTGCAAGTGACAACTTATGTAGAAAATGTGTGGGTTGCAGTTCTCAATCATTATCAGGTTAATTGTATCTTTGGTCATCATCTTTAAACAAAATTAGAAGCCACTTGATAATGCAGCGCCAGTCCCCGTATACATAAGTTCGTTAAATGTTGATAAATGCAACAGCGCTCTATGCAGCAGCCTTCTTGATCCTTTTTTTACATAAAATTGAAATGACAAACGAATTTACAGTCTACCTGATGGTAAGTAGTTATTGCAGTCCATGAACACCTGCAACAGCCATGCCTCCAAAGATCACAGACGAGTTGTTATCTCTGTGCACTAAGACGTACGACGAATTTCTCGCAGCCTATAATTACACTAGCTTCAGACCGAAACAAAAATGTAGAAAAAAGTAAGAAATTGGTTTGTAGGTAGGTGGTATATAGACGGACTCCTTGGCAATAAAGTAGGCTTACCACCTAGTAAAGTCAAATGATTTTTTATAAGATACACACGAGCACACACGAGCACACAGTCCACCCGATGGTAAGTGGATGCTGCGCTCCATAGACATCTACATTTATCCTCGACTACAAATCAAAATGCAGATGCGTTGTCAACCGTGAGGACTAAGATGGAATGCCTCGTTTCCTGTAAAAAGAGTCTTCGGTTCTCTTCACTCACCATACGAAACATAGCAGCATTAAGCTACTATTTGACGCTGGTATTCTGTGAGAGCGTGGTCCTTCCCCGGTCGAGCCGTACCCATTCGTGCTACAACTATAATACTAATATAACTGCAGCATGGCTCTACCACGTATATAAAGATTATATTATATGTGTATAATACACACGATTATATTATGTGTGTTTAAAATAGTTTTTTTTTACGCTAAGTCAGTATGATTTACCATCTAAGGCTGCATCACCAATTACCACCAGGTGGAATTGTGGTCGAGTACTGGCTTATAATAAGATTTAAAAAAATATACAAATTGAATTTATGCAAACATAAGTGGCAAAAAAGAAGCCTTACCACCTAGCCAATAAGATTCCTACCACTCTTACAGCATCAAAAGAGCGGATAGGGATAATTGTTTTTATATCCCAATCACAGTGTAATTTACTCATCTCAAAATTTTATCAGTCCATTTACCTATAAAAACTACAGATTAAAAGCCACCTTATTGGAAAATAATTTACTGCGGTGAATCATAACTAATTAGAATCTCATAAAATGCACATACAATAGCTTAAAATGTAATTTGTCCAAAATTGCATAAATTAACGCCAACTGCGAGATATGCTAAGTGCACCATGTGTTTTGAATGAAATGGGATAATTAATTTTTTATTTATGTAAGTATTCGGAATAATTTAAATTGGGAAAAGTTTATTTCATTACAAAGATACTTTTTATGTTATAAAATATTTAAACATATAATTTAGTAACACAATAATTGAACTCTCCCCGCACGTAGAGCGATTGAAACAATCATAACATATCTTTTAGGCTCATGAATTTTACGTTTTTTATAGTTATCATCGCCATCATTACAGCACAATTTCACTGCTTAACGTTAGTCTCCAAACGAATAAAGCACGGTCCTAATCCTAAAGCACCTGAATCAATATCATGTGTCTTACCGGGTCGTCACTGCATCTAGTAGGATACCGCCATACATTTTGGTCATTGGTATGAGAAAAACCTCATGGTATTTCTGGCATTGCATATTGCTATCTTTCCAATTATTTCATTTATTTTAGACATTAAATATCGACGTCTTCATAGCGCAATGAGTTGTAGTGCTGGGGGCCATAGGTTCGAAATACGCAGATAACAAGTATTTGTGTGACCTACAAATAATTGTTCCGGGTCTGAAAGTTTGTCCTTGTGCAATTTATATTAGTACTGCCTTCACGATAAAAAATCCTAATGTGGTGGTAAGGTTTTTCTTTAATATCTGAATATTTTTAATATCTGAATATTTTTAATATCTGAATATATCAGCGACAGGCATCAGGTTCAGCGTTGCGAGACGGCTGGTACTCCGATAGCCCATCCACCGACGAAACATCCACCACCAGCGGCGAATTTTTTTCAGGTTGATGATAATATGAATAAAGAGTAAGAAAGTCCGAAATAATCACGGCAAAAATGTAGAACCTTAACATTGTAAGAAAACAGACACTACTCGTACATGAACTGGTTTTGAATTTTTGGTTAAGGCGTAGCTTATTCTCTTATATTAGATTTAATAATATATTTACTCAAATATTAAATTTTCTCAAAAATTTAAGGCATTAATTTTTTTTATAGGATAGGGTGGCAAACGAGCACACAGTCCACCTGATGGTAAGTGGTTGCTGTGGCCCAAAGACATCTACATCTATCCTCGATTACGAATCAAAATGCAGATGCGTTGTCACCCGTGAGGACTTAGTTAGAATGCCTCGTTTCCAGTAAAAAGGGTCTCCGGTTCTCTACACTCACCATACGAAACATAGTAGCATTAAGTTCTTATTTGACGCTGGTATTCTGAGAGAGCTTTTTATTGACTAATTAGATTTTTCAAAAAAGGGGGAAGTGACCTACGGTTTGCTTAATGGAAAGTGAACGCCGCCATCCCTGAACATCTACAACATCAGAGATTTTCAGATACACTGTCGGATATTTTCCATAGTTGCCGATCTTATCAGGCGGATTGACAACAGTAGTTATTTTATTATTTTAAATTGTGATTAGTTTCTTGCCGCTCTCATCTCCTGTTTAGTTTCCCCTCTTTGCATCTTACGACACCTACGGGATGATTCCGGGTAGTTGATATTCTTCTCAGATCATAGAAACAACAGTTGTTTGTATGATCTGAGATATTCTTGAACCATACACCGTTTACAATTCTTTATTATATTAATATAAAACCATGTTAGATCAAATGGTTAGCCCTCGCTTTAAATTTCACAGTACGCGAGCAACCCGGGTTCGATCCCTGCCGGCACGAATGAAATTGTTAATTGCAATTTTTAGTGCTGTTTTACCACGTGCTCGGCGGTGAAGGAAAAGTCTGAGAAGTAAGAAAAAAAATTCGAGGATATGTGAAATTCGCTAAAATGCATTGGGGCAGCGCGGCGGACACTACCTTGCCCTAAAATGCTCTCAGAAATGAGAGGAGACCTGTGCCCAGCAGTGGGACGTATATATGCTGTAAATTAAAGGAACTTTATTACCATAAATTTAAAAATATTTACTCCACAAGCCACAAGCTCTCCTTCACCTTAACACATTAATTAAAGTCGAAATCACGTCATTTATAACCATCCGTCCGACTGTTCGGAGGTTTGCCAATTTTTCATTAATATGGCGATAATTATTATGAAATAAAAACGAAACTGACTGAAAAATAACATCTTTCATTATTTATGTACCTCTTTATTTGACACGAAATTGTACTTTTTTAATTTATTGCTTGTCGTCTTGCTATCTGTTTGCATCAGATCTTTTCAAATATAGGAAATAAAAATTCGCCGAGCACGTGATAAATCAGCACTTAAATTGCAATTAACAATTTCAATGGTACCGGCGGGGACCAAACCCAAAATGCTCGCGTTCTGTAAAATTTACAGCGAGCGCTAACGATCTGAGCTACAACGGCTCTTAGTCTTTAATAGACCATAAAGAACCACAACTGCATATCAGCGTGGACAATGCCAAGAGTATGCATGAATAGAATAAATCAATTTTCATTCAACATAGATAAAAAGTAATACTTCCTAGGGTTGTCTGTAAAGTTTCCGACCTCAACGTAAAAATGGCAGCACTCGTCAATAAAAGCTAGTGAATATACTTGTGCATCTTTTGACAGCTATGCACCAAAATTTCAGCCATTTTGTATTCGTATTTGTTATTTGACAGTCGTTTGAGTGAGTCGATGTGTTTTTGTGAAAAAGCTTGAAAAAAGCATGAAAAAGCTTTCATCGCGTTAGGTGCCGTGTTGGCTCAAGTTAGACCAAAAAGGTGGTGAACATTTCCAACGCTCAGTTGGCGCAGTTTAGGCGCAATATATCCGAGTTTTGGTGCCGATTAATAACTGTAGATGAAACTTCGATACACCATTATACAACTGAAACAAAAATACCGTCAAAACTGGAACCGACTCCAAAAAAATAATATGTTTTTTTCGGCTGGAAAAGTAAAGTCGACTATTTTTTGGGATAGTCATGGAGTTATCTTAATCGATTATCTTAAAAAAAACCATTACGGGAGCATACTACGCATCACTACTTGACAAACTGAAGTCAGAAATTGCGGAAAAACGGCGACATTAACAGAAAAAGAAAGTCCTACTTCACCATGACAACGCGCCGTCTCATACTTCAACGGTTGCCATTCCGAAAATGCACGAATTACAGTTTGAACTGCTTGACAATCTGCTTTATTCAACAGTACTAGTCCCAAGCGACATCTTTTTGTTCCCTCATCTAAAAATTGCATTCAGAGGATGGAAATTTTCGTCAAATGAGGAGGCAATCACATTTGTGAACAATTATTTTGCAGAGAAAAACGCCGAATACTATTTGGACGGGTTAGAGAGATAGAAGCATCGCTGGTCGAAGTGTGTAGAGCTACAAGATTATGTTGAAAAATAAAAATATATTTTAAGAAAAAATGTCTTGTATCTTTCTTAGGTTGGAAACTTTTCGGACCACCTACATATTAGTCATTTATTTATTTTTAACTGGTTTGGGAAAATCTCTACCAGAGGAAAAGCAGCCAGAAACCTAAAATAGATTTAAAAATAATTTCCAATTATATAAAATGTTATACATTAGATGGTAGTGATCACTTCATTCCCAATGGTTAGAATCAGACTGCATGTTTTTTTATTTAATTATATATAAAACCACTTTTTATACACCTTTTGTTTAATAAAAATTTTGAACGTTTTGATAGATAGGCTCGCATTTTTTGACATTTTTTGTTAGAGGGTACATCACCCCACGAAGGAATTACTGACTCTTTGGAGTCGAGTAGCTAGTGTTACTAGCTTGCGCTTATTCCTCATACTTATAAAAAAGTTAAAGTTACAGCCTATATTCGTCCCACTGCTGGGCACAGGCCTCCTCTCATTTCTGAGAGGATTTTAGGGCAAGGAAGTGTCCGCCGCGCTGCCTCAATGCGTGTTGGCAAACTTCACATATCTTCGATTTTTTTTTTCTTATTTCTCACACATGCAGGTTTCCTCACGATGTTTTCCTTTACTGCCGAGAACGTGGTAAATCAGCACTTAAAATTGCAACTAACAATTTCATTGGTGCCGGCGGGGATCGAACCCGGTTTGCTCGCGTACTGTGAAATTTACAGTGATCGCTAACCATTAAACCAACCACTGAGCTACCACGGTTCATACTAAATAATATATTCATAATACATTTTAATAAAACTTTTTTTTGTACATACTTGTACTATTATTTTCATAATTATACAGATCTGAGTTAATATATTTATTTCTTAAATTTTTGTCTTGGAGATGTACAGTCATGACATGACATGTAGCTGGTATTCTTAGAAAGGCTTATGCCAAACAGTGACTTGAGAAGCTGTCGATGTGATGAGGAAAACTGATCAGTAGTGGATATTTGAAGAGCTAAAGCTATAATAAGTTTCACAGTACGCCAGCGTAAAATAGCAGCGGGTGACAACGCATCTGCATTTTGATTCTTAATCGAAGAATGATGTAGGAATTATGGGCAACAGCATTCACTTACCATGAGGTGGACCATGTGCTCGTTTGTCACCCTTATTCTATAAAAAAAACATGGTTTATAAACAAGGAAACTAGACATAAACAGCTGTAAAGGGGTACAATAATCATTAATTAAACCAATCATGCCAAAAATGCAGAATAACCGTATTTAAGCCTGACTGCGCATTGCTCGCTCCGCATTTTTCCCGTCGCGCGATACCAAATGACAAATAATGAACCACAAGACAGTTAACAATGTACGAATGCTCGATTTCTCCACTCGCCTGTCTCACTGGCCTCCTAAAAATGCACTAAAAGGCTCCACATGAGAAGGCGCATGAAAAACTAAATGCTTCTTGCCATAAACGAAAAACTTCTCGAAAAATCTTACAGACCGTTACAGCGCATCATAACTCCGTGCTGCGACAGAGAGCGCGAAAGTTCTAGAGAAAGCTTGTTTATTTTTTTCAAAATAGGAAATTTTTACACACTTAATAAAAGTTTGATTCGTACCTATGTATATATGTACGAATGTAATGGAATTTTATTTCACCTTTTATCTAAAGGGACTGAAATTTTGCAAACGTATACAATGATTTAGTGATATGACCTAGTATTATTCTCACAAAGGTCATGCTTACATTACAGCTCATAATTAACGCGTAGCTCATAATAAATACCGCGTGAGCTTATATTATATATAATGTTTTCATGTTTTCAATCTCTTATCTTTATAGTATCCTCCTATACCTTTAAACGAGCAATTCTTGTATATATATAAATATATAATCGGAATCTCGGAAACGGCTCCAACGATTTTCATAAAATTTTGTGAGCAGGGAGTTTCGGGGGCAATAAATCGATCTAGCTAGGATTTATTTTTAGAAAATGTCTTTTTGTCCGTGTTTTTAGGCAATGAAAAACTGCTATAATATCGTTAGAATAAGAAGGTAAATTTTGACAGTTTATTAATGATTACAAATAGCTTAATTGGTATATTGGGCAGTCACAAAATCGTAATGCCATGGTTCGAGCCCAGACCGGCCGACCGACTTTTTTTAAATTTTTTTTCAAGTTCCTTTCTTTTTTGAGAAAATCTATTTTTCGAGCCCTTTTTTTAGTATTTTTAAAAACACGAAAATTTATTTATAAGTTTTAAGTTTTTTCTATTATGTTGCTACGATCAAAAAATATTATTCGTATTTCATCAGTATGTAATTTGTATCTAAATATAATTTCCAAAACACACGAAAGAAAAAAAAACCGAGCGAAAAATACCGAGCAAAGATCGGTCAACCGGGTACTATGAAATAAACAGATAAAGGTGATTTTATCGTATTAAAAAAGAGGTTATCAATTCAACTCTAGGGTCGTAGGTAGGGTGTAATGTATGTAACACGATATTTCCCAGGTTAGTTCACCAATTTATGATTACACATACTTCAGTGCTCCCGTAAATATTTATATTCAATCATACTACAATGTCAGAATTTATGTGATTCTTAAATATGTTTATATTATAGGACATAATAAATATATGCGTCAGCTTAAAGTTTTGCCCCTTCCCCTTAATCTTGGTATTATTTTCATTTAATTCTTCTTCTGGGTTATCTGTACTCGTAAGAGATTGCAATGAAGCAATAAGACCCCGTTTTTGTTTTCTTTAATATTTGTTTTTATTTTTTGTTATTTTCATCTTTCATTAGTATACAATAAAGAGTATATTACACTGTATTGTAAGTAATAAGCCTCACTGGCTTAGGATGCGGACTGCAAACTATGAAAGTAGGAAAGTCGTGGGTTTGAATTCGCTATTCAACTAACTCTCATGAATCCAAAACATAAGCATTTTAGCTTACTCTGTATGGTCAGTAATGTTCATAGCGTTATTAGTATCCTTTTAATGATAAAAAAATTACTCTAATGCAAACTACACACTACTTGAAAAATTTGTGTTTCACGTCATCAGTCCCGCCTCGGTGATTGCCTCTATTAGTTTACTCAGTAGTAATTGCAGCAATTATAGTCAAGTAGTCGGCATGTGATGGCGGCGTAGGAGAATTATCATTCCATATCGACCCGTTGGTTTCGTAAAAGTCGAGTATGGGAAACGATAGAAAGATCTAATGGCTACCCAGAGAGACCGGTATAACCGTCTTGGACATACCTGATGTAAAATACTCAGACCGGTGACAACAGCAGCGTCACAAGTGACAAGGAAAACATGTGAGAGGTTAGCCCAGTTCATTTATTACAGTCGTTAATGCTAATATAAAATAGGAAAATAGACTTTCCGATCGGCTCGATTCACTGGCGTTGCGAAGAGATGTTGCATCTCTTTGCGTATTTTATCGCATCTATCACGGGGAGTGCTCTGAGGAATTGTTCGGATTAATCCCAGCCGCCAAATTTCGTGAACGCACGACACGGCAAACGTCCCGATACCATCCACACCATCTGGATGCTTGGCGGTCCACCACTGTACGTTTTACAAGGAGTTTTCTTCCACGTACAACCTCTCTGTGGAATAGTTTACCACCGGCGATTTTTCCGGACCGATACGACCTGGGGACCTTCAAGAAAAGAGCTTACTCCTTTCTAAAGGGCCGGCAACGCACCCGCAATTCTCCTGGTGTTGCGGTTGATCATGGGCTGCGGTAGTCACTTAATATCAGGTGAGCCGCATGCTCGTTTGCCCCCTCTTCTATAAAAAAAAAAGACTGAAATCAACGGTCGCATCTCGTGACTTGACGTTGAGATCACAGATAGAGATTTATTTACTGCTTTGTTGGTCTAGTGGTTGTAGTAGTGCGACTGCTGATCATGAGGTCCTAGGTTCGAATCCCGGGTCGGGCAAAAAAATTAATTATTGAGTTTTTCCGTCAATAAATTCTCAGTAGTTGCCCGGAGTCAGGAAGTTGGCGGTGTCTCACCCCCGTGCCTCGGAAAGCACATAAAGCCGTTGGTCTTGCGCCTGATGCTCCGGTGGGCTATGCTCCGGTCGTGTCGGTTTACCATCCCATCGGATTATGAGAATGAGGGAAGAGATAGTGCTTCTGAGCTTGCGCATGCACTAGGGCACTATAATCCTGTCCTGCGCCGATGGCAAGCCTCCGTTGAGGCAGGCCGCCGTGGCTGTAATTCGGTCTGGGGGACATTATTATTATGAGATTTATTAATATGTTTGAAATATATATCATTCCAGTTTATTTTTTAACCTTTCTATTAGTGTCAAAGATTGTATAAGATCCTTTTGTGTAATCCCTCTGATAAGCATTCGACAACCCGCTTGCCAAGCGCACATCCTCCGCACTGTGGTAGAGAGCTATATCCAACAGTGAAGTAGGCTAATAAAGAAGAAGGAAGAAGTAGTGTCAATAACAATTTGAACATCGGCATTATGAGTAACAACTTGATTTTACTTGATCTCATACTATTTTATGTGAGAAATATTCGAACCATGGTCTTAGTTATATTATTTTTTAAAAAGTTATTATTAAGTTATACGAATGTTTTTCAGCGTGCTTTTTCACTGGATTTACTGTAGTAAAACACATAGACAAACAGAGTATACGTTGTGCACGCAGAATATTATGAATGAATAAATATTATGAATAAAAAATTCAATGGGCTGTCTCATCGTTAAAAGAGTTTGCAATAAAGCAAGAACTGTGCGGTTTTGGTAACACCATACAATCTAAACATTTTATAAACATATTTCATATAATATTTAGTTTCTCTACCTTTCTACCTACCTATTATTAATTTTTTTATTAATTTTTTTGGGAATACTACACAATAACCAAAACTTTTATAAGATTAACTTTAAAATATATGTTATTTTTCATTATTATTCTGACTCACAAAATTATCTTACTCCCCCACTACCCACTATCATCAGGTGAGTGTCGTAAGAGGAAACGGATGAAAATGAACCTTGCAGCACAATCCGTGGTTTCCTTCTGATGTTTTCCTTCAACGCCCAGCAAATGGTAAATCAGCGATTCAACTGCAATTTCGTTTATGCCGGCGGGGATTGAATCCCGCCTGCATACTGAGGAATTTACGATGCGCGCTTAGCTCAGGGGCTACCAGGGCTCTTCCCTGCATCATTAGTAATTCAGTCTTTAACAGTCTTT
This sequence comes from Parnassius smintheus behrii, assembly GCA_036936625.1. Taxonomy (NCBI): domain Eukaryota; kingdom Metazoa; phylum Arthropoda; class Insecta; order Lepidoptera; family Papilionidae; genus Parnassius; species Parnassius smintheus. The sequence goes on from JAUPFT010000024.1 coordinate 28,172,421, forward strand.
TCTAAAATTCTTCGTTACTTCTTTTAAAACTAATAAATTTATCTTATCTTGTCATTATTGTTGTCTATTAACCGTCTTTAGCTTTAAGTGTTAACAATCTGAAAATCATAAAAATCATTATCATCCCATAAAAGTCCACTTTTGGTCATGGACGTTCCGTTTTAAAAAAATTACCATGTTACTATTGACAAGCGAATTTGCAATCGCAGTAGCAGACGTCTCTCACCTCTGAGGCTACTTTCCTATTTACTTAAAACGCCATCTATCAGAAGCCATGTGATTTTTTTTTTGTATTTCCCATAGTCCCCTCTTTCGACAACCACGGGACGAAATTGGGTACGCCGCAACTCACAACGTTAAAGATGTAAATTCAAATAAATCGATATTGTAATAAGACGTGTAGTGACGGTCTAAGAGAATTCACTAACCCTATGATATCCCATGTGTTTCGTAAGAGATGTTAGAAGCGAGGATAAGAACGCAATTAACAAGTCTAAAACAGCAACTGTTAAGGAGGTACTGAGTAAAAGAGTGGCAACTTTCGTAAATATCTTTTTTTTTAATAAGGGTGACGAACGAACACACAGTCCACCTGATGGTAAGTGTATGCTGTGGCCCATAGACATCTACATTTACTTTCAATTAATAATCGAAATGCAAATGCGTTGATAGCCCTGAGGACTGAGATGGAATGCCTCGTTTCCAGTAAAAATGGGTCTCCGGTTCTCTACACTCACCATACGAAAAACATCAACATTACTACATACTTAACAGCTGCTATTTGACGCTGGTATTTTGGGAGGGTGTGGTCCTACCCCGGTCGAGCCGACTCATTCTTGCTGCAACCACAATATAGCTGCAGTATGGCTCTATCACATAAAAATACAATCTTTAAGTTAATCCAATGTTTAGTAGTTGACTTTAGACAGGCTGTAATAAAAGTTAAGATTCACTGCTAAACCAGCAGCGCCCAACCCTCATTTCACAGCAGCTGCTTAAACTTAGTTTAAGTTGCTCAATAATCGCAATATTGAATTACAGACAACAAAGCACGCTGATTCATAACCTAAGCAGGTAAAAGGCTACTTTCTCCGCCATGTTGCAAAAGTACAACAGTAGCTTGAGTAATGACTTAGATAAAACTATGACAAAAGTAATACCACAAAGGAGGTATTAATTTTACAGTATAAAATAGTATCTTCGCGACACTATTATAAATGTGATGAGTTTTTACTTTTTATATTTTATACATTAATTACGGTTAGATTAATATCGTCATAATTTTCTTCCTACACAGGATGAGTAGGTATGCTCCTCTTCAGTTGTATGCACGCACAGTACCAGACATCTCAACTCAACTGATTTTGTTGGCAAATGATTTTTTAACTTCCCAGTGGGAAGTTATTGTAATGGGTCTGATTTTGCAAATTGGAAATTTTAACATATCTCCACGTTTCAAGGTCTTTAGAGTCGAATGAGTATGGTTTTTAAGAGGATGTCCGTATGTTCACATGTACGTATGTATGTATGTTCGGATTCAATTTTCGCCTCGTGTATGTCGAGAACAAAGAGTGATATTGACATGTGACCAGTTTCATTTAACGCATAATTATGTAACATAGACCTCATTAAATTATGAGCAAAATCGGTCAAGTCGTTTTTTGTGCCGAATGAAACATTGCATAAAATATTAAAACATATGATATTTTTTTATTCTTTCCACTGGGAAGTTAGACCGCTTTTTTTTTTATAGGATAGGGTGACAAACGAGCACACAGTCCACCTGATGGTAAGTGGTTGCTGTGGCCCATAGACATCCACATCTATCCTCGATTACGAATCAAAATGCAGATGCATTGTCACCCGTGAGGACTAAGATGGAATGCCTCGTTTCCAGTAAAAAGGGTCTCCGGTTCTCTACACTCACCATACGAAATACAGCAGCATTAAGCTACTATTTGACGCTGGTATTCTGTGAGAGCGTGGTCCTTCCCCGGTCGAGCCGACCCATTCGTGCTACAACTATGCTACTAATGTAAATGCAGCATGGCTCTACCACGTATATTTTATTTACATCATACTCAAACTTACAACATTTATTACCTAAACACTAAAATACTATAACTAAAATTAATAATTTTCATATAATTCTACTCACCGCGGTATAGTACCAAGGACGCTGGCTGCGTTTCCTTGCTAAATAGCTATAATATACTAATATATATTCCGACATAATATACTATCTCGTATATACGACGGCCAGTCCCGGTCGCAGTTCTTTAAGGAACTACAGCGCACGTGGAAACCACGGAACGATTGTCTACAGCAAATGGCACAAGCTTCTCCGAGACTCATGATTATTGTCTAAACATTATATATAATAATTTAGTCCCATTTTTCTCTCTACCAATTTGCAATAAAATTGAAGGATGTAAATATTTCACGTATTATAATAGAAATTATAAAATATGCAAGTAACAACTAGTGAGACATGACGTGTCTCTAATGAATAAGTTAAAATGCGTAAAATATATATATTATTATTTGAAATTCCTAAATTGAGGTATAATACACAATTATAAAAAAAATGAAATAAGTAATATTTTAAAATAAATTTTGTTCACTTCTATGTTTCATAATTCAAAAAAACTTCCAAATACCGCAGACGAGCTAAATAAAAAGCCTGACCACCTCAAAAAATTATGAAATACCTACACGAGCAACAAAATGAACCTAATTACCTACAATTGCAGCCAACCTGTTTCTTACCAGAAACTTACGTATCAAAGTTCAACCAAAACAGAGCTTTAAGAATTATCAGCCTTATGCCAAGTATCTTCGGTTCAATAGTCTTTTTTACGAATACTTGTGTTACATTTGCGGTCATGTATTACTGTTCTCGACTCCGCCCATAAATTGTTTTTTGTACCAAAATTACTCGAATTTGGGTGTGGTGTTTGGCAGTACCCACCCACATAATCGTAGGATGAAAAATTTTAAATTTACCACTAGAAATTACCGACATATTATGGCGATCCCAATCTTTAACGGTTTTTAGTAAACGTAAGAGATATAAATTTAATATCACAGTAATATTTTTATACAACATGTTTTTTTTTGCAAATACTGTATTTAGGTACTTGAAAATATGTAATATGAATTCTTCACTCCACTGTAGGAAGTTGTTATGAGCAATTATTTTTAACACAGTAAGTATTAAGTGACATTCAAGCCTCTTTTAGATCATGTCTCACTAATTTTCTGAAGACATACTAAGTGCTTGTTATGAGAGTGATAGACACTACTACATATTTTAGGGTTTCTCTGCATGATAAAATAAAGGCAGGAAGTTGATGGTGCAAGTGGCTCAGATAACTGGTTTTGGAAGCTATCGTGGGGAAGAAGGGGCTGTCTTCAGCAGTGGACTTGAGATGGGCTGTAATAATAATTATAATTTGATGGCGTACGATATCGAAGTACCTTTTTTACGTGGTAGAGCCATGCTGCAATTATATTAGTAGTATAGTTGTAGCACGAATGGGTCGGCTCGACCGGGGAAGGACCACGCTCTCACAGAATACCAGCGTGAAATAGTAGCTTAATGCTGCTGTATTTCGTATGGTGAGTGTAGAGAACCGGAGACCCTTTTTACTGGAAATGAGGCATTCCATCTCAGTCCTCACGGGTGACAACGCATCTGCATTTTGATTTGTAATGGAAGATAGATGTAGATGTCTATGGGCCGCAGCAACCACTTACCATCAGGTGGACTGTGTGCTCGTTTGTCACACTATTCTATAAAAAAAAAAGTAAGAGAATGCGTCAACTCTTTCATCACGTGAAATAAGAGACAACTAAGCGAAATGCCTAAGAGATTTTACGACTTAACTTCCTAGGATGTGAGATATAACCTTCGAGTGTACGTCATCATCATCGTCACTAAAGCCCTACAAGGCCAATGCTGTACATAAACCTCAACCAAGGGACGCCACAAAGCACGATCTTAAGCCAATTAGGCTAATCCGTTGGGCTATGTTGGTTACTCTATTTCTGCTGCGGATACCCTCATTTATAAGTCTATCACTCAGAGAAACCTCGAACATAGGCGCTAGGCGGCCTTGAGCTTCCTCATACGGTCAGCAGTAAGGGACCATGTGTGAGATTCATATATCATCATGGCAACACGCCCTGATTGTATACTCTTGTCTTCATTTTTAACCTGATGAGGATATGACGTAAAATACCCAGACCACTATTTCATGATGAAGAACAACGAGATGATGTCTGGTATTCCGATCGACAAGCATAGCGGTTAAGGCTAGTCCCTCCTCAGGTTCGATTAACATGAAACATAATACAGCCACTCTATTTAAAGTTGCACAATCACACACCGATGCAGTTTGCTGCAATACGAGTAGGTAAGGACTTGACTGCACCTAATTGAATAATAGAACGCAATTTGCTCCGGCTAATTGCGCGGGCTCGTTCTAGCTCATAACTCACTAACACTTTTTATGGGTAGTGAGACATTCTATCTGTCCTTAGAGATATATAGGGAACAGCTTTTAATATTAAAACGAGGATTTATGTGCGTTATAGACCACAGCATTTTATTATCTTATCATCAAGTAGACTGTAAACTTTTGTCAAACATGCTTCTTTAAAAAATCCTTATTTTGTTCATTAACCGAAATTATTAAAACTACTTATTTAATACCAACGCTGTATCCTTGTTAGGAAGAATCGCCTTAATCACTACGCTCTCCAGGTAGTTTAGTTACGCGGTACTTCGTTTCAGAGTTTTGTAATTCATTACTGGCATATCTAGGGATATGCTAGGGTACTTTAAAGCACACTTGCTGCAATAAGCTTGGCGAAGTTACCTTACCGTGTAGAAGTTTATGTAGACTCATTAAGTCTAAAAGTTTTCGTCGGTCAGCCAGTGAACTCATTCCAAGATGAGAAAGCCTAGAGTTATAATAGTATAGTAGGGACAGTTTTGAACTTTATATGCGATGAATTGAGTGAAGGTTTTTTTAATACGCTCGATTCTGTGAATGTGAATTTTATAAGAAGGATTCCATATCTCTGAGGGATACTCTAAACTGATTCGAATCAATGCATTATAGATAGTTATCAGAGTCTGAACATTTTTGGAATCATTACATGTACTTTTGACAAACCCTAAAATTTTCTATGATGAACGCGTTATCACATTATCTAGTTATGTTCTGCAAAGATAAGTTTGTTATCAAAAATTACCCCAAGACCACGGGTGGATGAAGATTCACTCAATACGTCTTCAGTAATGAAGTGACACCAAGCAACGGTAAATTTGTTCATCGTGAACTTAATGTTGGTACACTTACGAGAATTAAGTACAATTTTATTACTTTTTCACCATTCATGGATAGCATAATATCATTTTGCAAAGGATCGTAGTTTTAATAGTCCAGAACAATTCTAAATCGTCGGCGAAAATGGAACAGTGGATGTACATAATGTTATTTGTTTTGTGATTAATAAACGCAAAAAAATAATAGGTCCAATATGTGAACCTTGAAATACGTCTGACATACGTCTTAACGTATCGAATAACTACTTACTTCATTATAATGATATAGCATTTATAAGAATAAATAAATGAAATATATTTATTATTAAATGTATTATAATATAAAATATCATTATGTAATGTCGTAAGTATAAAACATTGTCTCAAACTTATACGAGTACATTGGACCTATATCCATGCAATACGATACTTTTTAATCTATTTTTAAGATAAGACAAGAATAGAAAGACGGAATAGTACCTACTAAGCCAACGATGCACATTCCCATGTCCACCGTATTAATTTTAATATTCTACGCGTATATTTTTTATAATATATTTTAATTTTGAATTTATATTACAAAAACTATAATAATGAACTTAACTAAAACAATAATTAAAATTATAATATTTACGATTAAAACTAATTATATACAATATAAAAGAAGAAACTATAATATAGAAAATTTTAACTAAAAATTTAAGTAGTCAAAAAGACCTGCTCCCCGTGGTATAGTGCCAAGAACGCTGGCTGCGTTTTCTCGCTGAATAGCTATACTTAGCCTTTGAGCGAGGAAAGAATCAGCCCTCTTATCACCAGCAGCGACTACCAGTCGTGGATACAGTTCCTTTAGAAACTTCACTGCACGTGGACCCCACGGACCGATAGTCTCTACAGCAAATGGTACAAATATGTAGTCATTTCTCAAAGACTCGTATTTGCGCCATTTACTAAATTCGGCTGCCTCTGATGCCGCCCGGCTCTAAAAGAGGCACCGTTGAGATGAGAGGCCGCCAAAGCGTCAACGCAAGTATCATCCCACACTAGGGCTTTACCTCTCTCCCAAGGGACCAAATTCATACCGTCGGGTCTCCTGCCATCGTCTCTAAATATCCCGCATGGCTCTAAAACCGCCGGGATATTTATGGAGACAAGAGCCCTTCGGATGATTTCGTTCAAAGAACCGTGACGGGAAAACCTACCTGCACTTTTCTTGTATGAAAGTCCGTGGAGCCCAAACTGGGCACAGTTTGGCCCACACAGGGGCACTGGTGAGGTTGACAAATTGCCACTCCTAGCCGGATTCCTACGGCGATGCGTAAGCTTTCCCCATCAAGCAATGTGCCGACATTACTTGATGGTATTGCATGTAACCAGTGGCTAGATTCCTTAGTCAAAGCAGCTAGAAGGCGAGCCTGATCTTGTTGACTGTAGAAATTTTGAAATAAAATTTTCTGGACACTCCGTACCAACGGAATATCCCACTGTTTTTGTTGGTTAACTTCCAGTGGGACATTTTCGCCGGGACAGAGCGTTAGCCATTTGCCTTGCTTCCGCAGCAAAGCACAGGTCTACTTTATTATTAAAAATTGTATTTCATAGATCATTGACACAATGCACGGAAGCGAGGAAAGCAGGCAATGCGACCCTAGAAATATTTCTTACACCAATACCACCAAATTTGATAGGTAAAGTGGCTTGATTCCAGGCTGTTGTATTTAATCTCAAATTTAGAATTTTTTGTAAAGCAATTTTAAGATTACTATCAATATCTTTTAAAATATCCCAACATTTCCAGACTGGACTTGAGCGTAACAAGTACAACAATATTTTAAAATTGTTAGGGCAATATGGGGGTTTAAAATATATAATTTATCAACGTGATTTAAAAATTGATCAAATTTTGTTTTTAAAGCAGGAAAAACAACGTAGCACCGAGCAGGTAAAGCGATTCCGAATTCAGAATTTTGATTCCTGAAGAAATCTGATTGAAATTTTGAATTAAGGTATCTCTGTTAGAATTAGATAAATTATTAGAAATAAATATTTCACATTTATTGGTATTTGGTTCAAGACCAATATTTTTAAAATTTTGAAAAATATGAGTAAGATCATTGAGGACGTCATCTGCTTTACCTCCCAGTGTACCGTCGTCCAGATACCAGACATTCAGCTTGGATTTTAAATTTGAAATAATAGGTTGAATTCCCAAACTGAAAAGAGCTGGACCTAATGGATCTCCCTGCTGAACACCGACAGCAGACTTCATAATATGGTTTTGATAAGACAAGTTTGAATTTTGACTGCAACATTGCCAAACGTTTTAGATACGTGGTAGAGCCATGCTGCAATTATATTAGAAGTATAGTAGTGGCACGAATGGGTTGGCTCGACCGGGGAGGGACCACGCTCTCACAGAATACCAGCGTGAAATGGTAGCTTAATGCTGCTGTATTTCGTATGGTGAGTGTAGAGAACCGGAGACCCTTTTTACTGGGAACGAGGCATTCCATCTTAGTCCTCGCGGGTGACAACGCATCTGCATTTTGATTCGTAATCGAGGATACATGTGGATGTCTATGGGCCACAGCAACCACTTACCATCGGGTGAATTGTGTGCTCGTTTGTTACCCTATCCTATAAAAAAAAACGTAATGATATATTTCGGGGGTATTGTTAGCCACTTCTTTCAGCAGGTTTATCCTATCAATAGAGTTATTAAAAGCATTTCTAAGATCAACCTTCAGAAGAACATCTGCATTGGAATTAGTTAAGAAAGTACGCACCGAATGTACTGCCGTCTCACAGCCACCTTTGGTGCCAAAGCCTAGTTCAGTAGGTTGAAATTGTGTCTTAAGGTTTGAGATTATGTGCCTGCAAGCTAATTTTGAAGTTAAGCGTCGAAATGTAGAACCAAGAGCAATAGGAGGGATACCGTTATCCTTTTTTTTTTGAAGGCATACTATCTTGCCCCATATAAGTAGGGAATGAAATTGAGATTGACATTACCAGAAAGCATAAAATTACATTCATTAAGAAGTACCCTACCGGCGTCACCGGCAGATACGCTTACAAGATCTTTGAGATGCTGAGGCGTAATCCCGTCGATGCCGCCGGTAGAGTTTTGAAAATGACAATGTTGCATCTAAAGTGTATTTTTCAGAAATTTGTAAAGGTTGCATAGAAGTATTGGGAGGCAGCGGTAAATTCTGGGAAGGATTGACCGGAGGATATTTCTGACGAAGGCCTTAGAGTTTCGACATTACGAGGAGCGAGGATGTCATCTGAGAATAGAATACGGGATGTATTTTTTAAGTCGCCGTCCATTACTTTTGATTCAACTACTTTTTTTAAATCAAATTTAGGATAAGGTCGAGAGAAATGAGTATTAATCGGGTAATCCAAATTTTGAAAAGAATTTTCTTTTAGTTGAGACGTAACTGGTTTATTTATTGTTTTATTAAAATGAAAATGGGAATACGCGAATGTAAATAATTTTTGCCAACCTTTTTCACAATTCGTTAGACAATTTTGAATAGTGAATGATAATGCTTTAGCAAGTTGCATACTCGCACCTCTGGGAATTCTTTTAACCACTGGTACGTTACTATACAAATTGTATAATTGTTACGAAAAAAGTGAAGAATTTGTGTCATTAGGTATATTACCAGAAGAGTCATGAATTTCTACGGTAGGCTGTGAAGCCGAAATAATTTTACTATGGCATCGTTTAATGTGTATATTTAATCCCTTTTTACCTTTGAACAGCCTAGCGTCGGTATAATTTTGACATCGTAGGAAATCCGGCTGTGAATGTATCGGTGCGATAATATTCATAGAAAAAGTAAAAAATTAAAAATGTAAAAATATATCTATAGCACTCAAAAGTCTATAATTCAGTATAAATCAAAATCTTGAAAATTAAAAGAAAAACCTAGTTCTCGAGCTTTGTTTATCGCCTTGAAGCAATCTAATATTAATATTGTGTACGATGAATCTCCAGGCGTTGCATCTTGAAGTGACCTACAACTGTAACCACTTACAGTTGATGGTTTCAAAGCTTCTTTTGGTGACAATTTCAATAAAATTCTCAATCATCTCAATAATAACGCGGCATTCGTAGTTTTCTTGGGATCAGAAGAAGTGTAGTGAGCTTTGATTTTGTTATTTTGACGTTGTTCTATTTTCTCATTTAATATTTGTTTAAAGTTCTCCCTGGCATTATTGTTGCAAAATAAAATATATTCTTGGTGTATTCGGCCATCGTTATTTCGTGTCATCACTTCAGGCAAACGAACTTGTAAATATATTATCACATATTCATTAATATTGAAATATATTATTTACATAAAACATTATTTTTCGGAATCTCAGGAATAAAATATAAATATATTTTAATTAAAATATTTGGTTAAAATATAAGACAGTTGTCACCTGTCACTTTGACTAAACATCATTAATTATAAACATCATTAATTATAACCGTATTAATTTAATTTAGTTATAAGTAATTGATGTCCACGAAATCAAGTACACTAGAAAAATCTGTGTATATGGAATTCACCTGCATTTGGCCATCCATTGCACTTGTAATTTTCATGATATAAATCATCAAATTGCTAACAGTGGATTTATCTTTGCTAAACCCGTGCTGTGCCTCTACATAATTTGATAAACTAAGTGTTCAAATATCTTTGGAAATAAGCTTATAATCGAAACTGGTCTATAATTTTTAACATCATCCTTATCTTTTTTCTTGTAAATAACTACAACATCAGAACGTTTCCAGTCAATTGGAAAAAATCTGGTTAATGAAACATTTGGCTGGTAAAAATGATTTTATTAAAACTTAGTTTAAGAAGAGTTAGTTTATTAAAACTTAGTTTAAGAAGAGTTAGATATTTATATAAAAAGAGGAGGAATGCCTTCACCGAAACCCCAAGTTTTCATAACAGCTCCCAAAGTGGTTAACACTTTTAGAGCAGAGATTCTTCAATACTGCTACCAGGACACCTTAGCCTCGCTTGCCAGCGAGATGGGTACAATTACTATCACGTCTATAAATATTGAAGTTTGAATAGTTTATCGTCCAATACTGTGTCGTGAGACCATGTTTCAGTTCCCACTATTATATCATAATTGGTAACCAGTAATGACAATGTATTGTTATCAGTCTTAGTGAAAACTAAAACCTCCAAAATTTTTCTCTGAAACGTTAGGATTTATTGTATATTGGAGGTTTCTACTTATATAAATTCCGTTAGAACAAACACGCGAGCCAGGAATAACAAAAGATTGTCAAAATTGCCACGTAAGATTCAGGGACATTCACAATGCATCCAGATTGCAAAGGCAATAATTCGTATATTTGTATATGTGTTGATACTTCTAGGACTACAACCCATATATCGGTTCTGTTAACACTAACTCAACCGATTGCCAAACATTAAAATATCAAAAGTGTTCAATTGGAATATCAATGAGTGTAACTGAACGCGAAGTAACAAAAACCGCGTAACATGCTGCGAAGTGTGCGTAATTTATCATCGCGATTTCGTATTACCATATACATATAAAGCGAGGAGTAAAACAAATTGTACGCTCGTCCACGTCCAGTCGGCGTCGAGCACGTCACACGGCGATGTGTCTATTATACTTAAGCGGATTAGCGCCGGCTCGATTCCCGGCTGAGGCAAATAAAAGTATTGAATAGTTAATATGGCGTATGTGATAAACTTAATGACGATCTTAAAATGAAAAATTCTATGGAGGCAATCAGTATAAGTAAGGAGGCAGAAAGACAATTCATAGCGCTCTTTTTGTCTTGGACATCGATGGAAAAGTAGACAGATATGAAATGTTCTGCCTAGGTAGTGTGGGGCATTTGTTTTAAGTACGAAGTTATCTTTTTTATAGAAGTAAGGGTTTAAGGTGAACACAATTACCACCTTTTCTATTTTTAAAACCGAAGTGAAGAAAAAAGTGAAGTGGCTACTGCATTCAATGTACACCTGCAACCTACAAAAAATGCGCTACATACATGCGATAACCTCTGGAATGCCAAACAGCCGGTAATTATTTTGGCTCCAAATAGCCTTCAGACCAGAATACAGGAGTGCGACGACTACTATTTATCATCAGAAATGGAATAGAGAGTAGGATCTACCCAGGCGGACTCTTAGAGAAAGGTAACCCAGTCTCCTTTTACTTCTTCATCTTCTCTAGAAAAAGGAGTTCTGCCACCTAGTAACCTCATGGTAAATGGATATTGTATCCCATGAATATCCACATCTACCCTGGATTAAGAAACAAAATGATGATAATTTTGCGTTCCTGAGGAATAAGATGAAATGCTTCGTTACGGAACACGGCAGCATTATGTTACTATTTTACGTATTCTATGTAATTACTTTGCGGACCCTTAATGCGCAAAAGTAACACTTATCCGAGAAACGGTATACTCCACCCAGAAGAAGTGAAATTGCTCACAGCTAAGTAACTTCTATTTATTGAAGACAAAAAGCTTAGCAGTGAACGATAGCCATAGCAGCGATCCCAATAGATCTTTTAGGTCGCAGTGGAACTGGTCGCATAATCGCGGAGAAGTTTCCGGCCAAAAACCAAAAGGTTTTTTGTGCGTTCATGGACTTAGAAAAGGCCTATGACACAGTGGATAGGGATTTGCTATGGCAAACACTGAACTCATTTGGGTTGAGGGCTGGCTTGATACAGGCATTGGAGTCTCTTTATAGGGACTCTAGTGCTTGTGTTAGGATCAACGGGGTCTGTTCGGACTGGTTTACCATCCATAAAGGTGTCAGACAGGGCTGTATGGCTTCCCCGTGGCTGTTAAACCTATTTATGGACAGTTGTTTGCAAAATTTGAAAGTTGAAGAATGCGGATTAAGAATGGGTGAGTTAACCATCAAATGCCTTTTGTACGCCGATGATCAAGTCATCCTTGCGTCGTCGGCGGCCGAGTTGCAAATGATGGTTACATTAATGAACGGATAATTAAAAGAAAGGGGTATGAAAGTGAACGCAAGTAAGACGAAAGTTATGGTTTTTGAAAGAGAAGAAAGGGAGTTGATCGAGCAAGTAGATGAGTTTGTATATTTGGGCTGCGTATTTAGCAGGGATGGGAGATATGGTAAATATAGAACGACGAGTGAATGCGGGAAATAGAGTAAATGGGGTCTTGCACTCGATTGTGAAGAGTCAAAATGTGTCGAAAAAGGCACGTATGGCAATTCACAATGCTGTGTTGGTCCCTACTTTAACGTATGGTAGTGAAAGTTGGGTATGGCAGAAGAAGCACGAGAGTAGAATAGACGCAGTAGAAATGCGGTCGTTAAGGAGTATGTTAGGGCTGAATCTGAATGACAGGGTAAGAAATTGTGTAATAAGAGAAGAGTGTGGTTTGCAAGATGATGTTGTGACCAGGATTAAGAAAGAAATGCTTCGGTGGTTTGGTCATGTGGAAAGAATGAATGAGGAAAGAGTGACAAAGAAAATTTATGTTGCAGAACGAATGGCAGAGTCGGAAAGGGACGTCCTAGGCGAAAATTTATCGACCAAATTGGCGATTTATTGGAAACGGGCCAAATTAGGAGTACCCTTAACCGACGAGCATGTATGCGTAGGTGTATGGATGTGAAGGAGGCGAGAGAGGTGTGTCAGGATCGTGCCAAATGGAAGTCTGTAGTCTCTGCGTACCCCTCTGGGTGACAGGCGTGAGTGTTTATGTATGTTTTATGTTATGGTACTGGTCTTTTCCTAGACTTGCATCTTGCGTCGTTGTTGTCTCGGGCCTCGGGGCCTCGCTATGACGTCGTTCCGGACGTAGCGACCCGCACCGACTATAGTTCGTAATGACAAACTCTGCTGTGCCTGAAGTCGCCGCTTCTGATGATCGCTCAGGAGTGCATACCAGGCCGGAGCAGCGTATGTTAGCAGGGGTTTTATGTATGTTTTGTAGATGGTTAACTTCGACTTTGTCGGTAACTTGGATGTCAGGACAGGGCGGAGCATTGCCCGCGCACATCGAGCTTTGCGTATAGCAAAGTCGACGTGTGTAGTCATTGCGCTGTCATCCGCAAAAAGCGCTAGTTAGACGTCGTCCTCCCATTCGTGCAAGTGTCCTGCCAGGGTAGGTATGTCATTAGTGTACGCCGCGTACAGGGCTGGAGATAGACAGCTGCTCTGTGGCACACCAGCTATAATGGGTTTTATTGCGGACTCGGCGTCCTCTACACAGAAGTAGAACTTCCTATCTACGAGGAAGGACGCCACTAGCCGCAATATAGCAGGAGGGATACTAGTCTGATCGTCTAACTTGTAGAGTAATCCTGTGTGCCACACCCAGTCGAACGCCTTCTCGATATCGAGAAAGACGCCCAACGATGTGCGGCCGCGGTTGTGCTCGGCCATAAGCAGGTGCAGCACTCTGGTCAGCTGTGTTACTGTGGAGTGATCCCTCCTGAATCCATGCTGCTCCGCCCGAAGTTGGATGCACGGGCGGAGACGTCTTAGCAGTAATCTTTCGCACAGTTTAGCTATATGCGGTAGCAGCGTGATCGGCCTGTAGTTGGCAGCTCTACGCCTATCCTTCCCGGGTTTCGGCAAGACGATGACTTTGCCTTTCTTCCAGTCCACCGGGAAGTGGGATGTCCGCAATATGCCATTTTAGAGCCTACCTATCTCTACAAGGACTCCATTGGGCAGCTGTCGTAGTGCAGCGTTGGTAATCCCGTCGTGCCCCGGCGCCTTCCTCGGTTGCAGGCGGGTTACTGTCCTCCGCAGTTCAGCGGGGAGATGAACCACTCTCCTGCAAGTGGTGGCGCGGGCGACGACAGGAGCTCCTGCACGCGGCTCACCTTCCGGGTATGGATTTCCAGGAACTCCGCACTTGCTAGGTTCGGCATAAACTGCTCCTCGAAGTGCTCAGCTAGGATATCCGCTCTGCCCTTGGCATCGTAACGTTGATTGCCCGCGTTGTCGGTCAGCGGGCAAACAGGTGGTCGAGTTTTCGTTAACTGCCGGTTCAATTTGTAGAGCGACGCGTGATGTTCATCAGCCTTCCATATGCGCCGCTCCCAGGCCTCTCCTCTGTGGGCGTGTATTGCAACCGACAGTTCGTCTGACAGGGTGTTCAATTTTCTTTTTACTCTAGGGCAGCGAGTGCGCGCCCAGAGCTTTCTCAGCTTTCTTTTGTGATTTAGCTGCACGCGTATTCTCAGCGGCAGCTCCTCTTTTCTCCCCGAGAGAGGGACGATCGTAGAGGCCGCGTTGAGGGCCTCCTTGGTACTCGTGGTTATTCTAGTTGCAGCGGCCTCTACGTCGTCCGCCGAGTTGATCGGTGTGTGGACTGGAGGTCACTCCTGCAGGTGTTGGTAGTAGAGCCTCCAGTCGATCTTGGTCTTGACAGCTCTGGGCGGCGAAGTCACTGCCTTAGTGACAAGGGTTATTCGAATCGGGAGGAGCTGTGTATTCAGGTCGTACAGCACTTCTACCACTACTGGATAGTTGACGTTCCTAGTGAGTACGATGTCTAATACATCCGGACGCTTCCTAGGGTCAGTAGGGATGTGCGTCGGTTCCTCGGGACCTAGAACGTCATAGCTATGGCTTTCTGCATCGTCGTATAGTTCGCGACCCGGCGGGGTGATCACTCTGGACCCCCACGCCGGGTGTTTGGCGTTCAGGTCCCCGGCGATGATGGTGAGTGCCGTACCTTCCATTACCGTCCGGATGTCTGAGGAGTGAAATGGAGTCCCTGGCGGGCGGTATGCTGCAAAGATCCCTAGTTCCTTGCCCGCCACCTCCATTTTTATGCCGATTGAACGCATCGTCTGGAAGTCTGGCAGGTCCAGCTCCTGGTGGACGATGTCTCTCCTCACCAGAATCGCTGTCCCTCTATAAGCGATCCCTTGAGGATCGACCTCGTCCCTCCTGTCGTCCGGTCGTAATTTGGTTTCACCCAGCAATTTCATGGATCCTTTGTCGAATCCCGTCCGGGTTCCAGTAGAGCAGACGCAGGTTACTGTCCACCGTAATGCCTTGCCAGTAGCGTTGCCAGCGCCTTCATGACGGCGGTAATAGGGTCTGTCCCGGCCCTTATGTCGGCCAGGACTTGTGTGCCGACTTCGATGGCTATGCCCACCAATCTGTGGATGGCATCAGCCGTCTCGAAGCCGGACGTTGGTGGTCTACGCTCTGTACTGCGTTGTGAAGGCACTGGTCTCGGGGCATTTATGATGGTCCTTTCTCTCTGGGTAGAGCGTGCTCTATATGTAGAGCAGGCTCTCCTTTCTGGTAGAGCCCTCTCTGGTGCTCTACCCGTCGTGGTTGTTGGTGGTGGTCTAGCAGTAACCTGCGCCTGTGAGGCTATCGATCCTGTAGTAGGGGTAGAGGTGGTCACAGCCTGAGGAGGAGGCTGTTCGGCTTTTCCGCTCCTGTTCTTCCGCCTCCTCCTTTGGGAGGGTTGCCTCTCCGTGGCATTGTTGGCAGGAGGGTGGTGAGTCGCCCCGGTGGTTGCCTTTTGTTCTAGGGGTGCTCCGTTTCCAATGGTGCTGTATGAGGGGGTGGGGGGGGGGCTGGTTGCCTACCCTTTCCTCTGTTAACCGTGGCCCACCCATCCTCTTGGATGGTAACAGCCTTTGGGCGACTCTGGGGGATCCTCTTAGGGTTCTCCGGGAGTAGCCCAGGTAATACGATCCCCTGCTTCCTGGCAATCCTCCTCAGGTTAGGCAGTCACGGTCGTTGGCCGTGTGGTTTTTGGCGCAATTTGCGCACTTTGGCTCTTCGTCTCTACCCCTAGGGCAAAGGCTGGCAATATGCTCCCCGGCACAGCGAACGCATTTCACTGGCCTGAAGCAGTTTGCAGAGGCATGTCCGAAAGCATGGCAACGGTGGCATTGTGCCGGTCCCGTCTTTCTCTGTCAGGCTTCGATGACGACTCCTCTCTGTAGAGGAGCTCGTCGATATGGTAGAGTTCTTGCAGCCGCTCCAGGCTCAGATGCTCCAGCTGTGCGTAGTAGAGGCAGCCCGGTCTGCCTCTGCGTGGTGGTATGGCCTTCACATAATTGATGGGGAAGTCCTTTGCCCGGATAGCCTCCTCGATCATCTTAGTATCAGTGCCCACTGGTAGGCCCCGGATGCCCACTTTAGTGGGCTTCTCCTCTGCCGGGGGTAACAGTACCACAACATGGTTGGGACTTTCTCGGAGAGCTCGACCATATATTTTTGAATGGTGCGGAACTCCTCCGGACTCTGGGGTGCGAATCTTACTCCCTTCCCGAACGGACGGGCATTGGGAGGGTGGCATCTTGCGGTTTCAATATTGGCCATCTGCAACGATAGTATCAATTGCAAATTATATCAAATATTAATAATTTATAAACAAATTATAAATAAAAATATGTCAAACACATGTGAAGTCAGCCAAAACACATTCGAAAGTGCAGCAAACTAATTTTTCTATGACAAATAAGAAGTTGCCGAAATAAGAAGAAAGGAGCATTCAAAATAAGAGATGGCCTGTGTCTAGTTGTGGGACGTATATAGGTAATATAAACTTTATATTGACGTTGTAGCTACACGTGTATGTGCTAACATAAAGACCATCACACGTCATAGACTAGCCGTATCCGATGTATCTATTATGCGATAAGGTCAGTTGGCGATCGAGGTTTTTTTTTTGCGCCGGAAGCAAATTTGGGCAACCCTCCGGAAAACGGGGGAGGGAGGTGGGGAATGCTCATAGCGTACCACGCAGCCGGCTGCGTGGTTATGTGGAGACTTTTACCCACTAAGCCCACCTTTTAGGGACTGGCTTAACGGTCTAACTAGAGATCTCTAAGCCGTATACGAATGCGACCCTCCTTGGCAGAAAGGAGGGCGCAATCGGCGAAAAGCCACCTAGACGAGTGCCTAACTAAGGCAGATTAAGGGATGTGTTATGTAGGCTCGGCCTGAGCCGCCAGGAGGCAGTTCAGGTCAGCCGAAAGCTTGTTGGGGGGGTCCGAGAGAGAGTTTCTCGGTCTGCGCACACTATAGCGAGTGTGGATAGGGGCTGCATAGGCAGCTATCTCACGAATGAGATGATTTGGGTGGGACTCTGAGGCTTTGAAAAATCTCTCAGAGAGTGATTTAAGGAACTGTTGGATTGTTGGGCGCTCTAAGTCTCGGTGTAGGTCGGCATCACGGACATAATAGGGCGAGTTAGTGGCCCTACGACTGAATAATTTTGAACTATTTGAAGTTCATTTATAGCTTTGGGCTTAGCATGTGCGAAAATGGGGGCCGCGTAGGTCATGACAGGTCGTATTCAGACCTTATAAAGGGTTCGCTTGTTGCGGAGGGACATTTTACTGTGTCTGCCCAACATGCTGTTGAGCCTACCCATGTAAAATCGTGCGGTGCGAGTAACCTTCTTGATATGGGGTTCGAAAGTGAGCCTTGCATCAAGGGTGACGCCTACATATTTGGCTGTAGTTTGCCGTGGGACAGGGGTTCCTAACATCCTGATTGGCGGAGTGGTGGTGAGACGGCGTCGTTTATATTCGAAGCAAGTGGCGGAGCTCTTCTCCAGATTTACATCGATACGCCATTTTTGGAACCAAGCTCCTAAGTCGCTTACTGACTTTTGGATCTCGTTCCGAATCTGTGGCAGTGAGTCGTCTTTAGAGTAAAGGGCTGTGTCATCTGCGAAGAGGGCTAGTTTAACACCATTCAACGGGATAGAGATGTCGTTGGTGAATAGTATATGTAGGAGGGGGGCAAGCACAGAGCCTTGAGGGACACCGGCTTTGGTTTGACGAGTAGAGGATTGCGTGCCTTCGTGTCTAAAGCGAAAGGTACGATCCTTCAGATAGGAGGCAACAAGGCGAACGAGACGGTCTGGGAGGCCTAAGTCGTACAATTTGTAGATAAGGCCCTCGTGCCAGACTCTGTCGAATACCTTGGCAATGTTGAAAACCGCTGAGAATATATTCCACTATGCGGTGAACTTGCTGGGGACACGAGTGTTTGGCTCGAAACCCGAATTGTTGTGGGATGACAAGAGGGTCGCCGTCTGTGGGAAACAAATAGCGCCTCATGCGCACGAGAATGACTCGTCCGAATAGTTTGCCTATGGCTTTAAGGAGGCTTATGGGACGGTGATTGGAGGGGAGGTGGTGAGGTTTGCCTGGCTTGGGAATGCCAATGACAGTTGCCTCTTTCCAAGAGGTGGGAAAATAGCTGAATTCGAAGCAGGCGTTAAAGATTATGGCCAATAAGACGATCACCTACTCCGGAAAGTATTTGAGGGCATGGTTGGAGAAGCCATCCGCACCCGGTGCTTTTTTGGGCTTAAGTCCTTTGATGGTAGATGAAATCTCATCTTTGGACACAGTGATAGGGTCAGAGGCGGTAGGGGGTGAGTTCCGGCGACGGACCTCGTCCTCCACTAGTTGGATGTGTATGGGGTCAGTGGGTTGTGAGCTAGGAGAGCATTGAGCGGCGACGCTGTCGGCGAAGCACTCAGCCTTTTCTTCGTCCTCGAAGGCAATAGAGCCGTCGGGACGAGACAGAGGGGGAGTATGCGTTATAGCGTCTATCCGGAGGGCTCTCGCCATCCGGTAGTACGCTGTGTGGGAGGGAGAGATTTTCTCCAAGAGATTGCCCCTTTCGAGGTCTCTGTAATCTTGGAGGCAGTAACGGAGTTTGCGTTGAAGGCGGTGGGCCGCGAGTCTATATTCGGGAGTGGGATAGCGTGCAGCTCTACGGAGGGCAGCTTTTTTGACTTTTAACAGGTTGCTAATATCTAGGGGAAGACTAGTTTTAGCAACCGGGACAACCTTTTCATTCTCTTTAAGAGAGGATGTTATAAGTGAGGTGAGATTTTCGACCGCGGTGTCTATTTTCCCCGTACTGTCGAGGACGTTGGAATAAAGGGTTATGGGAGGGTCCGGAGAGTCTATAGCCGAGGCTAGAGACTTCTTGAAGCCCTTCCAGTTGGTGTAGGTTTTGGAAGTGGGAGTTGGAGATGGCTGATGGCCAAGAAGGAGGGATACAGGACGGTGGTCGGATCCTAGATCATCGAGAGACTCGATTGCTCTAAGGTTAAGAGAGACTCCTTTAACTAGAGCAAAGTCTAGCACGTCAGGAGCGTAGTTAACATTGTCGGGATAGTGGGTGACAGCGAGGAGGCTGTAGACAGTCAGGTCGAGAGACTGAGTGATATTGAGCAGCACCCTGCCACTACTGGTAGTAGTGCGGCAGGTCCATTCAGTATGCTTGGAGTTAAAGTCTCCAAACATAACGACTGTACCGCCTAATGCAAGGATGGCTTCGAAGTCACTCTTAACGGGGAGGGTTCCGCTAGGGATATAGCAAGAGGCTATAATGATTGACTGGTGTCCAGTCATGGCTAATCTAGTGATAGTGGCTTCCATACTGGTAAGCGTCGGAGTGGATATGTGCGAGCAATAAAGGGACTTTTTGTAATACATGGCAGTACCGCCGCCTTTGCGGTCGGGTCTGTCATTACACAGAAGTGAATAATTTTTAATAGAAAGGCCTTTAGAGGCGATCGAGGTGTAGTAGTCAGTTACTATGGAAGCATTAATCTAACTGTGCCCCTTATCAATAGAAGTTTTTCTGGGAGAGATTACTTTCAGAGCGATAATACCCGTACACATACATCAAATTTTACTGCATTCGTTTCCTGCATTTCAGTGTAGAATAATAATAATTAAAGGAGTAATAAAAAACACCTTCCGAGGGCATGATTAAATACAGAACTACAAGAAAATAATTCAGGATTTTTATTTGATGATGATTTGTCATTCTGCTAGCTATCTAATAGCAGAATAATAAATAAAGAAAACAGATGATAGAAGTATGAGGGTTGTATGCTTATAATAAAGACGGTGGAAAATGGTAACATAATCTTTATTGACAAACATATTACATGCACCAAATTTACAGTGGTCATTAGCCCCTAAACTAGGATATAATACCTGTATTTCAGGGGCTAGTTTCCTTCCCTATTCTTAGTTCTATTTCTATAATTTGTTTATCTATGTATTATATTTATAATGTTTAATTATTATATAATATTAACAAGTATTATTTAAAACAAAAAACATGACAATGAAGATGATAAAACTAAAGAAAATTTTAAATAAAAAAGACGGAGGACTATTATTTACGCAAGGCTATGTAAAAAGGAAGCTTTTGTAAGCTTCATAGTACGAGAGAAATTTAAGCTCGGTCTCCGCCAAGACCAAAGAAATTGTCAAATTTATATTGCGAAATCTAAAAATGGACATACTTTTACATACTTTTTTTTTATAGTATGGGGTGACAAACGAGCACACAGTCCACCTGATGGTAAGTGGTTGCTGCGGCCCATAGACATCTACATCTATCCTTGATCAAGAATCAAAATTCAGATGCGTTGTCACCCGTGAGGACTAAGATGGAATGCCTCGTTTCCCGTAAAAAGGGTCTCCGGTTCTCTACACTCACCATACGAAACACAGCAGCATTAAGGTACTATTTTACGCTGGTATTCTGTGAGAGCGTGGTCCTTCCCCGGTCGAGCCGACCCATTCGTGCTACAACTATACTACTAATATAACTGCAGCATGGCTCTACCACATCATATAACTGCAGCATGGCTCTACCAGATCAATATAACTGCAGCATGGCTCCACCACATCAGTACCTCATCAATTTTTTAATATATCAAAAATTGCAATAACAAAACCATTTTATTGCAAATTTTTAATTTTCTTTATTTTACAAAATAGTAACTTTCAAACTAAGCCCATTGAACTCTTTTGTTCTTACAGAATAACAAATTAATCAAGCTGTTGGTTCTAGCTCCTTCGTGACTTCAAAAGACATAAACAAGTAAAATATCTTTGAGTATGTAGAAATATAGGACCCGAAACAGCGTCAGTTTCGCCGTACGCAAGCAACCCAGGTTCGATTCATCGGCATAATCAAAATGTTTATAGCAATTTTGAGTGCAGATTAATCCGTGTTCGACGCCGAAGGAAAACATTATGAGGAAACATGAATATTTGAGAAATTAATATTATATCGAATACATACGAAATCCGCTAACAGGGATTAGGGCAGCGCGATAGATACTTCCGCCTCCTACCCGTAACCCCTCTCAGAAAAGAGTAAAGTCCTGTGATCAGCCGTCAGACGTAATTAGGTTGTAACTTCTATGTCTGAATTCAAAGGGTGATGCTCATGGTCAGTAAGGACAATAAAGAAATTAATAGATGTCCAAATATAGTCGATCATCATCATCATATAGTCGACACTAATTCCGCATAAATATAGTCGATACTAATACCGAAACATATGAGAATGTCCGGAAATAAAAATCAGTTCCAGGGTCGATTCATTGCATAGCTATTAAAGTCATTATGACCTCAAATGTTTTAAAACCCTCAACGCAATTAACAAATAAAAACGCTACAGCTCATAACATAAACTGTTCTCTTTATCTGTTAATAAATTAGTTGTAAGTGGTCATATGACGTCTTTAGTAAAGAGACGTTGTTTTTAGTACGGATACAAGGCAATGGATACAGTGGATCGTTTGTCTGTTGGTACATTTGTCTGCATTAATAGATCTGTCTGCTTGCGTAAAAATAACTAGTCAGACCCGTAAGTATTTAGATAATAATTCAAGTCTAAATTTTGTTTTTATCTTAAAACTACTATTTTATAAATATTAGCCTTATCAACATTTTGCAATATTTAAATTACAAACCTATTTATTACGGGTATCTTCTTTACTAATCCATTAAATATCTACTGTTTGCTGCGAAGTAACAATCATATGCCCCCCAATTAATAGTGGTACACGCATTCAGGCAACAGTTAGCGGCGTCAAAAATAAAATTATGAAATAATATATTAATATGGTGTATTTGTAACACTGTCGGTGTATTATTTTCATTGTAGCGCTATTGACCACGGGTCATATGTAGTTAGAGTCGTTAGAGAGTTATGTCCAAAAAAAAAATTGTACCCGGATGACCGAGCTTTGCTCGGTTTTTTTTTAAGTTACATTTAGATACAAATTACATGAATAATATTTTTTGATTTTATTGACACAATAGAAAAAACTGAACTGGTTATTTGAACGAAAATCATTAGTGCAATTAGTTTAATTAAAATTTTTCTTATTTTTAAAAATGACTAAAAAAAGGGCTCGAAATAATAGATTTCACAAAAGAAGGGAATTTGAAAAAAAAAAAGGAAAAACTTCGGGCCCAAGACGGGACGCGAACCACGGAACTCCGATATCACGCCCGACCGACATCCCACCTGAGCTATTACGATCGCTAGTAGTTTGTCAAAATTTACCTTCTTATATTGTAGCAGTTTTTTTATTGTCTGAAAACACGGACAAAAGGACATTTTCTAAAAATAAATCCTAGCTAGATCGATTTATTGCCCCCGAAACTCCATGGACACAAAATTTTTATGAAAATCGTTTTAGCCGTTTCCGAGATTCCGATTATATATATACAAGAATTGCTTGTTTAAAGGTATAGGATACCGTATCTAGATGTTTGTGATTTGCAATTAGTATATGTAAAGCATCTTTATAGTTTCTTAGAATAAAGTGTAAAAATATTTAAAATAAATTACATATAGTTTATTTATCATCCTTCTTTTCTTTTTCAAAATACTCTTTTTAATAGAATAAGAGTGACAAACGAGCACGCGGTTCATCTGATGGTAAGTGGATACGGCAGCACGTAGACTTCCACATTTATCTTCAATTAAGAATCAAAATACAGATGCGTTGTCATCTCTGAGGACTAGGATGGAATGCCTCGTTTCCAGTAAAAAGGGTCTCCGGTCTCTACACTCACCATACGAAACAGCAGCATTGAGCTACTATTTTACGGTGGTATTCTGTGATAACATGGTATGTAATATAGCTGCAGCGTAGCTATATTACATACCATGTTACGCACGTAAAAAATCTACATTATGTTACAGTGAACATGCATCATGTAATGGTGGTGTAAGAATATTCATATCGTCCTGTTGATGTCATTAGAGGCAGAGGTAAATTAAAATGGAAGATGGGCAGCGTCCGTCCATCCGTCGTCAATCCGTAACAGGGGTATCCGCACGATGATAAGGTTACTCACATACTACGTGCTACGGATTAGTGAAAATAGGTTGGAAATATTATGAAAGAAACATAGTATTTATTCGTGGCAAAAATGCAATACAACACAATAAATTCAACTCAATTAAAATATCATCTAATTCGACGAGAGACAGTATTTTGATGACAATCTGTGTAAAAAAAACATCTATTCAGCGGCGGATATGTGATGGTGTATAATAGGACAGAATAGAATATTTTTACTAAATATAGAACACATGTATGTAATTCTTATAGAATATTATTTTTTACTTTAGAACTGGTTTGGAAAAAAACCTCTGTCCTGGGAATAATCACCAAGAAACCCAGCGGGAGTTTTTTTTAATGATGATGATGGCTATTATCTATTATATTTATTATTGCTATATGATTCTAACTATGCTTTTAACTATCTAAAGTATTATCCCATCTGGTGTTTTTTTTTATTTCATTAAAAACATACAACGACTTCCGATTTAACCAAATGCTGTGAGGAAATCTAAACACAAATATCAAACGCACAATAATTCAACAACAAACATCTGTTTATTTATAGCGTAACTTGTTTGTCCTCAAGTTTCCGAGAGTTTATGAGGCATTTAAAACATATTTTATGTTCTCGGCTCGATAAATAACTTTACGTGATGGAAGAAACATTATATTAAAAATTTCCGAAATATAAAATAGTTGAGTTTGTATTTGAATTATTTAAAAGTACTTTTATTAAAAAATCATGAAACTAATGTAAAAATTAAAAGCTGAAACGCTTTAAGTTGTGACAACGTTTATACCATATAGTATTCAAGGTCAAAGGCTAGTCTACGCCAAATAGATGCATCGCTGGCTAATCTAAATTGGATATGCTTCAGAAAATTATTGTGAATCTTTTCAATTGACTATATAAATATTATATTGAGGATTCCAAACTGTTGAGCAATATTCTAATATTGAGCGGACCAAGTTAGTTAAGGTACAAACTAAGTTACACTTTATTTACTTTCTACAATTAGGCCTCCTCTCATTTCTGAAAGGGTTTAGCGTAAGAAGTATCTACCGTACTACCCCGATACTGCTCTAAAACTCATTACTCTGAGAGCAGAGAGGAGACCGGTGCCCGACAGTGGAACTTTTATAGGCTGTTGCTATACCACTTTATTTAATCAACTTTTATTTATCTAGCTGATACTGATTTAGTGAAAAGCGCTGAGTTATATTATACATAATCTTAGATGTAAAATTTAGACACCCATGTCTAAATTTTACATCTAAAAAAGATTATATATGTTAATATAGAATTAATATAAATTCATTGTTATGCAGTAATAAATTATTATTATTTACGAATCAAGCATGATGATTTTGATGATAAAAGAGTCCTGGATTGAGCAAAACGGATAGAGCAAAATACGCTAAATACTTGGGACGCCACAGTAGTGATAGTAGTATTGTGTTTAGTGAAACTGGTTGGTAAGAAAGTAAAGTTATAGCTTACATGTGTGCCACTGTGAGAAGCGGGCTTCAGTTCCGAGAGGCTTTTAGACTTTGGACTAAAGTCTTCGAAAATATTTTTTTAAATTACCTATACACGTAAGTTTCTTAACGATTTTTTCTTTCATCGTCGAGCAATGGAAAATCAGCACCTAAAATTGCAATTAACAATTTTTATTACCGCCTGCGGGGATCGAACCTGTGCCGTGTACTGTGAAATTTAAGGTGAGCGTATAACCCCTAAATTAACGCGGTACAATATTTGGATATACCCAGAGATATTCATTCATTAAGTTATTGAATATCATTCATTAAATGAATGAATATCATTCATTAAATGAATGAATAATTCTGGGTATGTCCAAATATTGTACCGCGTAAATTCAGGGGTTAAACGCTCACCTTAAATTTCACAGTACGCGGCGCAGGTTTCATATCCCTTTGTTACCCCGCAGGCGGTAATAAAACTTATTAATTGCAATTTTCAGTGCCGATTTTCCATGTGTTTTATCAAGTCCGCTTGGAGGGGTAAACACGATAACTTTTGGAAATATCAATTGTTCAACTCAATGTATTTTTAATCTATCATGTGTGAAGCCATGGAATATAAATGGCAATTTAATTTTGTTTTGTTTAGTTATAATTAATTTTTTTCGGCTGAGAAATTCCGAAATTATCGGTGTCCCGAGCAGCCCTGTAATAATATATTTTATTTAGCACTTTGACACTCATTCCGGGCTTGGTCTCAGTCGTGAATGAGTACTGCATCGTTTGTTAACAGCGGCTCGTGATGAAAAATATCGATCACTGTAGAAATACAAAATATTCCAAACACTAAATTTGATACATAAACATATTTGATACTTGACCAAGGTAAGATTACTATCATTTTTATAATTACAGATTTTCCTTATAATATATTGCTTAGCTAAAAGTACGTGGGATATACATATATATATATATATATATATATATATATATATATATATATATATATATATATATGAAGAGTAGAGCTAGGTGTGCCAAGTTTGGCTTACTTAGATCTTACCGATAGAGTGACCTGAAGGTGCACTTTGGTGAATGCTAAATTAAAATACTGGTTAGATATGACTAGATGAAAAACGTTTTGAAAACGAAAAAAGTTGATGAGAAAAAAATATTAAAGAGTCAGGTAAAAGAGACTAGTTATTACGATAATGCCTCAGGCATACAAGTACCTAAAAATTTAAGTAATATTAATGTTGATTTATTATCGTTTTAAGATAATTCCGTTAAAAGTTTTTTCAATTAAAAATAATGAAATAATAATGAATATCAATATAAATAACTTAGTAAAATTAAAAAAAAACTATTTTCTATTTTTACTAAGACAAAATTTCTCTAGCATCAGTAGCGATTTCGTTGCTGCAATTCAACACTCATACAATTGGTAAAAATTTTTCTTCGCATATAGTCTCCAATGAAATTTCTTTCTTTCTTCTTTCCTTTTAAGTCTATTATTCTACAACGTACTATATTTACAAAAGTATTAATTGTACAAAATATACCTGTAATTTTGAAATCCTTCCCTTTTGAACCCCCATGAGTCCACTACTATAACAGGGACATATTATTTCATAATGTGAATTTAATATTTTTTTGGCACCAAAACGCCGATACCAGGTGGACTAGCAATTGCAGTTCCAAACATTTCGTAACGTAAATGAGATAGTCTTATCACCCTCATCGTCGGCTACGAAATCCTTCAAGTAATTATTATAGTCACCGTTTATGGCTCCCACTGGATGAAATTGAGTAATAGATTATTTTACACCGCCACCACACGCCACTTACACGTCTTTCTTGTCCACCATTATCATGATTTTGTTAGCCCATTACCACACCTATTACATGAAACCATGATCTGCTTATCAAAGCGGATTTATTAGTCGTAATTTCTACCTATGGAGAGCGGGGGTTGATCTACTCCTAATTCTCATATTTTGATATTATCAGTAGGATTAGATTAACATTTAACACTTATTCTGCTGTCCTGTCTAGCGAGCTGCTTAGCGAATGGCTCTGGGGGAGAACACAGGTCGTGTTGATCCCCAAGGCAAGTCTGAGGAGTTTTTCTTTTACCTGGTGGCCGCCTATTATTAGGTCGAACACTCGGACGATCCTCTTTTTCTTTTCTTTTATTCCACCTCCTTTTTCCTATCCTAAACCAATCCAAGTTGTTAAACGTACCGTGTCGATGAATGTGTAGCTAAGGGGCAGTCTAATCGCAAACGATGCCTACCCTCGATATGCGGGGATCTACCGGGGGTTACAGAACATTTCCCTAGCTAATCGTGGGACCAAAATGGACGAAAATCGACTTTTTGAAAAACTAAGTTCTCCTTTAAGGAACTGTCTGTAGGAGCCAAAGAGGCTCTCTCTCTTTTCCAGAAATCTTGGGGCGATATTCTTTGCCCAAACCTCCCCCAGTTCCGAAGGCGAAAAAACGCAGCCGGTCTGAGGAGGAGTCTCCCAAAGACCAGCCCGAGAAATCTGTGAAGCTGGCAACGGTGGAAAAAAAGCTCAGCTTTAGTGTCATAGCCGGCTCTGCGCGTGTAGGAATTCGCAATTTGAATCCTATGAGCGTGGAGCAGATACGACTGGTCCACAGGGCACTAACGCAAGCTATCGCTGACATCCTGTGAGGTGCAGCTAGACGCGGGTGCGATTTTTTTTTAAATTGGTCTAACTTTAAAATGCTAAGAAACAGATGCAATCAGGTGGTACGAAATGCTAAATGCCGCTACATTTATGACAAAATAACTAATTCTTCGCCCACTGATTTGTGGAAATTCCTCAAGTCTATCGGAATTAATAAATCTAATTCTCCGGAATATAGCGCCTGTCTCAATTTGGATGACATTAATCGTCACTTTCTTTCTATTACTTCATTGGACCCTCAAGTCCGTTCTCAAACTATTGCTTCTATAGAATCAATGCAGCCTCTCCGGATCCCTGACTTTTGTTTCTCCCCTGTTACTCAGGATGAAATTAAAATAGCTCTTTTAGCCATTAAATCCAAGGCTGTGGGTTATGACGACGGTTAACGGTTTTCCCTAACCATTTTCGTCCTATTTCAATTCTCCCATACCTCTTTAAAGTTCTGGAAGCCTGTGTTTTTAAGCAAATATCTGTATTCACTGCAAAACTTAACCTGCTTAATGAATTTCAATCGGAGTTTCGCTCTGGTCACAGTACCACCACTTCGCTTATCAAAGTCACAGACGATATAAGAAAGGACTTAGATGAGCAGAAATTAACAGTGGTGGTGCTTATTGACTTTTCAAACGCTTTCAACACAGTGGATCATGGTATCTTCGTATCCATCATTAAACACCTTAAATTTTCATCCCCAGCTTGGAGTGGTGTTTTCTTCTTATATTCGTAGTCGCCAGCAATCAGTTCGCTCAGGTCAGCAGTTTTCTGCATGGGCTGACATTGAATCTGGTGTGCCTCAAGGCGGAATACTTTCTCCTATTATGTTTTCCTTATTTATAAATTCTATCCCTCAGTTTTAGATTGTTCGTACCATCTGTATGCGGATGATCTCCAGCTCTATGTACAGTCAAACTTAAATAATCTTAGCTTTGTAATACACAAACTAAATGATAACCTGGAAGCCATAACAGAATGGTCATGTAAATATGGCGTTTCTGTTAATCCTGCCAAATGCAAAGTTATAATATTCGAAAGTTCGCAATTATGGGCTAAGGTTGATTATGGAAATCTCTCTACTGTAATTTATAATGGAAGTTTGATTCCATATTGTGATTCCATAAAATTATTCTTATCTTAAGCATAATTTTCATTTTTCTCATTCGATCGACGGTCGAACATCCCGACAGTCAAACCGTCTGAGGTTAAGGTTTCCACAGCATAAGTCATTTTTTTAGGTCGTCTTTTACGATACAAGCTATACAACTTTGGAACACCCTCCCCAACGATATTAAGAATGCCACAGATCTTCAAAGTTCTTCTCCGAGAACATTATCTGAAGGCAACTACTAATTGACATGATTTTACCTTAATTCTTGTCTTTCTTTTCATCTTTCTCTTCAATTTTTTTTTTCATTATACATTATTCAAACATTATATTATATATATTATTCATTTGGATATTTATTTACGAAGTTTATAAGCATTATATATGCATTATATATGTATATATATATATATATATATATATATATATATATATATATATATATATATATATATATATATATATATATATATATATATATATATATATATATATATATAGTACCCGGTTGACCGAGCTTTGCTCGGTATTTTTCGCTCGATTTTTTTAATTCGTGTGTTTTGGAAATTATATTTAGATACAAATTACATACTGATGAATTATAAATAATATTTTTTGATCTTAGCGACATAACAGAAAAAACTGAACTGGTTATTTGAATAAAAAATCATGAGTGCAATTATTTTTATTTAAATTTTCGTGTTTTTAAAAATACTAAAAAAAGGGCTCGAAAAAAATATATTTTCTCAAAAAAGAAAGAAACTTGAAAAAAAAAATAAAAAAGTCGGTCGGTCGGTCTGGGCTCGAACCCAGGTTTTACGATTTTGTGACCGCCCATTATACCAATAAGCTATTTATAATCATTACCAAACTGTCAAAATTTACCTTCTTATTCTAACTATATTGTAGCAGTTTTTAATTGCCTAAAAACACGGACAAAAAGACATTTTCTAAAAATAAATCTTAGCTAGATCGATTTATTATCCCCGAAACTCCCTGGACACTAAATTTTATGAAATGTACCCTTTAGCTTACACGTAAGTTTTTAAATAAATAAATAAATTTACTGTTTTCACCCACAAGCCAGGTTGGATTCTGGTAACGAGCCTAAATAAGGCAATCTTGGACAGGATTATGGTTGAAGTCGAATAACTGAAACCCTGGCCGGAGGCAGAGCTCTCAATAATACCTGAGAGCGAACTGTCTAAGCGTCAATTGTGTATCACAATCCGCCCCGTAGCGAAGCTGACTCTCTAGAAAAGGTAGCTGTGCTACTGAGGGCGCAAAATGAAGGGCTCCATACCGAACTCTGGAAAATCCTCGACTCTAGGGACGAAGAGACTGGGTGCCTAGTAACCTTTTCTCTGGACGACATATTGGCGGAGGCTCTCCGTGCGGCAGGCAGGTTAGGCAGGCAGTTGGGAGCGGCAGAAGAAAAGGTGTGGTGGGGGTCAAGAGCTGGCGCGTAAAAGACGTCTTCGTCTTCAGCAGGTGCAAATGATCCCTGCCCCCGACGCCTGTAAATGGTTAACCCCAAGGGAAAAACGAGTGTCCTCCAAGCAAATCTTCAACATGCAGCAGCTACTTCTGCCATGGTGGAGGTTTGCTTTGCAGAGAACCACATTCACCTCGCCTTTATACAACAGCCTTGGGTCTCAAGATCTTAATTAATACTAAAGGCAACAGAAACAGAACTTGTATAATTTACAAAAAAAAAAACATTGAATTGTTCCAGATTACTGTAAAAGAGCGAGTGGCTGAGTTCGCTAGAAAATACAATCCTGAAATTGTGGTGCTAATGCTCACCACATATTCTGGGAGAGCACTAACATCAACGAAAGAAGTGAGTTACTTTATGACTTTCTCACCCCAACCATCTGGTAAGCCTAAACTTACACGAATCTTTGTAACACGTGCTAGGCAAAAAGTGCTAGATATAAACTTTGCTACTAATAACATATCCAAGCGGATCACAAACACATTAATCTTGTGATTGGAGCATCATTCATAAGCCTCATCCTGGAATGTTTACAGTAATAGCCTAAGGAGAAATTTGGAAATGTTTCCTAATAGCATCAAAACAATTGAAGGATGTCTGGAGTTAGCGACGGAGACGATAAGGGTAGGTATCCGTGAAGCCTTCGAGGACAGCTGTCACATCAAAACCCAGATCTCAACACGAAAAGTTCCTTGGTGGAAAACTAAGATAAAGAAGCTTTGGGGAAAAGATCAGGAAACTATTCAATAGGGCTAAAAACCAAAGAAAAAAAGGTTAGGGCTGCACTACAAATATCCCACATTAATAGTGTAGCCCTAACCGAATATAATAAAGAAATGAGGAAAGCAAGAGCGCATAGTGGCGAGCATCGAGCGCGAGAAAGTTGAGTCTTTGCCTCCCAGTGCAAGACTGCACAAAATGCTATCGAAAGCTCCACCTAATCAGATCGGCTTCATAAAAATCCTGATGGTAACTTCACCAATAGTGAAAAAGAAAAATTGGGGTTAGTAGCGTCAACTCACTTCCCAGGGTCACATAAGACTTTTGCCTTGAACTCTTTCAGAGCCTTACGAAGGCCTTGTAATGAGAACTGGTGTAGGGCTGCAAAGATAACACGGCTAGTATGCTGTTGACTCCGAAAACCATATAAGACAAGCGGAGAGGATCGAATAATTCCCATCCAACTACAGTAGAGTCTCGATATCCTTCTTCCTTATCTGGCGAAAATCTTTAGAGCAAGTTTTGCATGGGGATATATTCCAGAGCGATGGCAATTGTCAAAGTTCAAAGTTCTAAAGGACTACGCTTTACCAAATTCCTTCAAATCTTCTTTTCTTCTTAAGTCACTGGAAAAGTAATAGATAGATATAATAATAATGTCCTCCAGACCAAATTTCGGCCACGGCGTCCTGCCTCAATGGAGGCAAGGAATCGGCGCAGGACAGCATTACAGTGTCCAAGTGTATGCGCAAGCACAGGTGCACCCTCTATTCCCTCACTCTCGTAATTCGATGGGGAGGTAAACCGACATGACCGGGAGAGAGATCAGGCGCAGGACCAACGGTTTTCGTGCTTTCCGAGGCACGGGGGTGAGACATCGCCAACTTCCTGACTCCGGACAGCTACTGAGAAATTCTCGACAGAAAAACTCAATAATTGATTTTTTGGCCCAACCTGGGATTTGAACCCAGGACCTCATGATCAGCAGTCGCACTACTACAACCACTAGACCAACGAGGCTAAATAGATATATAAGATATGTAGCTCCAGCTACAAAGCCCACACATTACAACCAGCATACTTACCGCAGAGGCAAATCTACGGAAACAGTCCTGATCAGTGTTATTGAAATTCTCCACTGAAGTTAAGTACTAGGGCGTAACAATGCACCAAAAACTAACGTGGAACTCTCACCTTAGCAATGTATGCCATAAGGCAAAAATTGCTTTAGTTACGTGCAGTCGTTTGGTCGGGAACAACTGGGGCTTGCGTCCTAGTACGCTCCTATAGCATCAGCATAGTGAGGCCGATTCTTACCTACGCCCTGCCTGTTGCAACAAAGCCAACCAAAAGACGACTGCGGACAGACTAAATAGTCTAAAAGATTGCCTGCCTAATGGCAACTGGAGCGATGCGATCATCGCCTGAAGCGGCTGTTAAGGCACTTCTATGCCTAACGGCCCTTGATCTTTATCTAAGACGAGGAGACGAGGGCTAGTTTGTATAGGATTAAAGCCCAGGGCCGTTGATCTTTATCTAGACAAGGAGGCGGAGGCTAGTTTGTATAGGATTAAAGCCCAGGGCCGTTTAAGTTTTCCAAACGTAGTAGAGCCATGCTGCAGTTATATTAGAAGTATAGTTGTAGCACGAATGGGTCGGATCGATGGGGAAGGACCACGCTCTCACAGAATACCAGCGTAAAATAATAGCTTAATGGTTCTAGAAACGAGGCATTCCATCTTAATCCTCACGTGTGACAACGCATCTGCATTTTGATTCGTAATCGAGGATAGATGTAGATGCCTATGGACCACAGCAACCACTTACCATCAGGTGGACGGACTGTGTGCTCGTTTGTCTTGTTTTCTTACAGATTAAGATCCATGCTCGGTTCAATTAAGGAAACACCGGTCTTGATCTCAGATACCATGCGTCCACTATACACTTTTAATATAAAGTATATAGTGGAACTAACCTCCAGAGAAGACTGACTGTAAGGCCAGGTCATCTGTGAGGTTGTTAGCCTCATATGGTATACCAATGGGTCAAACATAAGCCTCGACGTATGCTTTGGAATTGTTGGGGAACGCCCCAAATTCAAAAGTATAATGAATTTGAGTAGATTCACCTCTGTCTTCCAGGCAGATATTTCCTCCATACTTTAGTGCGTGCAATCCGCAAAATCACTACGTCAACCATAAAATTTATATAAACTTTGATAGTCAAGCAGCACTGCTAGCGCTGAGGTCAAACATAGTGAACTCGAAGCTAGTTGGAGACTGCGTGAACTGGGATGTAACAACAGGGTCGTCTTAAGACGGGTTCCGGGTCATGTGGGTATTGTAGGCAATGAATTTACCGAAAAGCACGCAACGGAGGGTTCAAAGAGTATAGAATTTGGACCCAAGACATTCCGACAGACAGAGAGACAGCCCGATTGACCCTTGAAACTATTTATCACAATAAATCACTTAAGATCTATTCTGACATACCAGGCTTAAAACATTCTAAAACTTTAATTCGGGTTTTTGATAGTAAATTCGCTTCAGAAGCCCTGGGATCAGTAAAAATTGCGTATTCTGGCAAGAGCCCCAACTGGACACTATTGTCTTAAAAAGCACATGTCCATCTTGGAACTAAGCAACTCAAAGAAGTGCTGGTTCTGTTCCCTAACGGAAAAAACACCTATGCACATCCTAACTGATTTCTGACCCTTAATCCGAAAACGTAACATTCATCTGGGAAACTATAAACTCTTTCCAGAAGAAGTGAAATTGCTCACAGCTAAGCAATTGCTTCTATTAATAATTCATAGGGCTTAGCAGTGAATTATAGCCATAGCAGCGATCACAATAAATCTTTTAGGTCGCAGTGATACTGGTCTGTTTCCCTAGACCTGCATAGCTGCTCGCACATAATAAAAAATACCTTTGTATTGACAAAATTTTCTTTTTATAATAGCCCTTTTTGAAATCAAAGGAATATCCTCAAAATGGAAGAGCACCAAATAATATAACTATCCTTTCTATTATTTTCCCGCAATTAAACATTCTCTTTAAGAATTGCTATAAAATAATACTAGGCATCTTGGAATTTTTGTTTTTTGTTTTTATGATGATTTCTGTTATTTTTGCGAACACTCCACATTTAAATAAAACTAGTTTTTACTAATTTTGTCGCGTATATTACCTTTCATGTTCCCAACGTCTCAAGCACTTTACAGCACCCATGATCACGGGGGGGACTGAGATGTTCAACGTCCAGATGTCATAGTTACCCAGAGATTAAAATTATTAATTTCTACATAGTTTAAACTTCTTCTTCTTCTTCTCTCTGGCTATTGTCCCATTTTAATTGGGGTCAGCCCTCCTAGTGTCTTGCGTCAATCTTGCGCCACATCGTGCGATTGTGGGATGTCCTTTCTGATATGTTAGTAGATTTCAGGTCGTTTTTTAGAGTTTGCGGCCAGGTTATTGGTGGTCGTCCACGGCCTTTCTTCCCCTCTTCTATGTTCATAACTCTTTTAGTCATATGGTCATCATCCCGTCTCATCACGTGTCCGTACCAGCGTAGACGGTTTTCTCTAAGTATTTCGTGCACCTCTTTTCGTAAATTATAGTATCTTAAAGTCTTGCAGTTCTATATTTGGGTTGGGGTTTAATTTTATTAGTTGTGGTATTCCAAGCAGATGAAGCAACCAGCCATCTTATCTATTGAAATTAGGATGTTTTTTGATTTCAATAGCCTCGTGAATCGTCCTTGGAAGGAATCGGTGTTTTTAGCTAGGATTTGTGGTAGTGACAGGGGTGATCCTGTACATGTTCACAGATGGCAGACTTCTCGAAGCGTCGTTTCTTCGCATCAGCTATATGTTCTTTAACGCGGGTGTTCGTTTTCTCTAGTAAATATAATATTATTTTTTACAAAATCAACCATCGACTTAAATCGTTTTTTCAATTATTATCGGCGCACCTCGTCGCACCTCGGGCCACAACGGAAGACGCAGAGGGCGCGGGCCGGTCACTGTCTCAGCGGCAGCGCGAGCGCATCCGTTCCTCACCACGGACCTGATAGAGAAACTATATAACGTTACTCACTCAGCTTTGGGACGCGGTAGCAGAAGGGCATTTCACCTTTCACTATATATTTGTTTAGATGTTTTACGGCATTAAACCCATTGTTAATACAGTCCATTCGCTTTATTTCTAAAAGTCACGATAAGGCCTATTGATTATCATATCCTGGATATTCTTTATATCCTTTGCTCTAAGTAATACCTGCTGATGGCCGAGTTACGACGGAATATAAGAACAAAATCCTTTACTAGGATTTCCCACGCTGGTCGAGCAATACGGTGAGCGCAATATAACAACTCAAACATTATTGAAGCTGTTTCCCCGTCGTCAATCTGTGTCATTTAAGATCGGATGTAATGTTAGTGTTTAGAAATAACCACTACCATTACGTCCGATCTTACTATTAATTTGAAATAAACCTTTGGTATTAAAAAATAAATACAAAAATTTTGAACTAAACAAACAAATCAATTAAAAACTATCGAAATTATAATAACACCCACCTAATTAGTAGTATTTGTCATAGAACACTATAATACATACACAATACTCTATGGTACTTATTGATAGATTAATTTCATAATATGTGAATGTAAAAAAATTTTAATATCAGTACCATAGGCTTCTATTTTGTTTACCTGTTACACCCTATTTTTTTCAGACGGTAAAAAATATCATCTTTCTTAAGACATGCATTAGATTTTATTATATTTAGGTGTGAATAGATACTATTATTTATTTCTGCCGTCAAAAAGCTTACTTAGAGATCTATATTTAGTTGGAGCTGCTATGTAGAGAATCAGAGAACGATAACAAATCTGTATACTCCTTTGTTCAAGGTTGTTTGAAATTTTCCATGGGCTATAATAACCACTAACTATCTGTAATTTTAATAGATTTTACGTCTTTTTAATACTGACAGATCGAAAGAGATTCTTTTTTTATTGAAAAAGGGTAACAAAGAAGCACACAGTCCACCTGATGATAAGAAAATGCTGTGATCCATAAACATCTTTATCTATCTTCAGTTGAGAATAAAAATGCGGATACCTTGTCACGTATCACCTTCACCACGTATGAGATTATCTTAACCGCTCACCTCTCGGTCAACATCATATCATCACGTTAACTTTAGCGGCCGGCCACCACACCGAACAGCGGGTAGGCATGATGCTGAGCGTAAAGCAGACGTGCTAAATTCCCATTTCTACTGAGCTGCAGCTAAATGGAAATGGAATGACTGTCTAAAACTAATAAGCTTTTAATCGGTTTGATTGTTTACCACGCTTAACAAAAAGCTATTCCTGCAAAATTTATTTTCGCTTTTTTCTCACACTTAGGTGTTAAAAAGTCCATTTTATTACGCATGTTAACGACGCTGAGCGATTAAACAAGCGCGTGAAAAATGAAAAAATATTTTTATTGACATATTTATTTTAACACATGTAGGTATTCAAAAATAGTGAGCAAAATAATTTCAAATAAAGGATATACAAATATTTTCCGTTGGTCCCCAAACAAGGATAAACCTGCGTTTTGAGGTCCGTGAGAAAGTTCCGGGTGCTGCTTTTAAGTTATGAATTATAGGGATGTTGTGTGTCACTTAAGAATTAAAAAAATTAAGTGGTCATCTAAACTTGGATTATTCGCAAATTACTAAATAAAATACTTCTCATTTACAACTGCTGCATTACCACTACTACCACTTAAATTTTAAATTTTAAAAGGACCGTTTTGGAAGGATTTTGTACCGCGGCTAAGTGAGGTTTGGACTTAAAAAAAGTTGTCGTATTCCCTTCGAACTAAAATTAATAAGGAATAAAAAGTGTTAGTAAATTAAACTGCAGTTTATAAAATTCAGTTTTTACTATTTCAATCCAGATCAACGTTAGACAAATCCTCGGTAATTTTTCGCACTTCTTCGTCGCTCCTTTTCTGTTCTTCTGTTTTCTGTACATTCGGTGTCTGTGCGTCTTCTTTCTTTTGTCCGTAGAGTTTTTTTAGGTTATCCAAGACAAACTGAGGCATATGTCCTGGCCGCGGTTGATGTATCTCGTACTCTCCCTTTTCGTTCTTCACCAACTCCACAACAGAATCTTCTAAATTCATAACTTCACCTGGCTTGCTGACGTCAGGTTTCTTTTGAGCTTGTTTTTGAGGACTCTTCATTTTTTGGGCCCAGCTTTGCAGATATTTCCCGGCTTCAGTTTGATAGAACTAAAACCATAAAACAATCAAATTTAATATTTCAATAATGATATTATATTCTATCTTTAGAACATTTTGCCGTATCGATCAGCATTTTGTTACTTTTTTTTTAAATTAATATTAACCTCGTGGCCCTATGTACTGCAAATTTAACCGAGTCCCAATTTGACTATGATTAAACATAATATTTACCATAATTAGTAGTTTAAATATTAATACATTAAAATTGTGTCGTAATAGCAAATATATTTAATATTGTGGTACCGTTAGAGCATGCTAAGTAACAGTGGACAATTGTCCTGACGCTGTACACATATATCATCTTCTCTATTCTCTTATTTTTGAAAGGGTTTTGGAGCTGGGAAAAGTTAATTCAGTGAATTATTTGATGAAATTGATTTGCACGCTTACATTTTTAAACAAGTAATTATCTCTAAGAGCTACTACCTATCATTTTACACTCGAATTTCACCATTTGAAGTAGCAGCGCTGTGCTGTTTATTGCTGATACACTATGAGAGCGTGATCACTCCTTGGTCGATCTGACCAACTCGTGCTGCATATATAATAAAACTGCAGTGTTGCTTCCTCTATTAAAAAGCAGCAGGTCCTCTTGCAGATTGGTACCTATTCTCGTGTGATAATCACTTGTGGGCAAAATCAAATAGTCTTACTATTACCATAAAAAGAATAAACTCAACCCAGAGAAAACAATTAATCTAAACTGATGTAGATAATGGAGTTGTATCCCACTCAATTCTGCAACTTGAATGCAAAAAAGCGAGCGCTTGAGCTAGTGGACGACCACTAGTTTTGAGTTAGGTTTCTATAGAGCGTTTAAATTTGTTACAAGTTAACGCAGTATATACTCGTATTTGTACTATGATTAATGCAAAAGTAGCCTAATGATTAAGGGTGCGAACTGCAAACTCGGAAAGTCGTAGGTTCGAATCCACTATTCGACTACTGTGGTGAACCACTCCACGTATAAGTATTTTAATCTTACTTTAATTGGTTAAGGGTACTAATATTTTTTTTTCTAAAAATAAGCTGTAATATTTATTTGCTGACCGTTAAAGCCTGTCAAAGTCCACGGCTGAACACAGACCACCCCCACAGTTTGCCTCACAGGGAAGACATTGGTCTTAGTCGCCTTGCTGGTCAGGCCGGACGATTACTGCCATATTCTGTTTCAGTTTCGCCTCTTACGAAATTTACGGAACGATATGGAGTAACAGTTACCTATTGACGCTGGTGTTCCACTAGATTGTTTCTTCTGCATATCATTGATACGTTGCAAACTGTAAAAATTCATTGCTATGCAGACGACAAAACTGGTGATGCCTTATACACCGACTGTTACAATATTTCTCAGGAAATCGTCGCCGAGTACCGAGACAAACTTGTGTCTGAAGTCGAGTATTTGCTTAACAAAGTCTCGGATTGGGGGCGACTTTGCGAGTTTGCGCATTACCCACTAAAAAGAACCCCTTTGTCGTATCTCCTCAGTTGGTAGGAAAGCACTTCCCTTGCTGCCTCAGCTAGTATCGAAATCCTCGGCGTCGACATATCGAATAGTGTGCAGTTTCGTGGTCACTTGGAGGGGAAGGCCAAATTGGCCTCTAAAAAGCTTGGCGTGCTCAGCAGAGCGAGACAATATATCATGCCGCCACATGGCTTGCAACTTTACAATTCCTCTGGTGTTGTGGTTGTTCATGGGCGGCGGTAGTCACTTACCATCAGGTGAGCCGCATGCTCATTTATCCCCTCGTCTATAAAAAAATTACGGTCAATATCTGCCGCGTGCTTCCGATTATTCGGCGCACGTGATATCAGAGTATACATTACCTCCTCACATCCTGTAGGTGTACTTAGAACTGACTGACTGACACAAAGGTGATTGATATACTGTGATTACCAAACGTCCCGCAACTTTAACTGCCAACTTTTACTTTGTGATCGGTTCATTTCCAGCAATAGACGATCTACGGTCAGATGTTTAACGATGATGATAGTTTCGGAAGATGTCACTGTGGTCTAAATTCAGTGGGACACTATTAGAAGACTCATTCATCTCAGTCATTTTTTTATTTTCCACTGGTTCGTAAAATATCTCTGTACAGGGAAGAACCAGCAAAAAACCCAGCGGGACATTTTAACAGATTTCACTTAACAACATTTTTTTGATCATTTTAAATGATTATTTATAGAACCAGCATGGTGGCAACCACCTCATTCCCAGGGGTTATTTTCATTTATGTCTTCATTGATATTATAATAACCCTTTTTGTAGAAATTTTCTTTGATTTAACATTTAAACTCGTTTATTGACAAATTTTGTACATTTTCTGGGATTTTTTTTGTATAAGTATAATGTTTTTTTGCACATTGCCCCACAATTGAATTACTAATTCTGTGGAGTCTAGTAACTGGTTAAAAAATAATCTTTCAGGTAGTATTAGCCCGAATTCATCAGTGTTAGGATGGAGGAGGTAAATATTTACTGAGCACTGTTACCATCAAGTGAACTACATGATACATACCTTTTCTCTATTTTTGTTTATTTTCTGAGGAGGTAATGTTGGCACTTGACGCTTCGCATTCGTTGGAAACGGTTGTCCAGCTAAAAAAAGATATACAGAATCTGGCGTTACTTTGCGGAAATTCATTATAATATTAACGTTAAAATCTTTTAACGTAAAAATTTTGAAACGTTTTGAAACGTTAAAAGATTCAGATTTAGAAATATATTGTATCATGCGTTGTCACCCGTGAGGGCTAAAATGGAATGCCTCGTTTCCAGTAAAAAGGTTCTCCGGATCTCTACACTCACCATACGAAACACAGCAGTATTATGCTGCTATTTTACGCTAGTATTCTGTAAGAGCGTGATCCTTCCCCAGTCAAGCCGACCCATTCGTGCTACAACCATAATATAGCTGAAGCGTGGCTCTACCACAAATGTATGATATGATATTAATCAAAGTATATGATATTATTCAAAGTAGTGTTATGTACATAGATAATGATGACATTTTGTCTCTGTTGCTGGTATTTACATAAATTGTGCAATTCTTACTGAGGTTCATGGTGTTCGTCTGTGGCCCTAACTCGAACATGATCTGAAAATCAGCATGGTTGCCGAAAGCGAAGCCAAATCCCACTCGTGAGTCCGTTCCTGAAAACACACCAATCGATGTCTAATAAAAATAATGTTTCTACTTTATCAGCCCCCAAAAGTCCACAGCTGGATAGTGGCCCTTCTGTTTGGAAGGACGTGCCTTAGTCATATGGTGCTTGACAGCACCAGTCTATCAAATATGACGTTTTACATCTGGCTCAGTCGAGATGGCATACAGTCTCATCTTTCGGAAGTCATAACATTTTTCTGGGATTTCCTGCAGTCGCCTCTAACGAAAGCCACGAGAAGTTTGTTAATTACATGTTATTTGTAATACGTAGCGTGTAAAACAATATTCGAATATTTGATTCATATGAATATATGAACAATATTTAAGTGTTTATCTTACGTACCGTGTAGTGGTTACATATCATCCCGTGGGCGTCGTAATAGGCGACAGGGGGAAACAAATCAAGAGATGTGCAGCAGCGTCTTACGACTAAAAATTAAAAAGTGTGTTTGCCAACCCGCTTGCCAAGCGTGGCGACTTTGGCAAATACCTCCCCTATGAGACAATCTATGGGGACACTTATGCTCAGCAGTGGACTTTAATAGGCTTTAAAGGTAACGGTAAGTGTTTAGCTTCTTAATAAAAATAAAAGGTCCATCACTGCATCTCGTAAATAAAATATTAAATATAATTAAAGACTCTTATAAGTCTATTTCAAAAACGATAACAAACTTTTTAAGGCACTGATTTCTACTCTCCTATCTTGCATTATCTTTACTATTGATGGCACTTCTTGGATGCCTAGTCCTTCTGGGTCGGTTGTTGGTCTTACATGTACCTGCCGCCTTAAAAGTATGTAGAGCCTTAGATATTACTCCTTTGGCAACATATCTGCAACAATCTTTGTTTAGCGATCTATAAGCTACAACAGCCACTTACCAGGTGAAATGTTTTTCAGATTCTCATATAATAAACATGTTGTCCTATTCAGAATACTATATAAAGATACTAATTTAATAGCATTTTCATCATAATTCCTTAAAGTTACCCTTCCCCGGTCCAGTTGATTTGCATTTTTAATTGGATTAACCTTCTAAACCTTACTAAGAGTAATAACATAATATATAGACCGTACAGTGAAGTGAAGCTTAAGTTTAAATTTGTGATTTTTGCGTTTCTCTTTTATCTATATTTTTCTCGGCATTGTGATTCTACACTTTTTAAACTTCCCAAACTGTTAAGACATGGTATACCTTTACCTTTTTTGATTGGAGGAATATTAGAATACGCAACAGACAGCAACGATGGCAATTCTTCTGGTATGATCACCGAGCAGGCACCTGAAAATGAAAAAAAAATCACATAGAAAAAACGGTCTCAAAAAAGTCGCTATCTATGTTGTTTGCTAAGACCATACTTCGAGACTTTATATCGTATATTAAAACTGAATGTCACCAGTTTTCGTTACTTCTCGTGAGGTTGTCACTTAATTATTAGTATTATGAAAATTGAACATCTGGGATTTAAGCCGAAAAATTATAATTTAACTGCCATGTGGAAGTGGTATAAGAAAATCCACCCCTCCATTTTATACCGTGAGTATCGTAAGAGGTGATCTTGGGAAATTCCCGCAAGATCTTATGGGTTCAAATGGGTGTATTACAATCTCTACTGCCTCGTTGATCTAGTGGTCGCAAACGCGATTCCCGGATCGGGCCAAAATCAGTTAATTGGAATTTTCTGTCAGGAAATTTTCAGTAGCAGTTGCACCCCCGTGCTTCAGAAAGCATGTAAAGTCGTTGGTCCCGAGCCTGATCTCCCAAACCTTGTCGAATTACCGTCCCATCGGATT
Organism: Parnassius smintheus behrii; assembly: GCA_036936625.1. NCBI lineage: Eukaryota > Metazoa > Arthropoda > Insecta > Lepidoptera > Papilionidae > Parnassius > Parnassius smintheus. The sequence continues at coordinate 28,214,715 of JAUPFT010000024.1, forward strand.
ATGAGAGTGAGGGAAGAGAGAGTGCACCTGTGCTTGCGCATACACTTGGACACTATAATCCTGTCCTGCGCCGATGGCTAGCCTCCTTTACCTAGATTGGCTGGCGTGACTGAAATTTAGTCTAAAGGACATTATTAATATTATAAAACTCTCATTCACGTCAGTCATAAAATATCAAAACTAACGACTAGGAACAGCGACGAAGATGCAGACATGTCCGCCCATAAAACATGCCATTATTATAGCTAATGGGAGAATTCCACAATTACCCAGTGTAGATTGAAAAATTCTTCTACAAAGAAATATTTAATATTCGGCATCAATTAAGAAACATTTAATATTAATAAGAGGTCCAATAGAATTTAAAAGGTTTTATTTGTAACTGTGCAAGGTCGCGGGTGGTGCCGTGTTGCTATTTACGCCATCTATTTACCAATATTGCATTATTTCTAATAGCAAAGTAAACAATTTTCATTAAGCTTCTTCTTTCTTTTATTTTTTGTTTCTTTACTCAAAAAATATACTATGCATTCACCTGTATCATGGAGATTAAATTATTTTAAGTGTGTTATTTTTAACTTTTCGGCTGTAATTCATAAAATTTGTGGGTATCTGTGTTAACCCCTGTGATACTCGGTGGCTACAAAAGAATTTCGTTACTTTTTTCCTAAGTGAGAACACTGTTTTTATTGTTTTTTAAACTTTTACAATCTCATCGACATCTCGGCAACAGACAATGGTCAATAGCTTAACTGTACAAACACATTTTAATCATCGTTGGCCAATTTAACACTGAGTATCAAAACTTAATATTAAAAAACAAGGTTCTTACACACACCACCGGGGATAAAACTGAAACATGTATTTCATCATGTAACAAAATCTAGAGCAAGTAGGCGGTAATAATCAGTTGTTCAATATAAACATATTTCACAATTTTTTTTAAAGAATAAGGCTGACAAACTATAACACAATCAACATGATGGTACTGGTAAGTGGATACTGTAGCCTATAGATATTTACGTCTATCCTCGATTAAAAATCAAAGTGCAGACGTGGTATCACTCCTGAGGACTAAATTGGAATGCCTCATTTTTAGTAAAAAGGATCTATAGTTCTCTACACTCACGTTACGAAACGCAGCAGTATTAAGCTGCTATTTTACGCTGGTATTCTGTGAGAGCGTGGTCCTACCCCTTTTGAGCAAACCCAATTGTGCTACTACCACAATACGGCATGTGTGTAATGAAGCATGGCTCTACCACGTTAAAAAAATTATGGAACATGTTGTATATCTTCTCCTTCATTATCAGCCCAGAAAAGTTCAATGTTGTGCAGATACCTGTTCAGTTTTAGGGAGAATTAATTCTAAGCGCCACGCTTGGTAGGCACCATAGAAATATAACTCTTTCTTATATCTATGGTAGGCATAATAGCAGACGTCTTGCACTTGACGCTGCGTTTGTCACCGGTTTAGGTACTTTACGCCTGGTCAACAAAGTGGTTTTACCACCTCATAGCGGAAGTCATGTCTTTTTAAGGTTTTCCACAGCCGCCTCATAAGACACCCACGAACGTAAAGAGGTGATGGATTTTCCTCCGCCGCCACCACACGGCCATTGTATATCTGTACGCATTTACTTATATCATAAGACTTACACACGTAAAACACTTGACCAATTGAGGTTTGACTTATTTGGCGATAGTTTATAGCTATACTGGGATCTGATAGGTGGCGCTCTAGTTAAGTTTTTAAAAATAATGTTTATAGACCAAAATAACTTACGATCGTATAAGTAAGGACCAAAAATCAGATGGTACTGTTATTGAGTAGTCAATAAACTTTATTTTTACTCAGTAAAACTACCGGATAGAATTCTGAGTGAAACTCATCATACATTATTAGATATTATTAACTGCCGGAAAGGGCTGAACAACGTGTGCATAGCCAGCTAAGTTTATGGATATATAATATATCTAATTCTATATCTGACTGCATCGTTGGTCTAGTGGTTCTAGTAAGTATGAGTGCTAATCGTGAGGTCCTGGGTTCGAATCCCGGGCCGGGCCAAAAAAAATAATTATTGAGTTTTTCTGTCAAGAAATTCTCAGTAGTTGCTTGGAGCCATGAAGTTGGCGGTATCTCACCTTCGTGCCTCGGAAAGCACGTAAAATCGTTGGTTCTGCGCCTGATCTCTGTCTGGTTGTGTCGGTTAACCGTCCCATCGGATTATGAGAGTGAGGGAATAGAGAGTACACCTGTGCTTGCGCATACACTTGGGCACTATAATCCCGTCCTGTGCCGATGACTAGCCTCCGCTGAGGCAGGCCGACGTGGCCGAAATTCGGTCTGAAGGACATTATTATTATAATTCTATATCTTTAATTAATATCAGAAATATACTGTGTCAAATATTAATTTTTTTCTTGTTAAGTGTCTCTTTCTTCTCTAATATAAATTCGGTATTTCTACTAACATCACAGTCACAGCGTGTGTCTAAAATAAGAATAATTGCTGTATCATGTATCTTCAATGATTATAAGAACCAAATAATACTAATATGGCTCTTCTTCGAAAACCCTAATAAATATAAGTATAACTACATCTTAAATGCAAAGATAATCAATTTGTGTAAATGAGTGGAGAAAGTTGGAACATGTAATATTCTAATACAATCCGACATTATGCTAATGAATGTAGGAGTGAAATGTATAAATTATTGCGTCATGTTTGGGACAAAATGTATACGCCTTGGTGATGGATATTCTTCTGATGGATATTTCAAATTCCCTTAATTAATTAACAGCTATACAAATTCACATACCTGTAACATAATGAAGCAACTTAAGTCTAGCTTAATTGTATGTAATTGCATATTAAAAGCACTGCTTTATCTGGTGCTTAGTGGGGCAAAAAGTACAACAGCGTGGTTAACGTTCCAAAAACGTTTATTATTTGAATATCATCATTTGTGCCGTTCTGAATCAAAAGGACATTAATGTTCAGGCAAATGCAATCCGGTGAATTACGCCACATGAAAACATCTTAACATTTTGTGATGTGATTATAAATGTTTTAATTCAGAACAAATAAGGTGTACATGTCTGTCGCGTGACCGATAAAAGTCTCAGTATGTAGGCCATGTCACAGACACGTCCGACACGATTGTTCTGAGGTGACAAAGCAACAGTCTGGCGTGACATCACATTATATCCGGTCTATAACACTAAGTTACAAAATTATAGGTTTACGAAATATCATATAACAACATTATTGTTATTAAGAAAGATAGCACAGATGGTACTTTATTCAGCTGAATACTTCTGCAATAGCATTTGCAACTACGAATTGTAATTATTTTAGTATCCTTATAGTTAAGAATTTGAACTATAAATTTATATATCATGATATTGGATCGCTATTCGATTATATCGTAACTTACCCTTACCACAAGTGTTAGCTCACTTGGAATAACCATGCAGTTAATATAATAATAAAACAAGCAATGTTAATAGTATTGCTAGTATTTAGAAAAAGATATGTTAGTTTCTCGTGTGGTTGCGAATAGAAATAATTTTTATCGAATTCATTTTATCATATGCTTTTCTTGACTCGCGTTAAGGCGACTACTACGACATAATTTGGAGGTACAACCATCTCGTACACCAACTTTAAAAGACCCTATCGCTAATTCGCCGCCCACGTTTTCAAATTTTGGAAAATATTACCCCCTCTGTGAGAAGCCCATATCATGCAAATTAAATTTTATGACCTTGTGAAACAAGAAATAAAGGAATAATAATAAAAAGATCCCGTAGAAAATTTCATGAGTCCCACATATCCCGAATTCATTAATAGGCTCTAATGGTTTTGTTGTTAGTGACTGCTTATTATCAAAATTACAGGGAAATATCTCTGATTTTCTGAATTTAAATCAAAAATTAAAAATACCACTCATGTGAGACTCATTGAGTTGGCCACCTTACTAATAAGTACTGTAAGGATATTTTATGAATAAACTTTATAATGAATAATACTCGTAGATAACACATAGTGTAAAAGTCTCAAGAAAAACTCACTATAGGAATTATCTTATATGAGGTAATTTCATTGTTTCTAATAATTGTTATATTACCTAAAATTTTGAATAATATTCATTATTTTTGTTGAGAATGTGACTATACTATCATTTAATCGTTATTATTGAAGAGATTTCAGGAAAAGTTGTAAATATCATGATCTGCATAAACTCGTTAATATATGTATCTCTTTAATTTTTTGGGTAAAAGGATGAATGAATTTTTACGTGGTACAGCCACTCTGCAGCTATATTGTAGTTGTACCACGAAACGGTTGGCTCGACCGGGGTAGGATCCCGTTCTTTTAGAATACCAGCGCAAATTAGCAGCGTAATACCACTGTGTTTCGAATGGCGAGTGTAGAGAACCGGAGACCCTTTTTAATGGAATCGAGGTATTCCATGTTAGTCCTCAGGGGTGACAATGTATTTGCATTTCGATTCTTAATTGAGGATAATTGTGGATGTCTATGGGCCACAGCATCCACTTACCACTAGGTGAACTATGTGGCCGTTTGTCACCCAATGCTATAAAAAAAGAATATGTATGTATTGGAATCTATTTTTCACCTTATTGCATAATAAGTTCGTTACTAGTTTACATATTACGTCTAGAAAACTATTGTAATTTACAATTAAATTTAAAATAACCACAAAAGATCCGCAAAATATTATTACTTTAATATAGATTCGTTAAAATAATAGAAAGCACTTCATTATATCCTCTATGACAGCACTTTCTCGTCTCGATAACAATGGGCTCGTTAGTCCAATAAAAATACTGCCATTTTTATTTATGTAATAGCTTTTGCCAGCGGCTTCAACCATAGATGTCGGAAAACGATATCACTTTAAAAATTACAGCCCGTGTTCACCTTTATTATGAATTGACTATTGCACGCGTCTTCACCGGCATAGTAATCGGAAATATTTAATATTTTAGTTGCTACAAGCTCACACATTGTGAATAAACCAAAATAATACCTATAATAATAGCGAACCGCCCCGGCTTCACACGGGTGTTTTCTGGATCTCGAGTCTACACCTACCGGGTTCAAATGTAAATATAAAGAATTTAGGGGCCCATTCAAACTCACACAAACAATTTCATCAAAATCGGTTAGATGGTTTCAAAGTCTGTAGCGGATATAGGTAGAAACATATTTTAAGTGTATATATATATATACATATATATATATATATATATATATATATATATATATATATATATATATATATATATATATATATATATATAAATTTTGTCAGATATTCAACATTTCGTCAATCACGTATGTTGTAGACTATGTATATCTTCTATCTTCTCATAATGCATCTTTGTATTTATACCACAGCTGGGGAGGAACCAATAAGCTTAGTATTAATGTACGAACGATGTAACGTGTACGATGTTATTATTTTATACATACCTCTCTATTGATGCACACACTAAATATAGACTTTAAATTAATTTTCCCAAATGTAAATCACATAGAAATCGTGTTTTTTTCCGAGATAAGAAGCATTTTACATGTTATTTTAGAACTCAGAAAAATTTCGTACGTTTCATCAAATCCCTTCAGCTGTTTTAGTGTGAAGAAGGAATTATACAAATGTACTGAAAGCTACTCGTAAATAGCTAACCCAACAGGACCGTGCATCGGGTATAAAATATGAGTGTTGTTCCAAATCTTACGACATCTTCATACTAATTTAATCTAAATCAGTTATGCTATTTTCAAATGAAAAGGTAATAACAGAATTACGCTCCAGATTTATCCCACAATAAGCGTACTTTTAGGGGGCAGTTTAACTAGTAACACACAACACACAACAGTTTTATTCGAAAGGCAGCATTGCGGGCACACTCCATCAAGACATGCATTAGGTCCTGGGGACACCGCATTGTTGTTGTTGTTGTTGCATCGGTGACGGGACTTTATTCAAAGTAGCCTATCTCACACTCCGGACCATAAATTATATGCCTATCGAAATGTCATTTCGATCCATTGCTCGACCGGAGAAGGACCACTCCCTCACAGTAAATATAAAGAATAAAATAGCAATAGCAACTTAATGCTGCTATGTATTCCGAATGGTATGTATAGAGAGCTGGAGATTCTTTTTACTGGTGTCAAGGCATTTTATGTTATTCCGCAGGGAAACTTTTTTATTCAATATAGATTGTAAGCAATACTTCTTGAAAGTCAATTTTTTTATTTACCACTAGTTCGCAAAAAACACCTCTGTCCTGCGAATAACCAACAAGAAACCCAACGGGACTAATTAAAAAAAATTATAGCTTACAATCATGTACGTTACAATTAACAACGCAAAACAAATTAGAAATAGCTTGGTAGTGATCACCCTTCCCAGGGGTTATTTTCATCCATAAATTCCTTAATATTATAATAACCCTTTTTATACGAACTTAGTTTAATAAAGTTTTTAAAGTTTGTGTATATCAAATTTTGTATATTTTCTGGGATTAGGTTGTATAAGCGTATACATCGCCCCAAGAATGAATTACTGACTCGGTGGAGTCGAGTAACTGGTATTACTAGCTTGTGTCTGTTCCTAGTATTTACAGAATGAATATCACTTATTTTTGCAAAACTACTTTTATTTTTATATAGTATAAATATAGTATAAAAATGAAAATAAAATAAGAAAATAAAGTTCTTATTATTTTCTTATTTTCATTTTCATTTTATACTATATTTTTTTAAATATATTGAAAACCAAAAATTTTATGTATATTAAAAGAAACGAATGAGTTCTAACAAGTACATTCAATATTTTATTTGATTTAATTTAAATAAATTTAAATTAATATATAATGAGAGACAGAAATGAAAATAAAATTTGTAATAATAGGGACAAAAAATATGTATATATAACTATAATATAATACAAAAAATATATTCACGTATTAGATAGTAATCTCGTAAAAACAATGTAACAGTCCATTTATAACCTGTTATTACTACAAGAAAATGTTATGTGAAATGCATGAAATAAAAGGCTTTTTTATTCTATTTTTTATTTATTTACTTTTATTTTTGTGTACGTACATTACATTTTCATAAATGTATTGAGAGGCCAGAGTTAATACATTAATTTCCTTAATTTTTTTGTCAGAGCGACTCTTTTGGTTTTAAATCGTATATTGCTCTAATGGCCCTCTTCTGTAAAACAAATATAATTTCAGTGTCAGTCGTGTGTCCCCATAGCAAAATACCATACGACATAATGCTATGGTAATAGCTGAAGTAAACTATTCTAGCTGTTCCGATACTGGTTTTCTCTAGTTCTAATCTTTTTTACATCATATGCTGTAGAACTAAGTCTGCTAGCTAGTTTTGATATATGGGGGAGCCATTGAAGCTTTGTGTCTAGTGTGATTCCAAGAAAATGGTGGTATCGACAAGTTCAGCTCCTCCCCATTTAAAATTACATAAGTTTGACATTCAGTGTTACGAATTTCATACATTTAGTTTTAGTTCCATTTAAATGCTAATTATTAACATTAAACCAGTTGACTAACTTAGCTATACCATTATTTATTTCGTCGTAATTTAATAACTGTCGTTTTAATTCGAAAATTAATGAAGTATCATCAGCAAATAATACTATATAATGGTTATCCCCTACTACGTAAGATAAGTCATTAATTTATACAAGAAAAAGAAAGGGACCGATAATTGAGCCCTGAGGCACGCCCATTTGTACAATCGACCCGGAAGAACTCATAGTATTAATGACAAGTTTTTGCGTTCTGTTACGTAAATATGAAATAGTTAATTTAAGAGCATCACTTCTTACACCGTAGTGTTGAAGTTTCCTGATTAATGTTTCATGATGAACACAATCGAAGGCTTTGGATAGGTCACATATACCCAAAGCATCCTGTGAATTCTCCTATGCGTTGGAGATATATTTAAATAACTCAACAACCAGCATGCCCCTTGTAAAATCGAAATGATTTTTATGAAGTAAATTATTTACGTTAAAAAAAATCTACATTTGATCAAGAATAATTTTTTCAAAAATTTTCTTTTTTGTTTGTTTGTAGTACGGAAATAGGTCTAAAATTAGCGGAGTCCAATGTAATACCAGATTTAAATAAAGATATTACTTTACTATGCTTCATTAAATCAGGAAATACACGAGATTCGACACTAGTATTTAAAAGTAATAGACAGTTGAAGTTACACACGATATTGGGTAGTGGATATTCTTACACCGCCACTACACAGTTAATGTTTTTAGTTAATCTTATATAAACGGTATTGGAAAGCGAGATAAATTTTTGCCTAACTTCTGCCGATCACTTTCATGCCGTACTGTATGTACTGCCGGTATCTGTTGATCTATTATTTTTTTTACTACTATAAATCATCTAATTGTTTGATTAAATTGTATTCGCGACTGGTCGTCGTCATTGACCAAGGAACCAATCTAACTATAATTTTGCATTTATATTTCACATCATTATTTGATTAAACGAAAACCTTAAGAGGATACCTTGAAAATGAATGGTAGTTTTGGGGGCGTGGCTTATCCCTTTGTCGGTGAAGCTCATGGATGACTGAGGGAGTGCCAAAATGAAAGTGGTTCAATGACTTCATAATATGCAAATTATCATATAGCTATACCGAGCACGCGCTCGATAAAATAAACAACATAAGCGGCAAACAATATTTTAATTTTTTTAACAAAACTTTGCTATGGATTAAAAAATTGTTTATGAGAACTTAAATATGATTATTTAAAATTCCTTAAAAATAACTCCATGAACCTATCGTAAAAATATTGTGGTGTCATGTAGAAATGCAACTTAAGTTAGGCCTTTTTCTATCGAGAAAATTACATGATATCGTGTTTTCTTTTCATGAAATCTAAGATCGTATGGTCAAAACCATATACCAAAAATTTGGTTCATAATCAAAATCAACTTAATAAAATGCGCGAAATAGAAAAGTCGCCAAATTTTTGAGGTATCACCTTAATAAAATCCTCTCCATGTTTCAAATAAAACAGAATAGCGTGCTCAAATGTGATCTGCGAGAGAGAAATACGTGTGTCAAAAGATCACAGCCTTACATGGCCGGAGTTACGTACATATGTTTGTGGGTCAGGGCTTAACGCATTTACTTAACTTGTTAAAAATGTTTTTGCTGGATCTTGTGTAATTTATTGCAATTTTTTTTCAATATTATAATATTAACGAAAATAGTCCAATCTAACAACATTATTGTCTTGACGTTCACAGCTTGATATATGGCTCACTCGATTGGTGGACACTTTGCTGTAATTAAAACTCTTAGCAGGTGGTTAAGCAACCGATTACTGATCTGCAGCAGTTTTATTCACTATCACCTGAGAGCAATTAAGTTATCTTTACGACACTAACGAGAAACCCCTTGAATATCCTTAATATGGCATTGTTAGTCATAACTAACGTCAAAGTAATCTTGTTTCGTCTTTTACTTTATTTTATTTTATTGTGTTCTTTTATAAAATGTGTTACATATTTTATTTACCGTCTTTAGTACAATAGTCCTACTTTATTTTTACGAAAATGTAATTATTTTATGACCTACTGAGCACTTTAATCACGTAACGTTAAATTAATTTACAAATGGCAATTTTTAATATAAGAAATACGTTTTCAGAAAAAATCTAATTAATTCTTTGAATTAGGTTTTTATTGACGATTAATGTTAATGTGTTTGATTATTTGGAAATAGGTGATTCAATTACGATTTAATTACTTTCGTGTGACATAATATGATGTTTTTGAATTCGAATTATCTCCAAAATTGTATTTCGATAACGTACTATGTACAAGAACGCTTATATATGACATTTTAAATAAGCCAAAATTTAATTAAAATTTATTATTTTCAATTAAACATTTACGTATTTACATAGTGTTTAAATAATTTATTGTTGAACCTTTCTTCGTCATAGGTAGTCGGTTCTTCGACCTTCATAGGCGGTACATTGCCATTCGAACTTGCTGATATATTGGGATATGTCTGTAGTTCTGGTTCTTCTGCGGATATCTTATAACGAAAAGAAAATCCGAGTGTAGTCCTCTCCATAGCTCTCTGAGCCACCTTAAGCTTCCTCATACGACCAGCAGTGGAGGATCATTTATTTACCTTATTATATATATTAGACTTGTAACTTTAAAGGGTACGCATTTAATGAGTGTTGCAGAACAAGACACGAATAGTAGACCTTTATCGTATAGGCTCTACCCAGTAAAATAATAGTCGATTTTAAGCAATATAACTAACAGAATCAAATCATTATCAATGAATACTGATCATAACTTTATTAAACCAAAATTGTAGTTTTTTATCAGTTATACTATCTTTGCGTAATTTCGTTCAATTAATCTTTAAAAGCTAAGCGGGTGATATAAGTCAATGTTAGTGGTCAGTAATGAACAAAGTTATGATTCAATGCATGACGCAGCTAAATCGACTAATATAATGTGATTATGGTTCCGATTCCAGACACAGTGTCTTTTAACATTTATAACATATCTTTATTTCATTTACCGTTGTAATATAAAATGTACTATTTGTTACTTAAAGTTTTTATACGGTTGTATGCCAAAATGAGAATCAGTTGATTTACACCGTGCTCATCGATAAAAGAAAATATGGTGAAGAAACCAACATCTAATACTTCTGTTTAATTCATTTAAATCATTTTTTGAAAACATTAGGACCATTTGTATGAGGGCATGTTTTCATGATATGTTCATTGCTGCCTCTACTGGCTCCGTAAATCTTAAACCTTTCACCGAGTCTTTGATTTTTGGAAAAATAATATTCACATGGTGCGAAGTCTCGACTGAGTGTGGGATGAGTCACAAGCTCCACCTTTTCAGAAACCAAAAATGACTGTGCACCGAAGCATTGTCATAGTGCAATAGGATGTAATTTGGTCGTTTTTTAACTTTTTTAAAGACCATCATGCAGACATGACGCTTCTGGGAGAAAAGAAAAAACCAAAATCATTTCTTTGCCCACGCTTCTAATCTTCTTGTTTTAAAGATAGTTCGCTGTCGCCTTCGAATAACCACCCATAAAAAAACTGTTGCTTTATTTACGGAATGTGACAGTATATATTCATTTTTCATCCCCTATCACAATGTAACCAACATAATTTGAACGTCCAAGATAATACTTTAAAAAAAAAATTTACATCAATCAACTCGTGCCCGTTTTTGTTCAGGGTGAGTTCATGAGAACAACAACTAAGCAACAATGAGAGCAACAAATTTTTCTAACTGTTGTTTAAATTAAAAATGCTGTTTAAATTTTTTTTTGACTTTGTCTCATGCCGATATTCAAATGTCGAATCTCCTTATAGATGATGAGTCGATTTTCTTCAATTAATCATTTTCTATTACATTTTCCTTAACACTACACTAACGCCTTAAGACGATCAAATGAGATGCTTTCCCGAAAGCATTTTGAAAATAAGCAATCTTGTCGAGAGAATGAATTTTAAAAATCATTAAAAAATAAGCCCACGAAAATATTTTCGAAATATTCTATTTTTACTACTGATGATGAAATTCAACGCGTGATTAAAAAAAACAATAGTCAAGCGACTGGAGCTTTTTAGGTTATAAAAATTATAATAATATTCGAAATTCAAACTTTTATAAACGGCTAGGAGCGCAGAACTTTTATTATACCCTATATACTCTTACGACATCCTTCTAATGGTATCGGGTAGTGGATATTTTTACACCGTCACTACACGTTGTATTTTGTATTGTCTGCAAATAATTGTTCTGGGCATGTATGGTTATTTACGCGCAATGTATGTGTTCCTCTTCGATATAGGAGAAAATCCTAGTGATGAGGTAACGTTTCTAAAAAAGAAGACAAGAAAATGCCGATTGTCGGATCTAGTTGTGTTGTAATAGTTCCCGTGTGTTTAATAGTGGATCCGATTATCCTTCTTCCGATCTTATAATGCGAGCGATTGGCTTTAAATTTGCTCCTTCGATCTTATAAAACAAGCAATTGACTTTATGTTTGCCCTTGTATATGTAAAGCGTAATTTCTAAATTAACGATCTTTGGCCTGGGGATTTTCCAAGGGTCACCCCAGACGCACCTTAATACGATAAGGAAATTATTTCCTGCAAAATTAAAAGCTTCCGACTATTCGGATACTATAGACTCTGTTTAAAAACAAAAACTGTTATGAAATAATGGATTTACCATTGGAATCTCTTAGAAACCTAAGGAGAATAAACATCTAAACTGCCTCTCAAACCTGTTTCGCGCGACGAAATCGAAAACGGTGTATTACACAACTAGCGTATAACTCGCCGGCGCCAAGGCGACTCACGATTTGTTAAAGACCAAGTAACATCATTGATAAATGTCTTAATATTATCACTTAGGAAAACAGTGCCCAACCAACTGCTAACCCTTCGTTGAATATTTATCTATACATATATAGATTTTATACACGTTTATTTAATAAAATTGAGCGTCTGGGCTGCGACAGATAAAAGGCATTTATTTTTATCGAAATAAATGCCTTTTATCTATTGCAGGGGGTTATTTGAATGCCATTAATACATAAATATACATACATACATTCATACATCGTAGAGCCATGCTGCAGTTATATTAGTAGTATAGTTGTAGCACATATGTGTCAACTCGACCGGGGAAGGACCACGCTCTCACAGAATACCAGCGTAAAATAGTATTTTAAGGGGAAATATAATGTCAAATAGCTTAGCAAGATCCTTCGCTATGCCGAAAATATTGCAGCATTAATTTTGAAATAAATATATGGTAAAGTTGAGGATTAATGTTAAGGATTATGTTAGACGAAAACACGATTTCGTAAAATTTTCTCGATAGAAAAAAAATCTAAAGTTACCTCCAAAATAAACAATAAACCGCTGTTATTCATAAAATACTTTAAATAAGATCGTGAAACTTTGCATACTAACTGAACTAACTATAAAGCAGTGCTTATGTTATTTATTTATTTTAAAATACCATTATTTTCACTGTAAAAAGAAATTACCTAAACTATCGGCCTTTCTGAAGCGTGATTCCTGCAACACGGTCACTTCGCCTCGGCCTTTCAAGGATGAGGTTGTGTCGCTTACGATCAGAATATACCTTCTGTGTACTAAATATCGGGAATTTGTCAGTAAAACAAAAAATACAAATTATTCATCTAAATTTATTTTATCGCCTTCAAAGTAGGCCCCATCGCTTGCAATACAACATCTCCAACGCTT